>CM040238.1:86048259-86086726 GCA_022545495.1 Chrysanthemum lavandulifolium | reverse complement strand
GGATTTTGAGAATAAGAAATTCAACGATGACACAAAATTTGGAAAATGAACTTAGGCGAATTGATACTTAAATTAAGTTGCAGTACACTTTGATAACTTTGTTTGATACAAATCAACTAGAAAACACAATTGAAAACTAATTAAGACCTAATAATTTAAGAAACGACATACACTTTTACAAAATAAAAACTAACTATCCTCTCTTGCTTCCTCTTGGCTTCTTATATATCCCAATCTCTTTGTCTCTCTCTTCTGAATGTTTCCCATCAATCCTAGCCATTGGATGGCTTAAAATTAATCCTGGCCATTTAAATCAGTTTTGGCGCCAATTTTGTTAACTGTCAAATGGGGTTGAGATGGTGGGTGAAGAAGCATTTAATGCTTCTTGGAGGCTTGCAGAGGTGGGGGGAACAAGGTGTGGTGAGAGTTGGGATGGTAGGTTTGTGTTGGTGGCTGGAGGAGGGAGTAGCAGACATGGGGAGGAAAGCAGGGAAAGGGAAGAGTTGGTTGGTTTGGTAGGTTTTAATATATTAAAGGGGTTCAAAATGGTATTTGACGGGGTCAAGTGTATTGACCAGCCAAATGGGGTATAAGGGTTTAATATTCAGGGCCTTTATGCAATTTACGAAATGAAAGGACCTAATCGCGAATTCATCAAACTTGATCCAAGGGCTGAAAATGACACTTTCAAAAGTATAAGGACCAGACTTGCCATTTGCAATTTTCAGGGCCATTTACAAATTTTAAACTTGAAGGACCAATTTTGTAAATTTCTCAAACTTTGTATATTTTTCACCAAAGGACTTATTTTGACAACTTTTGATTTTAAAGGACCTTTGGTGACTTTTGCTTTGAAATTATGGCTCGGGGACTATTTTGACAATTTATGAAACTTGGGGACTAAAGCGCCAATTTTGCAAACTTGATCGTTTTCATCGATTTTGATACTTTTGCATTTGAAACACATAAAACAACGATTTGTGATATTTTGATCATTTGATGTGTTTACGAGTGTTTCGAGATGATTTTGCGGTTTATTTTATACAAAATGATGAGTATTTAGACCTTTCGTCACGTCACATATGTTTAGTGGCGCCGTCGTGTCGCCGCCATTAGGGTTTCGTCTTGGCCACGTTAACCTTGCGACGGCGTCACCTTATGTCCGTGGCGTCCTCTTGACCTCGGCGTCGTCTGGATTGCATCTAGGCCGTCCAGTAGCGACGGCCTACTCTTTCACAACTAGGCGCGTCTCTTGAAAATCTGAGTTTTGGGTTACGGCCGTCACAATAATTTTGGGACGGCGTCGTGAATAGCTTTTTTGCTGCGCTTCTACTTTCAACAAGCTGTGAGTGTCTCGATTTCGACTTTGGCCATTTCTTCGTATATTCGCGCTTTTAGTCCAAATAAGTGTCATTCCGGCATTTTGTCTTCACGAGACCTAAAAGTGAAAAGGAACGATATTAAGCAATAACGGATACAAAAGTGATCAAATAAGGACTTAAACGACCCCTCAAAATGGTACCTTTTAAAACCTTATCAAGTTCCGATTCTGTGGTCCCATCTAGTTCGGAGGAACCGAGGGAGTGGTTTACCTAACAAGGTGTATGGAGAAAAATGAGTCTGTGTTTACCGTTAGTAACTGTGATGAGGATTGTAAGGTTAAGTATGCAACGTTCACCTTGAAGGACGAAGCGTTGACTTGGTGGAACAACTATCGTAGATCAGTAGGAAGTGATATAGCCTATAGCATGACTTGGACCCAGTTTAAGGCTCTCTGATCAAGACCCTCTTGTCCTAGGAATGAAGTTAAGTTAGAGATTGAGTTACGGAACCATAAGGTTAAGGTAACTACATGACGACCTCAATCGTCTTTTCAAGAGTTGTCATTGCTTTGCCCGAAATGGTTCACATTGAAGCCACTTAAGATTGAGAGGTATCTTGATGGATTGCCCTAGCTACTAGGAATGATGTCATCGTTGCGAAGCTAGCTAAATTGCATGAGGCAATTACCATGGCTCAGCATTTGATGGACTCTTATGTGTTAGAAGGAGGAGACAAGGGTAAGAGTGATAAGAGGAAGAGGAATGAGACTGTTAAGGGAAATGGAAACAAACGGCAAGAGACTGCCAGGATGTATGCCATAGGAAATGGAGACAAGAAGGGTTATAAAGGTAGCAAACCCTTGTGTGGTCGTTGCAACCGACACCACCATGGACCGTGCTCAATAGAGTGTAGGTACAGCTCTAAGGTAGGACACATGGCCAAGGACTGTAGGTCCCGTCCCCTTGTTGTGGATTAAATTGCACAAGGAGCGGACTGGAAGGCCACTATCACCTGTTTTGGATATGGAAAGAAATGTCACTACAAGAATGAGTCAGAGTAGTGGGTGAGAGGAAACCCGGTAATGGAGGAGGATTTGTTAACAGAGGTGTGGGAAGTAATGGCCAAAACCACAGCGCGAGAGGTTGAAGGAACCGGGAAATCGGTCACGAGAAATCGTGAGAGAGACATGGGAGCAGTAGCAGTGTATGCCATTGGGAAGGAAGCCGGTGAGGACCCGAGCGTGATTCTGATGCGTTCATTCTCAATAATCACTATGTTTCCATAATGTTTGATATTGGTGCCGATATGAGTTTCGTATCCACCACCTTTGTGCCATTACTAGGAATTTCGCCAACACCTTTAGGGTTAAGTTATGATGTGGAGTTAGCTAGCGAAATAGGAAATAGTGACACTTAGTCGAGGTTGTACCTTAAGTTTCCTAGATCACCCGTTTAACATAGACCTTTTGCCAGTTACCTTAGGGAGTTTCGACGTCATCATCGGAATGGATTGGTTGTCGAAGAACGGTGCACACATCATCTGCGATGAGAAGATAGTGCTTGTACCGTGTGGCGGAAAGGTTCTGAGCATACAAGGAGATCGGAGCGACTGTGGAGGTCCCTCCCGGTTGAGCATCATCTCTTGTATTAAGGCCCAGAAGTACATCGATAGAGGAGGTTGTCTTTTCTTGGCTCGAATTTACGAAAAGAAAAGCGAGAAGAAGAAAGGACACCTCAAGGATGTACCCGTCGTTAGAGTTTCGGATGTGTTTCGAAAGATCTTCGAGTTCCACACATCAGGCAAGTGGAATTCCAAATTGAGTTGATACACAGTCTTTGCAGTAGCCACAGCACCCTATCGACTTGCTCCAAGAGAATTGGAGGAACTGTCTAGCCAGTTAGCGGAATTGTCGGAGAAGGTTCATTCGACCAAGTTAAATCACCGTGGGGAGCACGGTGTTATTGTGAAGAAGAAGGATGGATCGTTTCGGATGTGCATCGACTATAGGGAATTGAATAAGTTGACGGTGAAGAACCGATATCCACTACCTAGAATAGATGACCTATTTGATCAACTCCAAGGAGCTAGTGTCTTTTCCAAGATCGACTTACGGTCTGGATATCACCAGCTTAGAGTTCGAGAGGAGGATATCCCTAAGATGGCATTTAGGACTCGTTATGGACACTATGAATTCAAAGTGATGTCATTTGGTTTGACCAACGCACCAGCGGTATTCATATCTGGATAAGTTTGTGATAGTATTCATAGACGACATCTTGATATACTCCAAGAATAGAGAGGAGCACGAGAAGCATTTGAGGCTCATAGTAGAGTTGTTGAGGCAAGATAAGCTGTATGCCAAATTCTCTAAGTGTGAATTTTGGATCCCGACCGTGCAGTTTTTAGGTCACGTGATAGATAGTCGAGGAGTTCATGTTGACCCAGCCAAGATTGAGGCCATTAAGGAATGGGCAAGCCCTAGGAACCCATCGAGTCCGCCCGGTTTCTAGGTTTAGCGAGGCTATTACCGGAGGTTCATTGAGGATTCTCCAAAATAACTAAGTCGCTAACCAAGCGGCCGAGAGGAAGTTAAGTATGAATGGGAGAAAAGGAAGAAGAAGTATTCCAACTTCGAAGGAGAAGTTGTGTAGTGTGCCCATCCTAGCTTTGCACGAAGGCGAAGATTTTGTCGTGTCTTCGACGCTTAGCATAAAGGCTTAGGTGTTGTTTTGATGCAACGGGAGAAGGTGATAGCTTATGCCTCACGACAACTTAAGAAGCATGAGAAAACTACACCACCCATGATCCGGAGTTAGGTCTTTGTAGTGTTTGCCCTTAGAATTTGGAGACATTATTTGTATGGAACCAAGTGTGTAGTGTTTACCGACCATAAAAGCCTGAAGCATATCTTAGAACAGAAGGAGCTGAATATGAGACAACGTCGTTGGTTAGAGTTACTCAGTGATTATGACTGTGAGATTCATTATCATCCCGGTAAAGCCAATGTAGCGGCAGATGCCCTCAGCCGTAAGGAGAACATTCCACCTTTACTCGTTCTATGACATTGATGGAAGAGAACCGTCCATTTGAGAATCAGCATGGAATGGTAGAAAGTGAAAGCGGCTTGAGGCGTTCCAGCGGAACCATATGCTTCGAGGCGAGTGGATACCATTTCATGGCGAGAATCCGTGAGTTGATTATGCACGAGCCGCATAAATCCAAATACTCTATTCATCCCGGCCGATAAGATGTATCATGACTTGAAGAAACTCTGGTGGCGAACATGAAAGCGAGCATACCTCGATATGTCGGTTGGTGCTGACTTGTTCTAAGGTAAAGGCCGAACACGAAACCCTCGGGACTCTTAGTTCACCCGAACTCCACGAATGGAAATAGGAGCGAATCACCATGGACTTTATCACCAAATTACTGAGAACAGCTAGCGGCAATGACGCTATCTGGGTAATCGTAGATCGTTTGACTAAGTCTGCTTACTTCTTGGCCATTAGCGACGTGGATAGTCTCAACAAGCTCGCTCGGCTATATATCAAGGAAATAGTATCGCGTCATGGAGTACCGGTATCTATCATTTCTGACCGAGATAGCCGTTTTACATCCCACTTCTGGAGATCCTTACAGTCAGCATTAGGAACAAACATGGATATGAGTACTGCTTATCATCCTCAAACCGATGGTCAAAGTGAAAGAACCATTCAGACCTTAGAGGATATGCTTCGTGCCTGTGTCATCGATTTCGGCAAAGGCTGGGAGAGACACCTACCTTTGGCTGAATTCTCCTACAATAATAGTTATCATTCTAGTATTAAGGCCGCATCATTTGAGGCGTTGTATGGCCAAAAATGTCGTTCTCCAGTTTGTTGGGTGGAAGTTGGCGAGTCAGCTTACCGGTCCCGAACTCGTTCTAGAAACCACTGAGAAGATAGTTCAGATCCGTAATTGTTTGCAAACCGCTCGTGATAGAAAAAAGAGTTATGCCGATAGGAGACATAAACCCTTAGAGTTTCAGGTTGGAGATCGTGTTATGTTAAAGGTTTCTCCTTGGAAAGGAGTGATACGTTTTGGCAAGCGTGGAAAACTCAATCCCCGATACATTGGTCCCTTTCCAATCCTGGAAAGAATCGGACCAGTAGCTTACCGTCTTGAGCTACCTTCGGAATTGAGCAGTGTACACAATGTCTTCCATGTTAGTAATCTTAAGAAGTGTCTTTCGGAGGAAAACATAGTTGTACCTTTAAGGGATATTCGTATTGATGAGAAATTGAATTTTGTTGAGGAACCAATTGAGATCACGGATCGTGAGATTAAACGGACTGAAGCATAGCCGTATTCTGATTATCAAAGTTCGTTGGAACTCTCGACATGGACCAGAGTTCACTTAGGAATGTGAGGACGTATTCCGTAGGTAGTATCCTAAACTCTTCGTGACATCAAGCAGCTCGGGTGAAACACATGACGGGTTTCTTCGGTGGCCGGAGGTGACAAGCGGCAATTAGGGAGCCCATTTTAGATAACCGCATTCACGCTAAGTTAAGCCGAGTATTTGCCTTTAGAACTATTTTGATTGACCATGACTTGTTTTGATAACGATTATTGGTTTTATGATTTATTTTATTATCGTATGAGTTGTCGTGTGAGTTTTAGCTCTTTTCGTTAAGCACTATGTGATTCGGCACAATAAAATCCTATAACGAGAAATAACGTAACTTTTAAACCGTAACTCGAAACTTGACAAATAAATAGTCAAAACTCGTGAAAAAAACCTAAATAAAAGCGATACAAAGTCGAAGGAACGTCGTGGGACACTCCTAGGACAATATATGAGCTCGGGAATGGGTAAACGGGATAGTTTAGGAAAATTAGCGGGTTTGGCCCCTCCTTTTTGGTGTAGCCAGCGCCCCTCCCCTCCTTTCTCATTTTTATTTTCGTCCTCAACCACAAATATATATACCCTCATCCCACCCTCATTTCACCCATTTTTTTCTCTCACTAAAAACACACACAAGCCAACTTTCTCTCTCTACACCTCTCTCTCTCCTCACAAAACCCTAACCCTAAAAATACTTCCACCACCGCCGCCCATTTCCGGAGAGATTCCGGCCACCCTCTGGCGAGTGAAATTTCACCTCCACCACCATCTTGTAGATCTTTCTTTCCTCTTTCCATCCATATATGGCACGCGCCATATAGACCCCGTTAACACCTCCAAATCTTGCAAAAACTATTCGTGATTCTAGGGTTTTCAAGTAACTTTGTAGATCGGGTTTAGAAAAGGTAAAAGAAGCTTAGCAGTGACTCGTTTGAGCCATGATAGGTCACGTACGAGGCTTGTTATGCTCGTACATGGCTCGACCTAAATGGGTTTTTGATGAAACATGGGTCTAAAACTAATTTGCAACTAATAAAATATGTAACTAGTGATTTGGTATCGTGTGTTGTGTCATTTTATTGTGTTTTTACATTTTATTCATAGTTTCATGATGTTGGTTTAGATTAGTTGATGGGTTTGATGATTGGATGTTGTTTGGAGGTTGATTGATTGTGTTTGTTTGTTGGAGAAGCCATTTGGGAGCGTTTGGATGGGATTAGATAGGCGTAGGAGCCACTAGGGACTCGTACGTGGGTCTTGGTGTGGCGTACGTGACCCATATGGATCAAGGGTCCGGGTCGGGTTGTTGTAGTATCTTGTTGGTAGTTGTTGTTAGTGTTTGGATGAGACGCGTGGAGCCGAAAAGCTTCTAGAGCTTGTTTGGTTCACGTGGTCTTAACCGGGACCGTGTCATGACCATTAGGGTCATAACATTGGTTACGGGTATGTTTGATAGTTTGTTTGTATGGCAAGATTGATTTGGGTTGATTGGAGATTGATTTGCGCTATTGTGATTAATTACTTGGACTATATTATAAATTGTCAACTTTGAACAACGTCGGTGTTACTTTGAATTTTTAGTCATAGTTGACCCCGACAACGCCGTAACATGGACTTTAGTATATGTTGGATTATAGATTGATTAAAAGCCGAGAAGTCATGACTCGTGCTTGTGGGCTCGAAAAGATTTGAAACTAATATTGAAATTGACGTAATATATATATATATATATATATATATATATATATAGGGTAGGGTTAAAATGAAAAGTTTCTTATAATGAAAAGAATGAGAGGCATGTGGAGGTGACATGTGTCACCTTTGCCACATCACCATGCCATGTCACCCCACCCCACCCCACCCTTGCCCACCCACCCACCCCATGAAAAAAAATTTTTCCCTAAAAAATTTTTTTTGAATAAATTTTTTTTCCATAAAAATTCCCTAAAATTTATTCTTGCATCACGGTTATAAAATCGCATCACAATCATAATTGTGATGCGATGAATTCTAACATTAATGCACTAAAATCATGATTATGATGCGATGAGATTTATAACAGTGATGCGGTAACTTATAACCTTAATGCACTAATAAGTTATGGTGCATCTTTATTATAAGTTCTTGCATCATTCCACAAAAGGTGTAGATTGGTGGGAACACCACGACCCCGAGTGCCTTTTGGCACCGACCATTATCCACCCGCAAGGAATAGCTCCAGAACTCTCACGGCCTAGTGGGGCACCAATCTGGAGTGAGCACGAGCCAAGACTGGACCCCAGCTCTTATTCCACAAAGTCTCTCCGGTGTGCCCACGGGTTTTGCGGAGGTGGGTACCTATATGAAGCAAATGCCAAGGATGGGACTTGAACTTGGGTCAATTGACTCAAGCACAAGTGCTCCAACCATTGGACTAATGCTCCATTGGTAAGTTACTGCATCATAGTTAATAGTTCAGTGCATCAACTATGATGAACTAAAATCAAGGTTATAACCTTAAATGCACTAAAATCATGATTGTGGTGCAGTAACTTTATAACTGTAATGCAATAACTTTAATGCACTAAAATCATAATTGTGACGCAGTAACTTATAACCTTAATGCACTAATAAGTTTTGGTGCATCTTTATTATAAGTTATTGCATCATAGTTAATAGTGCATCAACTATGATGCACTAAAATCAAGGTTATAAAATTAATGCACTAAAATTATGATTGTGATGCGGTAACTTTATAAGCGTGATCTGATAATTTATAACCTTGATGCACTAAATTCATAATTGTGATGCGGTAAAAAATTTGGCGGGAAATTTTTGGCGGGAATTTTTTTTCGGGAAATTTTTTTCGGGGGTGGGGTGGGGCGGGAGGGGTGGGGTATGGTGATGTGGCATGATGATGTGGCAAAGGTGACACATGTCACTCACATGCCTTCTCATTCTTTTCATTATAAAAACTTTCATAATAACCTATATATATATATATATATATATATATATATATATATATATATATATATATATATATATATATATATATATATATATATATATATATATATATATATATATATAAATGTTAATAAAACTATGAAACATAAATAATAAATGGTTTTATACAAAACCCTCGATAACAAGACTTGTCTTGTTATTCACTATCTTAAATGGAAATTAACGACGAAAAACGGAAAGGTTTTCTAATTAATGAGTATTTAATGTTTTGAGTGCACGTTTATCGAAATGTTCCATTTATGAGCATTTAATATCATTTTCAAGTATTTAATTCTAATTACGTCTTGTGCATGGGTTACGGATGACCTAACATTAATAGCGTTGATCCACGTGGATAGCGGACTTATTAGGTTGACGAATCTAATAAGAGCCCGCTAGGTACGTGGGATAACGTTATTAATGGGTGAATTATCCTTATGACTCGTTAGATGCGACCGGTTTATGGGATAATAAGCGACACAAATAAATGATTGAGTTTATCGAGTTGACGAATTCGATAAGGTCTACTATTTATTCCGAAACTTATTGGACTATGGAGCTTATCGCTTAGACATCTCATTGTGTTGCATTGAGTCGCATTGTGGTTATTTGAGTACATTCATGATATCATGTTGAGTCGATACACACACACGACGATACCAAACGCTAGGACTAAACGGTGAAACAAGATATTTTTGGAGATAAAGAAAAGGAATATATATTGGGGTAGATAACGTTGATTTTGGAATTAAATATTAAGAATTGGTTTATATTAATAGGTTGTGCCGAGTCAGTAGTTGCTGAGCCGTGTTAGTTGTTATCTTCATTGCTAGTGTTTGTTTGTGTGTTGCTTGCTTGAGGTGAGTTTCATAGCCCCACTTTTATCTATGTTTTTAACAAATTTGGGGTGAGAAATCATGCTACTCTTTTGGACCTTTTAAACTATTTTGATTTGCTTATGTGCTTGTTGTTTAGATAGATATGTGGTAGTTGTTACCTTAGTCTAGGGTAGCAATCATAATTGCTATAACACTTGCCTAGCTAAGTATAGACTTCTACCTCGACCTAGTCGGTGGTAGCATTTGTTCTAGACCTTGCTACATTTACCGGCTAGAGTCGCTTAGGGCCCTACTATGACGTCGGATATGTTATTGATGGTATTGTTGATTATGATATTGGTATGTGATTGGTGTGACATTGTGTATCTATCTTAGGTCTCGCATAGCAAATAAACTCCTACAGGTCCACTATTGAATTTGAATTTAAACCTATGAACTCACCATCGTTAGCTGACCTTTTAGCATGTTTTTCTCAGGTATTTAAGTGATGTTTGGAATGCTTGTTCTGTGGAAGCTTGGTAATGAGGCATGGTTGAAGGATCATATTTAAACTCTGATAATATTATGCGAACCTATTTTATAAATTATGTTGGGCCTTACATTTATCTATTTTGGGATAATTGTATTGGATAATTAAATTTGGGATTGGTTTTTGAGTTATAAATGACTATCTTGTTTGCTATACTTGTGTGATGTACCAATCCATGTAACGCCCCGAAAACTTGATTAAGTCTTCTGCTGTACCGAGATTTGGGGGTGTTACATACTTCTTCTTCTTCCCATAAGAAAGTTGGCAAGACATTTAAACATCCCCTTTGTTTGTTGAAATTCTTGAGATGGGCTTGGGATGTCCGGCATTGCTCAATGTATGCCACGGGGTCAAGTTGGTAGTTGCCTATAGGGTTGCTTCCTTCTCCCTCCCTTTATTCGGATGAGTTCGTCGGTGGATGAGGTCTCTTGCCTTCAACCATAAACCTTGTAGTCTTCTCATCGGACAAGGGTACCATGACCTTGTTGCTAAAGAAGTGGTCATCGATATAGGGAGATGGATCTAGAGCAAAGACAAAATTGGCTAGGCGAGTTAGGAGCATAGCATAAGGGAGCACCATCTTGTCCGTCCTTGACACACTTGCCAACCGTTTAACCATGTAATAGGCGAGGTTGAAATGAGTCCCATTGACAAGGCAGTAGATCATGTAGACTAGGCAAGCGTTGGGATGATCCTTATTTCCCACCAAACAAAGGACATTCTCCCTTAACACTAGTTCCCATTTCTTGTACAATGGGAACATCTCCGAAAGCTCCATTTGGAAGGGATCCCTATAGATGACCTTCGATTTCCTAGTGACCCGAGGCGGGGAGGCTCTTTGAATGAAGGCGGTATCTCTTCCGTGGCGGATCCGGGAGAGGTGTGGAATAAGCGGATGATCATCGACCATTTCATAGAGGTGGGCTAGTGACCATTCATTTGAATACAAGCATACTCCTTGGCAAGGGATACGAAGTATCCGAGCAAACTCTTCAATGGTGAAGGTATAGTCATGTTCATTGATGACAAAAGTGATCGAAATGGTTCCATCCTCATTTCTTATGATCCTTATACTCCTGTAGAACTCGAGAACAAATACCGGACATACTTGTTCATTGATGGTTAGAAGGCATTGGAAGTTGATTCCCGCAAATACTTGGGGGATGTCGGTATTGTTGAGAAATGAAGGTTCGACTACACGGCCCTTATGGAACAACCTCTTTTGCAACATTTTGAAGGCCTTTCGGTCCTCGGGACTAAGACCTTCCTTTCTATGATACATCGGTATGTAGTCTGTCGTGTCTTGATAGTCTTGTTGCCTAGAGCTAGGCATGGTTGATCCTAAACACAAAACCACAATGTGGTGTCAATTATGTGAATAGTATCCTAATGAGGTTCATCACAATTTTGCTCAATACATCTTTATTGAATTCAAAAAGAGTTTTTAATTTGTATTAACAATGTTGATTCTTTGATTAGTTTATCTTAGAAAACAATGTGATACCAAATTGTGATAAACCCATTTGAACCAAAGTTCTCAAGATGAAAATTGTACTACTAGGAATTAGAGAGTGGAAATAACAATGTAGTGAAGATAATACTTACACAAGTGATTGTTTCCTGTGGAATGATGAGGAATGAACTCCTATGAACAGTAACTTAGGGTTTATGTTCGTAAGTGGGAGAGTAAAGTTGAAAGCAAAACTCCACAATGATCATCTAGCACTTATTTTGTCTTCTGATGTGCCGGTTCCCACGGATCCCTTGAAAGAGGGATCCAGCTAGTTCAATCGCAGGGATCCGGCAGATCAGCAGTAAACAGTTTAAGTGAACTTTGATAATTTTGACACGGGAGTTTTAATTCTTGACTAATGTTGAAGATTTTTGCTCTATAACTTAAGGTTTGTTTAAGGTTCAAGATTTTGACGAGTTTTCGTGTTTTACTAGTCATTTTCGACGAGGTTCCCTTTTTACGAATGAATCATAAATTGGGAAGTTAGGAGTCATGACAAAACACTATTTAATCATGATATGGAAAGTTTCACATGGACACTATTGACATAGATTATTAATGTAATGCCAACATCCTTATGTGAGAAATGATGACTAACACTTTTGATTAGCCAAGTTATCATTACAAGGTAAAATGACTAGTTTGTAGTTTTTGTCTAAAGATCAAACAAGAATGCTATTCTTGACTATGTATTTAATATAGATAACAACCTTTTGTGATATTGGAGTATCGTATTAAGTCTCACGATACTTTACGTGTTATAAGAATTGATATTTCTAATAAAGTTAGGAGGCACATTAATAATTTATCTATAAGTAATTTATAAAAGAACATACCTTTGCTATATATTCTTTTATGATTTTTGAAAATCATAGATGCGAAATTCTTCATGATCTATTAAGATACCCAAATCCTAGTATGAAGAATTCTCAAAAGAAAATGTTAGAATGATCTATCACTATCCAACATTTAAAATAAAATGATTTCTAAAAACATGACTTTTTGTTTTAATAAATTCCCTTCTTTGTAGTTTTTAAAACATACACGGATCGTATCAAGGTTTTAAAGTACAATATACTCTAAGAAACTTGGTAACGAAGCTCCGGTACCAATTGTATAAAACTAGAAGAGGGGTTGAATAGTTTTATCGATTAAAATATGTCAATCTATTTAATGTGTGTGTTGAATGATGATAGATAAGCGTATAAATAAGTAATGCAAAGATAAAGAGTAAGAAACACAAAACCACAACACGAGTATTTATAGTGGTTCGGCTACGAGGACACCTTCCTTGCCCTACTCCACTCCCTGAGTTCCCCACTCGAGAGTTCGTTAGCACTACACAACACAAGCTCCTTAATGTGGTGGAGAAGCCTTCACAACGTCGTCTACTCTTTATCCGGTACAAGGCTATATATCGGGTTCTTCCACGAGGTAGAACCAAACCTATCACAACGTCGCCTACACTTTATCCGGTACAAGGCTAGATACCGAGTTCCATTACAAAAGAGGAACTACTACCCAACACAACACATCTAACCCAAAGGAGACACACTCCTTAGTACAACATCATAAGGATATCAATATCCTTTGACCTAACCTATCTATCTTGTACATTGACTCACCATATCAATTGTACACCCTTGGCACCTTTCACTAATGCCTTCGACACGACCTTTCAGCAGCTTTCACTAATGCCCTCGACCCGAATCTTCGACACCTTTCACTAATGCCTTCAACACGACCTATCGGAACCTTTCATTAATGCCTTCGACCTGACTCTTCAGCACCTTTCACTATAGCCTTTGACTTGACCCTTTGGCACCTTTCACTAATGCCTTCAACATAACACTCTAAGGAGGGAGGAAAGAACTATCAACAAGATAACTTCAGTAGTATTGATGATGACGAAGCTTGGCAACTCATGGACTTGAACTTGCTCGACTTCAAGAGGTGGTGATCTCGTCTTTAAGAGGAACCTAGAGAATCACACAAACACAAAACTACATAGAAAGATCCTTTGGATCTGAGGTTAGAGATATTACAATACTAAGAAAGAGTATGTGTAAAAGGGATGAGTTGCAAGTGAGAAATGGCTCACTATTTATAGGCAAAATTCTCTACTATTCCATGGTTCCCACGGATCCTCCCGGAGGATCCGGCTAGTCTAATCAAGGGATCCGCAACTGGGTCGACTTAAGTCCGGATTTTGGGTTGCAAACCGGTTATGGGTTATGGGTTATGGATACTGAACAAGATGCAATGTATCTAGACATTGGGTCGGGGTCTTGGGTCATGGATCATGGATAATACCCAACATGACTTCATGCATGATGTCATGCAATGGGTCATGGGTTATGGATCAAGCTTCATGGGCATGGGTCATGGACTTTGGGTTTTACTCAACAATATTCAATGTATCTAGTCAATGGGTTAAGGACTTAGACTTTTACCCATTACATTACCCATTACAATATATACCAAGTATATATATATATATATATGTGTGTGTGTGTGTGTGTGTACATTTCCATATTATGTAAACACTATATGCATTTCTATAAGATGTAAACAATATTACTTGTTTAGTGTTTTATATGAAAATGTAAGTGTGTTAGTAAACTATTGGCTCAAACCATTTACGTATTTTATTTGTTTCGTTAAAATGATTTTACGCTTGTTATCGAAAAACATTAGAAGATCGTAAAATATAAATAAACGTTTTACTGCTTATTTGTATTAACATTAGTTCATAAGGAGCATAATCAAATAGAAAGTTGGTTCCTCCTAAAAGTTATCAGGTGTTGACATGTGTCCTTTCTTTTTTATTTTGTACGGAGTATTGATGAATAGCCAGAGTATTATGAACATTTGGATATTGATGAACATTTTTGTATTGATGAACATTCCGACAGTATATTAATGAGCATTTTGTATTGATAAACACATATTGATGAACATAAAAAAGAACTGATGAATATTTTGTATTGATGAACATAACAAACATTTTTTTGACGAACATATACTTGATGAACAATTTTGTCTGTTTAACATTTTCAATGAACAACTTCCTTGTTAAATATTCTTTGATGAACAATTTTGTTCCCTCCATATTATTTCATGAACAACTTCGTTTCTGATTTTTCTTTGATGAACAGACTCTACTCTGCGAACAATTGCATATTCAAAGTTTTGTTTATCACAATTTTGATTTTTTTTCATTAAATATTGAAGCTTTTATAAATTACTAAAATATTTTTATTCTAGCGAACACTTTCAAACTCTGAAATCACAAAATTGCTTCATTAAGACCTTTTAGCAAACACTTTATGGGTGTTCTCATGAATACATGATTTCTTTGAAAATTTAAGATAAAAGCTTTAAAAAAAGATGAAGAATTGATGTTAATTTAGGGTTTGTTGAACAAGATATGTTATAGTAATTTCGTTTTACCTCAAACTGAATGAAACCCAAATTTTGATAAAATTCGAATTCTGGAAAAGGGTTGTAATTTGTAGTGATTGAAAGAATATAGGAAAATGCGTGAAAATCGCATCATACTTGACACTCTTTGTCATCGCGCCAGTAATGAACTATTTTTTCTTATTGTGACACAAACCTTTTTAGATCGTCTTATTGTGTGTATCGGTGACTTGTTTAACTTTGATGGAGCGGTCATGTTAACGACCATTTATTTTTATTGCACCGTTAGTCCTTTTAAATGCATTTTAACGACCGTTATTATATTATTGCACGGTTAGTCATTTTCGCCGCTTTTTACGTTTTGTCCGTTTTACACCTTTTCGTCCGCTTTTGCACGGTTTCGTCGTTTTACGTTTTAGTCCGTTTTACGTTTTGTCCGTTTTACACGTTTCGCTCGTTTTACGTTTTACGTTTCATCCGTTTTACGTTTCGCCGCTTTTTGTTCGTTTTACGTTTCGTCCGCTTTTACGTTTCGCCGTTTTACTGTTTTACGTTTTCGTCCGTTTTACGTTTTCGCTTTTTACGTTTCGCTCGTTTTGTCCGTTTTACACGTTCGTCCCGTTTTACGTTTTCTTTGTCCGTTTTACGTTTAGCTTCGTTGTTTCGTTTTACGTTTTAAACTGTTTTGTCCTTTTACGTTTCATCCGTTTTACGTTTCATTTGTTTTACACGTTTTGCTCGTTTATGCTGTTTTACATTTCGTCCGTTTTATCGTTTTCGCTCGTTTTACATTTCGCCAGTTTTACGTTTTACGTCCGTTTTACATGTTTTGCTCGTTTTGTTCGTTTTACGTTTTAGTCCGTTTCTACACGTTTTCGTTTTGCGATTTCGTCCGTTTTACACCAAGCGGCGTGTGAAATGAACAAAACGAGCGAAACGCATAAAACGCGTCGAAACGAACAAAACGGTGAAAACGTAAAATGGACGAAAACGTAAAACGCAAAAAACGAGCAAAAACATGTAAAACGGACGGCGTGTAAAACGAACAAAAAGAGCAAAACGTGTAAACGGACGGCGTGTAAGCAACGAAAAAAACGAGCAAAACGTAAAACGGACGAAAACGTAAAACGGACGAAACGTAAAACGCATTTAAAACGGACGAAACGTAAAACGGACGAAACGTAAAACGAACAAAACGAGCGTGTAAAACGGACGGCGACGTAAAACGGACGAAAACGTGTAAAAGGAACAAAACGAGCGAAAACGTAAAACGGACGAAAACGTAAAACCTACGAAAACGTGTTAAACGCATTTAAATGAGCGAAAACGTAAAACGGACGGCGTAAAACGGACGAAATCGTGCAAAA
The DNA here is from genome assembly GCA_022545495.1 of Chrysanthemum lavandulifolium. Taxonomy (NCBI): domain Eukaryota; kingdom Viridiplantae; phylum Streptophyta; class Magnoliopsida; order Asterales; family Asteraceae; genus Chrysanthemum; species Chrysanthemum lavandulifolium. Next base: position 86,070,357 of record CM040238.1, on the reverse strand, counting down.
GCGGACGAAAAAGTGTAAAACGTGTAAAAGGGCGAAAATGACTAACGGTGCAATAATATAATAACGATCGTTAAAAGCATTTAAAAGGACTAACGGTGCAATGAAAAATTAACGGTCGTTAACATGACCGCTCCAACAAGTTAAACAGTCACCGTCTGGCACACAAGACGATCTAAAGGTTTGTGTCACGATAAGAAAAAATAGTTACACACAACGACAAAGAAATGTCAGTATGATGATTTTCATGCAATTTTTCCAAGAATATATCATGAAATTTAATAGACATCAAAGGTAACTTTGTTTTCTTGCATGATAATTTGAACTAAAATTTGGGTAAAGATTTGAGTAAGTTGTGAAAGAGAAAAAGAATAGATGAGATAACTATGAAATTAAAATGAGGAAAAAGAAGATACATGTTGGGCTAGTAATACTTTTTAGACTTTTTAAAAAGTAGGTTTTTCTTCAACTTTCTATATGATCATGACCCTAGTAATAAAGCTATATTTTATTGATAGTCTAATAGAATATGTTACCCTGGTGTTATAAGAAAAATTATTGCCACCTCAACACCTTTTCTCTATAACTCAGCACAAAAAACTCTCATTTCGTTTTTGGTGTTATAAGACACCCATGGACCCCACTGTGTTATTTATTCAAATAAAACAACACATTAAAATTAAAATAATACATAATTTAAGTAAAATAACTTACCAAAATTTATACGTTTTAAGGACTATTTATGTAAGAAAACAAATTAAAGGATTAACGACGCAAACCTAATAACAACTATCGATGCAAGAACTTAACTAACGATGATTAAAAGTGAAAAAAATAAGAAGATGCATCATCTTCTTCCCGTGACCTGCAAATAAATATTAAAAACACACGAACACAAACCACACCACATAAACACATCACACACAAACACAAACCAAAAACAGAAATTAAAACGAAAAAAATAGGGAAAAAAACAATAGATAATAACCAACTTTCACAAGTGTTCTACTAAAGTCACTCAAAGTCTTTTTTATTTTATCTTTTTTATTTTCTTTTTAATTGAAAAACCACCAAAATTTCATATTTGTTCCATTATTGTGTAACTTTTATTTATTTTGCCAAGACGGCATGACACTTGTGATGACATGTTAACTTTTAGATGATGTGTACATTCATTTAGCTAACATGGAATGCTAAACTCACATTGTACTATATAAAATCGTTTTTAAACTTATATACAGTTAGCTTATGTAGAAATAACACCCCGGGCTCACTAGTATGATCGAATTTGTGAAACTTGACAACATATATTTGATATTTCTGAATAGACTCTTATTTATAACAATCTTAAATAAATATGTGAAAATTCGATATGAAATAGAAAATAAACACACTAAAGCTCTATTATTTGCAAGGTTGTAAAAATCGCGAATCGGTAGTCAGGCGGTCGATCCTCCTGTAATTTGTAATCGGTCTAGACGGGATTAATCGGTGATTAACGGATTGGCATTTCCGACAAGTTTTCGGTATTTTCGGCAAGTTTTATGTAATTCCGGCAAGATTTTTATAAAAAAAACATCTTGTAATAGATATAAACATTTACAAATTATTACATCAATTTTACGATTAGTTTGGGTATTTTCGGCAAGATTTGAAGGTTTCCGGCAAGTATGACCATCGTTGACCGTGATTGACCGCGGTTGACCAATTTGTTTGACTGATTTACAAAAATCGAAAAGGTTGGTGGCCTTTGCAGTACCTATGTGATGATTAATCGACCTTGTAGGCCTTGTTTTGCAACACTGATTATTTGTATAATGAACTTTGTTTTTCTTTGTCGTTAAACCAATTCATTTTATTCATCCCTGATAACTCATTCTCAACCTGCATTTAAAAATTGTTACTCGAAAAGCTTTAATTACTCCCAATTGAACATGAAAAGTTTATCATCCTTAGCAAAATAAAAGCCATCCGTCCTAACCAACCGATAACAATTGTTCACATCAAATCTTTCACCACACATATACATTATTCTCCTATTAAAAACATCAAATGTTTTAACCTTGAGAACTGTATTATCATCCGTGAACCGTGTTGAGCCAACAATATTCATGCGAAACGCCTATGTTAGCTAAATGAATGTACACATCATCTAAAAATTAACGTATATCATGAAATTACACGACCCCAAGAAAAAAAAACTAAAAATTACACCATAATGAAATATGAAACTTGAGTTGTTTGTCGATCACAAAATATTTTGAACAACTTTAATGGAACACATGAAAATTACTTATTATTTAATTATTTTTTTCTCAAAAAATTACTTATCACGTAGGCCGGTGATTTCGACGGGACAATTCCGGTGTCGGGCTCGCATTATAAGGTGGCGATACCGGTTGGCTCGAAGGCGACCAGCCACCCGTACCGTATGCTCTAAGTGTTGCCATTACGAAAACCATTTTCATAAAATTATTACGAATGAACGTTTGAAAAACTGAACGTTTGGAAAAGGAATATTTGGTAGTTTATGTAGTATAACAAAATCGAATTTGGACTCTGCGTTAATGTGCTGTTACCTACCTCCCACAAAACAGGCTTTCCTAATTTTATTAAATACAGAGATCCAAATATTGCCCAAATCTTTTGTTGGTAACGAATTTCCCGCCGTTATGCGCAAAATGCGATAAGAAAAAATAATTGTAGGTGTCACCATCATTATACAATATGTTTAAAGTGTTTTATTAGTGATAGTATTAGAAAATAATTTGAATCAACGATTGGAGAATAATTGGACATCTGTTAGTACGATTTCACTTTTTAATATGAATGTCTTAATCAGTCAACTAGTGCAAACCAATTAGTGGAAATGTTCTATATAATACAACAACATTTGCTGGTTCACGGACCCCGTTTAGATGATAACATTTGGATGCCTATTTTAAGCTATGCTTAAAATTGTCTTAGCGATCCGCTTAAGAAAATATTTGCTCATGCGGGCAAAGATGAGATCATATTTGCGATATTTCCTCATCCATGAAAAGCTTATGCGCTAATGCTACAACTGCGAAATTATAACGTTCTCAACAACTACTCTTGATGACCCCTTTAACCTAAACTAAAAATGTTAGTTGTTTGTTGAAAAGTAGCATACCCTTATATGTTGTTATGCTTCGAAATTGTTGTATTTGATGAAAGTAGGCCAAAATCGTAATGTATCCCGATATGAAAGTGGTTGATCCGCAAGACATGGTAATGAAAAATATAGGGTTAAGACATCACACAATCGTAGTAGAGCTAGAAGGATTGCACTATATAATCTTAAGCGTATGTTGGAGATCAATATGACAGTTGGTTGATTACTCCGTGAGCTTAGAAAGACAAACCCCAGTACCACAAAGCGCTTACGCATTGATCCTCTTGCGAGATGGTACACACATGTTCAATAGTTTTTATATTTGTTTTCATAATTTGAAACAAGGTTGGAAAGCGTGTTGTAGAAAGATTATAGTAGGATGGAAACAATCAAATATACCCAATTGCATGGGTTGTACAAGTTGAGAATTCGAGACACTGGGAATGGTTTATTAAATTGTTATCCAAAGACCTAAAGGGTCAGGCCACTAGGCATATTTATGCCAATTTTTCAAGCTCTACCGGTGTTCTATTTAGACACTGCTTTGGCAAGCATCAAAGGCTTTTATCATCGAAATGGTTAAATACCATGGAAGAAATAAAAATGCAAGTCAAGAAGCTTATCAGTATTTAATGGATAAAGATCCATGGACATGGTCAAGATCATACTTCAAAGAAGGTATAGGTCTTATTCTACATAAATAATTCTCACATAAGGCTAGCAACACTAATTATTCTACACTTGTATTATGTTGACAGGAATGGATTGTGATGCTGTTGAAAATGGTCTTTGTGAATCTTTCAATTCTCACATAAAGAATGCAAGGAGAAAACCAATAATTGGAATGCTCAAGACATCGATCTTATGTGATGACAAGGAATTACACCCTAATGAAGGAATGTCAAGATTGGAAAAGTGATATTTGCCCTAACATCATCAAGGTTTTGGATTTGCATAAGAAGATTCAAAGGTATATACTTATGTTGATCAAATAATACTAATGAGAAACTCGCTAACTTGTAGTATACTAACAGAAGTGGAGTTTGAATCCAAGTGGATGGCATCACTTTGAAGTAAGGCAAGGGAATTTTGAAGCATTTGGTGTGGACTTACAAAAGAGGGAATGCAATTGTAGGCAATGGCGCTTAAATCGGCATACCATGCCCTCATGCAATCACGACCATTTACTTCATTAGCAAGCAACCGAAGATTATGTGAGCAATTCATTCAAGGTAAGTACATACAAAAGTATTTATGAGTTCAATATTTTGCCAAGAGGGTGGTATAGATATGTGGAAAAAGGAAACATGTGCCAATGAAACCTCCATTAGAAAGAAGGATGCCGTGTAGGCCCACATTGAATAGGACAAAGGATAGGTCCGAATTGAAAAAATAAACATGTAGCAAGGCCTCCAAGAACAATGACATGTCAAAATTGTGGTGAACTTGGTCATAACAAAAAGGGTGTACTAAGGAAACAGTGAATCATCAAAACAAACACCTAATCATTATACGAATGCCCACAACAAGATACATGCTTTTGAGACAACTTGATCAAGATATGCAATTGTAAATTTGACAAAGTTTATACCAGTAGTATTTTATAAACATTATGGTAAATCTTTACAAACAAGCTGCTACTATGCATACTTAACACAATCGCGATTGTACCCAGGTGGTATAAGGGCACCAAGCTGAGCTTCAATTTATACGTACACAAAAGCTACAAGCTGGCCCTGCAAAACTATCTAACTCCAAAACAGCCCTACAGATTTATAATTTAAGTAAATTCCCCACAAAACAGAAATTTTCCGGGGATGTATCTCCAACCATCCTCTGGCAAAATTTCTTTTGCTATGTACTGTTTTTAAGCTTGCGCTAAATCTTCGCTTATAAACGTTCCATGGAAACCATATGGAACCCGTGATGGTAGCTTAACGACGGCCTCTAATTCTAGTGTCATTGCATTAACAATTTGAAGCTCCGATTTCCATGTCTTCTCGTCGTGGACAAATGCAAGAATGTGACCATCATCTTCGGCTTCAGAATTTGGGTCTCTAGGAAGAAACAAAGGCTCGCCCCCGTATTTCTCGTCTCCATAAATGAACTTTTTAGTTTCGCCTGTTTGCAAGTCAACTTTCGCGAAACCAGACACTTTAGGCCATGGCTCGGCAATTGCTAGGTAAGCGAATTTTGTTTTTCGTCCCAAAAGGTTTTTATTAACCATTCCAGCTTCCAAATTAACGTCGTTTTCGGGTGCAATTATTGGTCGACGAGTCGATTTCCCGGTTTTCAAATTTAACCGAATCTCCGACAAAACACTTTTTAGTTCCTCGTTACTTTCATTAAAAATCGAGTCAGCGGGAGTCATACACGACCCAATCACGACAACTTCATCATTTTCGGGCTCTTCCCACGCATTCCACAAATGAAAGCAAAAACAATCCGGGACTTCGACCCATTTAATCCCCGAACCATCTTCGGCATATTTATCAAGAACACCAAACCGCGACACTTTTTCTTTATCATACACGACAGGGGACCCACTAAGATCATTTCCGATAACTGAAACGACGCGGTGATCGCGACCACCACGTAGTTTTCAGTTATCGCAAAATCATGAACCATAGTAGGTTTCCCAAGTCAATTGCCACATCTTTCGACTTCACACCATCAGGTGAAAATCGAAAGTACTTCAAGTAAGGCTTTTTACAACATCGTAATTAAAAAAAAGTTCACCCGATACCGGGTCAACTTTAGGATGCGCTATCATTGTAGACTTTAGCTGCTCATCAAAATTATACCTTCCAACTGTTTTCAAGTCCCCATTTGATGTAACCTTAACTTCATAAGGCAAATCATCTTCAGACATAGCTAAAAGTCGATTATTAAAATACACCAAACCCGCGTTTGCAACACCAATGCCGTGACTATGATCGACCAAACCACATAATCCGCGAGCATAAAACAGCAACAACTTAGCAATACCCGAATGACCATGAAGCTCCCCAATAGCCTTAGGAAAAACCGGTTTTCCAATAGCACGTTCTTGAACAAGTCTTTGTGTCTCAGTAAATCGACAAGCGTAGCTCGCTTCACCTTGATCGAATTTTACTGCGTAAATCATGCCATCACCATCAAATAAATGGTGACCAGAAATGGGCTCAAACAATGGGTTGGCTCCATTTCTTAGGTAAACACCATCTATGTGTCTAGGGATCGTCCCCTGGACAGGTAGATGGTGTCGCACGGGTTGTTCAGGTACTGGAGCAAAGTTTCCTGATATTTGGATATCAGGATTTGCTGTCTTTGGCAAGGGGTGCTTTTGTTCTTGTTTTATTAAACTTGTTTCAACAGCATCCAATGCCAAAGCGGATATTTTTTGGAATATGTTCCATGAGTCCGGAAAATTTGATTTTGGCAACTCAAACGGGGACTCCTTAGGAAAACTTGTGATCGAATGCGATTGAAGCGCGCATTTGATCTGTTTCGATTTCTTACTAGAAGAAATTCTTATAGAAGAAGATGGTTTTGGTATACAAGTGAGTGTGGTTTTTGGGTTCGCCCAAAGCGTACTACTAGAAATTGTAGCATGAGACATTGATGCAATATTTTGGAAGCTATATTTAAAAGCTTCCTTTAAAGTGTAAGAAAATTTGAATGTGAGTGGGAATTGTTTTGTGTGTGTTTTATGAGGGTGAAATTGTGGGGTATAAATAGTGGGGGAGGGTGGTGGGTGAGGCCCACAATAAACATGATAGAGGTCACCACGTGTTGGATGCAAAACATGGACAAGCCAAATTATATTGCTCCCTGTCGATACAAATTTTACTATAGAAAATAGTTTCATACGTCAATGATAAGAAAACACATCGGCTTTCTATTCTGAGGTGTTAACTTTTATAAATATTTTCTGTTTCTCCATTATTAAGTAATAAATAAATAAATAAATAAATAAATAAATAAATAAATAAAAATTAAGCAATTTTGGATATCATTTATAAAAATTTCTAACTTGTGTCATATATATCTTTTAAACATTCAACAAACCGAAATTACTATATTTATATGTTAGTTAATATTAATAGTTTCTTAAATTTGTAATGTTTACTATACAGATGTGCGAATTATACATAGTATACTGAGTTATAGTTCCGTGAATTGTATATAGTAAATGTATACCTTTATGAATGTTTATCATTAGATAGCTTATTTGTTGGTAGGTTTAAAATGTATAACATGGGTCAATCCATGGTTATAAATTGTAGCATATTGTACTATTTATATGTTAGTTAATATTAATAGTTTCACAAAAAAAAAATATTTACTATACTTATCACTATTTTGTATAAAGAGAAAATTATTAAAAAATTAAATGTGTTCATTTAATGCTCTAAACTTGTTTCATCATGGTACGAATTTTTTTCTAACGGTAAACTTCTTAAAGAACTTAATCATACTATTTCTTAAAAAGCTTAATCATACTATTATCGCACTTATACCAATGGTTAGTACCCATTCTAGAGTTACTGGTTATTGGCCTATTTCTTGTTGTAACGTCCTTTATAAATGCGTTAGTAAGATCATTATTAATCGCATTAAAGAAGGCCTTAGTGATGTTGTGAGTATAAACCAATATGCTTTTGTTCGTAGAATTTCCGATAATATTCTATTAACCCAAGAGCTTATGTGTAATTATCATAGGAGTAGTGGACTGCCTAAATGTGCTTTCAAAGTTGATATTCAGAAAGCTTATGATACTGTGGATCGGAGGTTTTTGGTGACCATATTAGTGGGTTTGATTTTCACCCTAAAATGGTCCTTTGGATTATGGCTTGTGTTACGAGTACTTCTTCTTCGGTTTGTATTAATGGGGATATAATGGTTGGTTTAGAGGTAAGCGTGCTTGAGACAAGGTGACCCTATGTCCCTGTATCTATTTACCTTGGTTATGGAAATCCTAACTCTTATTTTGCAGCGGAGAGCTTCTAATACGAAAGGATTCACATATCATCATCATCATTGTGATAAGCAAAAGTGCAGATTATATATTTCTATTTGCCCGTGGTGATGTTACCTCTACGAATGTGATTATGTGTGCTTTGGATGAGTTCATGAACGTTTCAGGGCTGGTTCCTTGTATTCCAAAAAGCACTGCTTATTTTTGTAATGTTCGTCAGGAAGTGAAATTGGAGATCTTGAGTTCTATGCCTTTGGAGAAGGTAATCTTCCCGTCAGTATCTTGGAGTTCCTTTAATATCCTCTCGTTTATTATACAGAGACCATAAGGTTCTTGGAAAAGCTTCAAAACCGGATAAATGATTAGAGGAACAAGTTTTTGTCTTTTGCGCGAAGGCTACAACTTGTGGTCTCGGTTCTCTCTTCTATGCACGTCTATTGGGCTTCTGTGTTTATTCTCCCAGCTCACATTGTTCACGACCTTGAACAACTTATGAGGGTTTTTTTATGGTGCCAAGGTGATATGAAGAAAGGTAAGACGAAATTGGCATGTGAAAATGTCTGTCAACCGAAATCTGAAGGTGGTTTAGGGCTTCGACGTCTTGATGATTTTAATGTAGCCCTTATGGCTACTCATATTTGGAGTATCTTGACCCACAAAGAGACTATGGCTCAAATGGATTCATGCATAAAAACTTGATGGCCGTAGTTTTTGGGATGTTTTGTGTACAACTGATATGAGTTGGGGATGGCCTAAGTTACTTTAGATTCGACCTACCATTCGTCTATTCATATGGCACATGATCCACAATGGTAAGTCTACTTCTATGGGTTCGATACATGGAATGATATGTGCCCTCTTAAACATGTTTTGACTATTAAGATTATAAGCCGTTCTAGATTTTCTCTTAATGATTCGGTGTATGATCTTATCGACAACGGCACTTAGAGATGGCCATTGGGCTAGTTCACTAGATTTCCAGATATCTCAAGTACAGGTTATGTTATTACATGATGATTGTGATGATGAGCTGTTTTGGCGTGATTTTCAAGGGAACTTAAGACCTTTTTCGGTGTCTCTTTCTTGGGATTCTATTTGGTTGATGGATCATGAAGTTATTTGGTTTCATATTGCGTGGTTTCTCACTGTATTTTGAGACACGCGTTCTATTTCTGGCTTGTAATGAATCAAAATTTGAAGACACAAGATCTACTGAAGCAATGGGATGTTGGTCCGGATACCAACTTAAACATGCTTTGGTGTCCGTTTTGCGATGTTGTTCGAGACTCACATAACCATTCATTCTTTAAATGTCCATTTTCTAAGCAGGTTTGGGTTAAAGTTCCGGGTCTTTCTAGTATGCATGTTATATCACCAACAATGGTTGCATTGGTTTCGCATCTCATCCCAATCTCAAAAGGAAGATCCTTGGTTAGTGTTATTTCAAGGTTGATTGTTGCTGCTATGACTTATTATATTTGGTAAGAACGCAATGAGAGATTGTTTAAGAAGAAGTCAAGGTCTGCTACTCAACTGGGCTAGGCTATTGCTTTTATTGTTCGGCTAAAGTTGGTTTCTTTTCATTTTCGAAAAGTCTCGACTCGTGCTCGGCTATTGATTGATACATGGAAGATCTCTAGCTTACATTCGATTGAAGATCCTGGTCCGACAGGACCAATGATGTGTTAGTTGATGATTCCCCTTATTAGCTGTCTGATGGAGTATTATGGGTATGGTCTGCCAGCGTTTTTAGCTATTCTTGTTTTAGGAGTTTCATTTGAGAGTTCTACTCTTAAGCTTTTTTTCACTGAGTTTTACTTAGGAAGGTTTTAAGGAGGCAGTGTCATTTGATACATTTATACTCCCTATATGTTGCTGCTCAATTGGATCGGTGGTGTGGTTTTTTTCTGGATGGTTGCCGTGAATATTGGTTATCTTTAGCTCTGTTGATTTTGTTATTAGTATATAGCTAGAGTTGTAATTATTGTTTTTCCATTTTATGGTCCACTTCTTTATTAAGTCATAAACATTTTAGTGGTTTATCAAGCTCTTGCTTGATAATTTTGAGACGGAGGGAGAATGTAATGTCATAAACATAGGTTTTATCAAGCTCTTGCTTGAAGTTAATATGATACTTCAGCCATATTAATCATTTTCGGTGTTAATATATTTTATCATGGTAACCTTTTACACACAAAAAAAAAAAATAAATAAAAAAAATAAAAAAATAAAATGCTCTTTTATTTACTATAGCTATATTTAACTAAACTCTTTATTTCTTGCAACTTTATAGACAAACCAAAGAGACTTTACTATAACAAAATAGTTACGCTCTTTCCATGATATTTATTTGATAATAAGTAGGGATGAAAACTCAAAAGGTAAGATATCGTTTGCCTCATTTTTGGGACAAATATAATATTCTGATATTCTCTACCGTCTTAAGTGAACATTATCAAAAGACGCTAGATGAATGTTGAGTATATTTTATAAGTATGCTAACAAGTAATTTAAATCACTAGTTTTTCCTAGTTAAGTTAGCATTCAATCGTTGTTCTATCAAACTACATGTATAGATAGATACACTTAAATTTAACTTTTAGAAAAAATATACATCTTGAGATTGAAAAGATACATGAGCCACTTCGTAGATGAAATTTAACACTTCGCAACTGTGATCGGTGTGTTTTCAATTTTGCAATCAACAAAGCTAGTTATTATTTTTGATAAAATCATTAAAACAAAGGTATGATTTTCCCCCTCAAATGATTTTGTGAACTTTTCACATGACAAAAACGGAGTGGAATGTTGGTGCTTGGATGACACAATCGGGCCTCGGGGGTCTTTCAATCATACTCTAAGCAGTCACGCTAATTCACATTTAACTTCGGCATTACATTAGTTTTTCTCTCTCTCACTTCATCTCATTTTTCACTCTCAATAAATCACATCATTTCACCTTTTAACCCATTATTTAATTTATTAAAAACTAAAACTTGTAGTCAATAAATTAATAAAAACGTTACATATATAATTAAAACGTAAATGTATGAAATTAAAAACAACATTACATAGATAATTAAAAACGTAAACTAAAATGGTAAGTTCCACATCGCCTTGATCACCAGCCTTTGCAACTAGGCCTGTTCGCGTTGTTTTGGAGTCAAGTGATCAGTAGGCTTAAAATAGAACATTTCGTCTTTTTTATGTTGTTCCATTTCTCGGATTCTCAACTCTTGTTGCTTCAGTTTTAGCTCCTTTCTTTTGATGTCTAAAAACGCTTCAAGGGTCTATCTTTTTGGTGTTGTCGGCTCGTTGGCACTTGTATATTCGTTGACCATCAACCTAGCCAACGCTTCATGCATTGAAAAATCCTAAATTGACCGATGAAGCCGCCCCTTTCTTCTTCAACGCTTTTTCTATGTCCCTGCCCATTGGACGTCGAACTTCATGCACTCCCTCGTCCTTGTCGTCTCCAGCCTGCATATTCAAATTAAAACCACCATGCACAAACTGCGACGTTTTGAATGAACTAGAGCCCGAAAACTTCTATCTCTTCCTCTTTTCATGTTTGATTTCTTCAAAGTTCGAAACTTCTACATCTTTCCATTTCCTACAATCTTTCAATTCAGCCCAACAATGCAGAAGTGTAAACGGGGTTCCATATTGAGCTGCATATTCCACAAGTGCTTGTTGGGTGTAATCACCGTCTCCAACTCCACTCACCGCTGTCCGAAAGACGTTACAGTACACACCAAAAACTTGAGCAACTTTTCGACGCGCCATATTCCATTTCTCGTTTATCATATCGTAGGTCCGACGTTGGTATCTATATGCATGCGTGCTAAAATCGCATTCCAAGATCCAAAATCCTTTTTTGAATTACCAACGATGCTATCTTCGGATATACGAACCCAAGCTTTGCATAATGTAATTTATTCTTCAGGTGTCCACGCAGTAGACCGTTGTTCCTCGTCATTTCTAACCGCCTTCTTTTGGCATCTTCTTGTCCGCTTCCTCGTTAAAAGTGGGGGGCTTATTCAACGGCAAAGTCTTCACGAATGGGGGCCATGGTCTTCGAAAATTGAGGTGAGTACATTTCGTCAAGATAAAATTAAGGAATGGGAGACATAGGTTGGTTTATATTTGGTTGTGATGATGAACCACCTATATAGGTTTCTCAGCCGCAGTTGGTTGTGTCGAATGGGAACATGTTTTATTGTGAGAATTGGGTAAAGCATTTTGTTGTGAGAACTGGCTAAAAGCGTTTTCTTGTGGGTATTGGTTTTGGTATGGTTGGTTATAAAAGAATGATTGTGGTCATAAGTTGATTTTTTTTGTTTAATGGTTGAGCATTATGGAGAGTGAATGTTCCTTCGGGTGTTGGGGGAGTGTTTCGGTTAGTGTTTCATTGTTGATGTTTTGTGCTTTTCGGTGAGTGTTTTGTTGAGACATTTTGGTAGTAAATTGGGAAGTAAAATGCTATTGAGAGTATGAAAGTATATAAAATAAGAAGTTGTGTTTAAAAATGTTAAAGTTAAGGGGTATTTATAAGTAAAAATAAGGTAATGGATTTTATTTATTTATTTATTCAATGTGCAGTGGATACAAAATTTTAGGGGCCCACATTGCACGATTCCATATAAGGTGACTCCTCACGCTCGTTGTCTTGTTTTCTCACCACACGCACCACCTCCTTCACGCCAAAGAACCATCACGCATAAGGTGTGTGCCTCACGATGGCTTACCACTTGCTAGGAGTAGTCTTAGAGAAGTACCATACTAGTAGGACTATTGCAATAGAAAAGTCTTATCACAATCATACGATGTGTTTGAGTGCTTTTCTTTAGAAAAAATAAAAGTATAAGGTTAGCGGTAAAAAGTGATAACCATAACCAATATCGTCATCGTCAATAATTTAGTGTCACGTCCACTTTTCTTTCCACAATCAACATCATCACCAACATAGAATAATAAGACAACGAACATCACCACCAATATTGTTTAAAATTTCACATTAATAATTAAAATAAAAATAATATTATAACAATTCAAATATAATGAAACTACAAATTAGTGTGCATTTGTTCGACGCAAAATGTGCTTCACTAAATCGGCTTTAAGGCTTAGATGAGTTTCCTCTTTGACTAAATCACTAACAAATTGTAATGTTTCTTCATGTTTTCGTATGAGATCATCATCAAGATGTTCCTCCTCCGGATAAAAGTCGAAAAAGATTGTCTCACCTTTGTCTTATAATCATATTATGTAACATGATGTATGTGTAAATCATATTCGTTATTTTCTTAAAAGTCATCGGCCACGCGGTATTTTTATTTATTAAAACCCACTTTTTTTAGCGTGTTAAACGCTCGTTTCATATCTTTTCTTGATACTTCATGCGATTGCTTATACCTTATTCGCTTCTATCATTCACACCTGGCTGTGAAATTGACTTAACAAGAACAAGCAATTCCACATATATAATCCGTCGGCAAGATGAGGCACATCGTTAGCCATAAATGGAACCTCTGGTGTCTTCCCGTCTTTGAGATCGTTGAAAATAGTAGACTGACGTATAAATTTGACGTCACTATTCGCCTCGGAAACACCAAAGAACGCATGCCAAGTCCGTAAGTCTTGTGAGGCAATCTCTTCTAATAAAATGAATGGATGTGGCCCATGATCACCCCTACAATATTGAGCACGATATGCATTTTGAAAATTAGCTTATGAGCAACTCGTAAAATCAAGGTTGCCTAACATCCCAAACTCATGTTTCTCCTCGTGATAAGCGTACAGTTTTTCGGCATCACTTTAAGTAGGTCATCGCAAAAAATCCTGTTCACATAAGTCCATAATAGCCTTACAAAATTTTGGAGAGCATCACAAAAAGTTTTCACACCCATTTTCAAATATTCGTCTAGAGCATCATAACGATGTCGTATGCCAATTGACGAATTGAAGATGTACACTTCATAAATGGGGAAATGCCAACTCTTCCCGAATAATCACTATTTTGTTGAAAATCCAACTATTATTAGTTTCCGGACAATGCGTGTATATAGTGATCGACTCATTCAGAACTACGTACAAATATTCTTCATCATAAATTGGGTTTTTAGAGAAGTAAGCGGCCACTAGACGATCATGAGCACCATAATGATCACTACGCATCATGTTTCGTGGTATCGAGGTTTTTGGGATTCTAGAAGTGAAAGTTTGATAATTCATATAGTATGTCGCCGCATCTTTTAAAAACTCTAGCTCAATACTATTAACTTCTTCTTCTTCTTCATTTGAGGATGTAAACATGAATTGTTCGAAATCTATTTGTTTTAGATGATAAGTTTAGAGTGTATAAAAAAAATGTGTTTGAAAATGTAAATAAAAATGAAAGAGTATTGGTGGTATTTATAAGGATAAACTTATATAAATTTTAAAATAATATATTTTTTAATAAATGCCGAAAGACACTATTGATGCTCCCACAACTCGGTCTAACACACGACCGAATTTTTTAATTTTTCCCTAAAGACGCGTCTTGTGAAGTGACACTAACAAGGACAACGCATCGTCCATTGCTTGAAGACCGCGTCCTACTGATCTTGTTATCACCGATCTAATACTAAAATCAAGAATGAATAAATATAATTTGATACATTTATTTTACCAAGTTTAACATTAAGTAGGTCACCAGAGTTTTTGTATAATGAATAAAATAATTCGTTTGAAAAAAGAATTTTTATAAAGATGTCCAAGATAATTTGGTGGTCCATTCATTATAATAACGCTCGAATGTTGATCACACAATCAAGCCATGTTTATGTATTACAAGGGGTGTTAATTTTGGTCATGTCTGGGTTGACGGGTTCAGGTTTGTGAACTGACGAGTTAAAAAATCTTAACCCAAATCTGATATATTTAGCTAAACAGGTAAGTCGTGTCCTAGTGAGTTGTATGTTACATTTTAAGCAACATGATAAATGTTTCGATGCAAGTAGTTTGGTCATATTTCATTGAAATCAAACATATTCTTTCAGAGTTGAGATCAATATAACTAATATTCGCTTATGTAACAAATAAACCAATTATACTATCCATTTTTATCTAAATTAATAAAAATCATTTTCACCTTTTTTTAAAACAACATATCTTACAAACGGTAAATTTTCAAATTATAAAAATACACCATCGCGACGAGGTTAAATTATCTTTACATGATATGCACTTTTATATATTTTCGACAAACATTTTTTTCAAAATTCCGTCCGAAAAATCATATATGATTTTTACGAATCATATATGATTTTCATAAATCATGTATGATTCGATTTTTATGAATCATATATGATTTTTACGAATCATATATGATTCTCAAAATCATATATGATTCGTAAAAATCGAATCATATATGATTTTGTTGACGAAATTTTGAAAAAAAGTGGTTAAAATATATAGTAGTGCGATATCTATAGAAAGATAATTTAATTCTCGTCGCGATAGATAATTTTATCGCAGAACGATTAACGGTTTCATGAGATATTTAATTTTTAAAAAGGTCAAAGTTTATCATAATAAAAAATGAATTATTATTATTGGTTCATTGGATCACAGAATTTGAGATCTATATCAACTTTCGCTTATCGCTTCTAATATTTAATATTTTTTAATTTATTTTTAAACAGTTTGACTGGTTGCGATTCTCAACTGAAACCTAACCTATTTATTAAACAGATCAGTTGTTTTGACCTATTTTCAACCCAAACTTGTTCAATCTCGAACCTAACCTGTTTATTTTCATGTCGATCTCTCGTCGTATTTCGAGTCGGTCAGAAATTGCCACTCCTATATATTAGCAAATAACAACACTGCATTTTTACGGCACATATTTGAAAAATTAAAGGTTAATAGAAAATTTCACAAACGTGTATGTTAAAACGTAACCTCAATCTAGTTTTTTAAGCTAATCTATAAGAATACTGTCATATGTATAGAACTCATCTATCCTAACTTAATCAGGACCTAATGATTCATTCTTGTCAATTTCCTCTAACCAAACATTGACAAATGTCATAGGTTACAAGTGTTCAATTTTGTTTGCACATTCACCTTTATAAGACTAAAAACATCAACGTTAAACAACTTGAAATAGAATAACTAACCATCTTGTCATTTCTTGATGATAAAAATTCTTATAAAAACTCTCATCGTAAATCTTGCACTCAAAACTTATCTAGGTCTATATGCCTCAAACATGCAATACAAAAGCAATTCGAGTTCCAAATGCATGCCACATATATTAACGGGAAAGAAATCGATAAGATTTTGGTCCACAATAAGATCGATAGCACTTTATCTTTAATATACATGCATGCGAAATTACCGAGGGAGATTGAGTTAGTATACGGGCTTTTCACTTGTGACTATGATCACCAAAGTTCAAGAGGTAAGAAGTTCAAACTCCGCTAGTTGCAATAAACTGAAGTAGTCAGCCACCTCATAAAAGGGTGTTTTGGAGGGTGGGGGTGGGGTGAGCTTGACACGGTTTAAGCTCGTGTAACACGAGTTAAAATTTGTGAATTAATAACTAAGATGTTGGAATTTATTGTTAAAAAGAATGCATGTGAAAATTTACATGTTACGACAATGTATATACTTTAATGAAAAAGATAGCCCAATCAGTAGCTAGTCGACAAGAAGCAAATGAGGAATCATGAAATATGTTAGAAATTAAGTGAACTTAAAACGAACATACTTTTTCTTTACGAGGAATGAAGAAGATTGTGAACAGTCTACAAATATGTTTTGATGTGCCTAGCTTACGATCCTAAAAGTATTCGACCCCCTGATTGTACTGTTAAAAGTGTATAACCTTCGTCTGGAAAATAACTTAAAGGACTAATTGTGACAACATTCTTCTTTCAGTTTATTGCTTTGAAAAGTATGGTAAAGATTGCAAGTGTTACAAAATTAAAGGACCAAAGTTGACAAGTGATGAAAGATCAATAAAGGCGATATATAAGCTCACAAGTGTTAGGTTTTCATTATAACCTTTTGTCGTTTCTCACTCATCTCTCTCAAAAGCTTCCAGTGTACATACCCTCTCTCTAGATTTGATCTTATTGATCATGTGAGTCATTTGATATATTGTTGTTTGTAATAGAACTATTATCAAGATAGATAATTGACCCATAATTGATTAGTAGTGGTGGGTTTGGTTGTTTGGTTTGACTCCGATTGAGATTAGTATCTTGTGATTTCTGTTTGGTTGTGTTTATAAGAATTGTTGTTTGCTCTTGAATTGAGATTCAAGATCTGTTGTGTTGGTTTATAAAGGTTTTTTACATGGTATCAGAGCAAGGTTTTCTCTATCTTGCTCTAGATTGAATTCTGGGAAAATTAGGATTTGCTTTAAATTTAGGGATTTTTAAAATTACTTTGTTTTCTATCGATTAACTATTATTATTTGATAGATCAAATTTCTAATCGTTCAGATGTATAAGATTTTTGAAAAAGCATATTTTTTGAAAAATTAGGGTTTGGTATTTTTTTAGGGCTTTTAATCTTAGAAGGTTGTTGTTGTCGTAAGTGTCTTAATCTATAGATCATGTTTTCTTGGTGCTTCTTGGAGTGGTTTTAGAAAAAACGCCTAATTTTGAAAAATTGAGGTTTGTCGGTTCTATCTGGGTTAATTAGTTCTATTGGTTGTTTGATATATCCCTTGATTAAGTGAATCAAGGGTTTAGTAGATTTGGTTTTCGCTGCTATTGCTGTTTTGCGTGTACTGTAACACCTCTTACACCCTTCTTTATTTTCTGTCTATTTTTTTCTGCATTACATTGTTGGAGGATAGGCAGGGTCACTATTGAGAAGTTAAGGATTGTTGTTGGTGGATTATCTGTTATTTGTGGATTTTAGGTGGTTATTTGTTATTGTGTTTGTTTTTTTCTTCATTTGTATGCGCTCTTGATCTACCACCTTGAGTGGCAAGAAAAAAAATGGGAACTACTTTATCTTCTTTTTTAAATGTTTGTTTTCTTTTTTGTGTTTGCAATGGCTGAACACGAATTTTATGTTAATATGAATTCTGATGAGGAAGATGATGGTGTTACTAGAATTACCATCTTAGATATAAGTCACTCATTACACTTACATCCTAATGGTTCTGCATCTTTGGTTGTTTTTCTATCAAACTAAAAGGGACTAAAAATTATAGTGTTTTGGTCTTGTGCTATGCAACTTCCTTTGGAAGAGAAAAACTAAAACTTGTTTTATATATGGCATGTTGAATATAAAAAATTGATGAGATTTTGGGCATACAATGGGATAGGGTAAATGCAATTGTTTTGGGTTGGATTTTAAACTCTATTTCTGAGGAGCTTTACCTTGATCAAAATTTTCAAAAAAAAGTTCTCATGTTTGGCAATAATTGAAAGAAACCTATGATAAGGTTGATGAGTATGTGACCTTTAATTTATATCATAAAATTAACACTTTTCTCGTAATGGTGCTACCATTGTCGATTATTATCACGAGACTTAATGCTTTATGGAAACAGTTTGATACATTGGTTCGATTATCTAGAGGTACTTGCCATGCTACTGTGACTTTAAAAAGCATAATTAATTAATGAAATTAATGCAGATTTTGATGGGTCTTGATGAAAGTTATATGCAAATAAGGAGGAATATTTTATCTATAGATCCATTACCTGATGTAAGAAATTCATATGCTATCATCTCTAGTGAGAAATCTCACAGAGTTGTGGTTACTGGTTCAGGTGTTGGAACCTCACAGAGATCTCAGTGTTCTGTGTTCAATTCCAGTGTCGCTAATAAAGGAAATGTTCAGAGGCCCCAAACCTATGGCAACTCCTCTAGACCTACCAATGTGACTAGACCAAATAACAATAGGAATAGAAGGACTACTAGTAGTTCTTCTCTGGTTTGTGAACATTGTGGGTTCAATGGTCATACTTTTGACAGATGTTTTAAACTGATTGGATACCTTGCTGATTTTGGAAAAATAAATAATACTAATAATAACATTTAGGGTGTTAAAATTTTTAACATAATGTATATAAACAAGTAACCAACAATAATTCTGTTGGCTCTAGTTCCACTTCTACTTTTTCTAACGAACAGATTTCAAAACTTATATCTATGATAAAGGAGAATTCTATTGATAAAGAAAAAGGGATACAAACCAATATGGCAAGTATTGTTTTAAATAATAGTAAGTTTTTTATACAAAAAATTAAAAATTGTTTTGTTCCAACAATCAATATCAGTCTGCACTTGTCCAGATTGGGATGGTTGTTGATTCAAGTGCCAATCAACATTTAACATATATTGATAAGAATTTAGTTAATGTAATTGGTATTTCTTATCTTAAAATAAAAGTTTCTCATCCTAATAGAACAAAAGTTTTTATTACAAAGGTAGAGAATTTAATTCTTACTGAATTCCTAACTTCATATGATGTGCTAGTTGTTCCTGAAAACTGTGTTAGTCTTATATCTGTTCACAAAGTAGCTAGAGACAGAAAAATTATTGTGGATTTTGATGAGTCAAAGTGTTTTGTTTTCCACAGGATTTGAGGGATGTGGAACTTCTGGGGATTTGTAGACAAGTTGACGGTTTGTATTACTTCGATAAGAATCAAGGTATTGACTATAAGAAAGATAATGTTTTTTCTGGTTTATCAAAAAATATTTGGCATAGTAGACTTGATCATCCCTCAGACCAAGCTTGTCTGTTTATAAAATGATATTGGTTTTGACACTAAAAATGATTCTCAACCTTGTGAAGTTTGTCTTAAGGCTAAAAAAACTAGAGAACCCTTTCCTTTAAGTGAGCACAAATGTACTGTGGTTGTTGAGTTAGTTCATCTTGACCTTTGGGGCCTTACATGGTTGTTAGTAAGAAAGGTTTTAGATATTTTTTACTATTTTTGATGACTACAGTAGAGTTGTGTGGGTTTATTTGATTAAGTCTAAGGATGAAGTGTTTGATTGTGTTTATGTATATTTTTAATCAAATAAAGAATCAATAAGAAAACTGTTGAGACTTTTAAAAGTGATAAGGGTACAAAATTTGTTAATAACATGTTTTTGATTTTGTGATGACAATGTCATAATACATCAAACATCTTGTGTTTATACCCCACAACAGAATGGGATTGTGGAGAGGAAACATAGGTATCTGCTTAATGTTTTCAGTTCTCATCTGTTTCATGGGGAATTCCTCTAAATCTATGTCTGAATGCATTCTTGTTGCCTGTTATTTGATCAACAGATTGCCTTCCTTAGTGCTGAATGGGAAATCTCCTTACAATCTTTTTTTAATAAAAAAAATCTCCTTTAAATCATTTAAGGGCGTTTGGTTGTCTTTTCTTTGCTACTCTTCTTATTAATAATGACAAATTTAGTATCAAAGCAGAGAATTGTGTTTTAGTGGGTTATTACTCTTTCAAAAAGTGGTATAAACTCTATAGTCTTGAAAGGGAACAATTTGTGTTTTATAGAGATGTCAATTATTTTGAAAATGTATTTCCTTTTAAGACTAAGATAGTTTCTGTGGATAAAAGTGACGATCAAGATCTAGATCATGTAAACTTCTTTAATGAAGTTGTATATGAGGACCTTGACACACCAAATGATGAGAATAATCCAAATTCTACCCCTCTAGGTGAGGGCAACAACTCTTTTCGTTATGTCAGGCCAACTATTGACTAAAATGAGAATAAATTGGGGCATTCTTAGGGTTTCAATGGGTTTCCAAATAAAATTGAGATGGCTGCAATAATATAGGATCAATTCATTAAATCTAAGGGTATGGATAAGATTGATATAAACACAAACCCTGATAAAAATTTCCAAAATACTCAAAATCATCATGTTCAAAACCAAACACTTAGAATATCCGAGACCTTCAATGTTTCGTAATTAATACAAATATTATGTAGTTTATTCTTGAGTCAAATTTAGTTTATAAGAAATTTTCAGTTATGCAAAATTAAAATTTGAAAGTCTATGTTTTGTAACTGAGTTAAATAAATTTGTTGAGCCTAAAACTTATTGGGAGGCATGTAAGGAGCAACATTGGATTGAGGCAATAAATAATGAGATGGATGCTTTATATAGAAATGATACTACATAAGGTTTATTCAAGGCTATGCTAATATTAGCAGACCATTAACTCAACTGCTTAAGAAGAATAGTTTTGCATGGTAAGTGAATTAGTTCTAAGGTTATCAAAGAACTTTCCTGGCTCTTTATCTTCATAACCACCCACCAGTAACAAACTTCCGTTAAAACCGATCACCTTCTCCAATTTAATTACGCGAAACTATTATTTTCGAACCAAGAAATTAAAGAAATCAAGAGTACTACACTAGTACTCTGATTCGAATTCAATATTACTACACTGGCACATTGGTTCGTGGTGTGTTATCCATAAAAAAAAGACCTATTGTCAAGTAAACTTCTCGATCCCAAGAACAACGCATTAGTGCTTAAATCATCTGTTCTTAGATGAATGATCAGTTTGGTTTGACTTGAGGTAGGCCAAGAACGGTTAAGTTTTTGGTTATTGTCCAATAGAAGAAGAAAGTAGAATAATTGATAACAAGAATTCACAAATTTCAAGAAATAGCACATTAAGGCCTTAACCATGGCGCCTGCAACAAGAATTGCACACATTGAGTCCTCTCATGGGTCTTCAATGGTTCTTGATGAAGAAACAAGGAGATTTCTCACTGAAACAGTTGCTAGTATGGTGGAGAGTTCTTTGACTCCAATGAAAAGATCAATACAAGAAATAGCTGACAACATCACTGCACTAAGTCTTCAAAATAAACAAATGGGAAATAGGGGTCCCAATTGAATCATAGCGAATGGCAAAACTAGAATTTACAAGGTTCTCGGGGATGATGTGAAGGGTTGGTTATTCGGATGTGAATAGTTTTCTTGTTGGAATAAACTCCAGACGAGGAAAAGGTA
>CM040238.1:85748823-86048159 GCA_022545495.1 Chrysanthemum lavandulifolium | reverse complement strand
GAACAACAATATTTGTTTAAAAAAACCGATGAACAAGTGATGTGGCGATGAACATTATAATGTAACATCAAAGAAAACCGATGAACATTATAATGTGACATCAAAGAAAACTAATTGATGAGCGATAAGCGATGTGACTATAACAGATGAACATTGCGATTTCTTTTCGACAACTGATGAACAATTTTTTATTGATGAGCAATAAAACTGATGAACAACTCGTTTTTTTGATGAAATAAAATTGATGAACAAAATTAAATAGAACTGATGAACAACTCGTTTTATTGATGAACAGCACTTTTATTGATGACCGATACCTTTTTTTGTTATAAAACTGATGAACAACTTGACAAATCGATGAGCATTAATCTAACTAGAAATTAAAAGGACAACTTGATTGATCGGCTCCCAAACGGTCAGGTTTTATCACACAAGCTAACCACTTGTGAATGGTTAACCGTAATAAACTTCAAACAGCTCATAACCAATGCAATGAAGATCTAGAGGAGTATAGTTTTTCCCAGTCGTTAAGTCCCAACGAAGTCATGATCAATCACCAAACGATATAGTGATCGGGTGAATTTGAATGGGAAAAGGTTTGTGATTATGAATAATTATACCTAAAGAGAAAGTTTATAAATTACAGGGGCTTAAATGCAAATTAAAGAAAATTAAAAAGCTAAATTATATTAAATAAACGCTATCACTATTTTTAAAATTATGTTTTGATTTTTCTTTTATAAATTTAAATAAAAACTACGTAACGTACAAAAGAAAATGTGAAACGAAACAATATTAATCCTAAAAATATAAAAATGAAATTTTTACAAACCTAATGATAAGAGAAAATTTTGAGAAAAGAAAATTATTTTTATGACTATTTATTTAATTATTATTAATTAAAAACTATTTTACCTATTTAATAATACCCTAAAATATAAGAAAATATGAAATAAAGCTAGAAAAGTGAAATTATGACTTAGAAAAATCTAAACTAACTAAAGAGAATTTTCAAAACTAATTTTGTATTTTTAGATTTATATTCTATTTTCTATGAATTAAAAGCATTTAAAACTAATTAAATTGCTAAAATTACAAATTTAACTAAGAAAAATCGGAAAATATTTTTGCTTTTTATATTTATCTTAACCTATGAAAATTGAAAACTTATTTTTTGAAGCTTTTCGATTTAATTGCAATAAAAGCTAATTAAAAGTCCTAAAACTGCTTTTAAATAAGGAAAAATAGCAAACAGTGATAGAAAAATATGAAAAAATCAGAAAAAGTCTAAATTAATATTCTAATTCTAATAAAAATATAAAACCTATGCTAGTGTGCAAGATATGGAGTGCGGTGAAAGTGCTTATAAATAAGCACTCAAAATAAGCTAAAGGCCACAAATGAGTACCAAATTATCACGAAGCTAGACTATGTTATAACTACTTGATACTAACCTATTTCAACTATGCTAAACCTCCGTAATGCAAGCGCCATGATTTGATGATTTAAAACTCAAGTACCAAACCGGTTTTTCTCCTAACTTAGCTTAAGCACAAGCTTATTTAAAAAGCCAATGTGAAAACAAAAGCGAGGATCTCAAGACCACCAGACAACTAACTCAAGACCAAGGTTCGGACCCCATAAAGCTAAATTGAAGCTTGTGAAAAGCTTGAAGAAGCACATTTCACACTCGATGTATCTTGAGTGTGAGCAAGCGAATAACTCTTTTGAAAAGGCGATTTGAGGCTTATAAAAAATTACAAAAATTTCACAAAAATCATATATTCACTCTTGACCAACTGAACTTATTAAGTACAAAATTTCACTGCATTTGAACCAGAATTGAGTTCATGAAAAATCAACCAAGTTGGGTGAAAAACAGATTTTGCAACTTTTGACTTTTGACAGTTTTGAAACTTTGACCAATTTGAACTTTGATTTCAATTTGAGAACTGAGATTGATGTTTTATGGTAAAATGGAACTAGCTTAAGCTATATTAAGAACTCTAACACCAAATTCCAAGCTGTGTAGCTTCTATACCTAACTAATGATCCAATAAGAGCCAATTCATTCAATTTTGACTTTTACTGGTTTGAGGCACAGTCATATGACTGAAATGACCCTTATGAACCTAATTGAGACTAATTCAACACTAACTTTCCACTTACTCAACTTCTAACACAGATCAGACCTTAATACCAAACACTCTTATAGAAATTGTTTTGAAGATTTAAGCTAGCAAAACTCTTAACCAAACTCAAGCAACATCTAACTCAGCTTCCATCAAGCATATTAGGACTGTATAATGTAAACTTATTAGCAATTTCACTCTAAATCTGACCCTACTAATTATGATCAGTCCACATCAAATAAGAGCATAACATATGCACAGAACTTGGAATTAAGCAAAAATATGAGAAAATCAAATGCAATAAGCTAGAATCAAATGTAAATAAGCTAAATAGATTAACTATAAGCTGAGCTAAGCAAATCTACACTATTTGTTTAAAACTGAGATAAAATTTTAGTCTTACAAGAGGTCCATCCACAATGGCTTGCTAACAAATGATCACTGAACCACTATCCTGCTTATATCAACCCAAATAACTCTGGTCTAAACCCATTTCCATAATCAGTTTCAGCAATGCATGTTGGTTCTTCAAAATGGGGGCAGTTTGACCTTTGTTGACCAAGTGAGAATGTTGAGTAAACTCGAGTCTTGGACTATATAAGCAATTAATAAGCTATTGAGAAGCTTATAATAGCTTATGAGAGCAATTTGAAAAAACTAAAGCTAACCTTAACACTGCTTAACAATGTTTCCTTTATTATTATTTTTTTTCTTTTTAGAGATTTTTATATTTTTTTCGTATTTTTGTTTATAAGAAGCTTAAACTGAAAACATGGATTAAATAAGCTGAAGAAATGAATTTGAGTACTCAATAAGCTAAAGAGAAACCTTAAACAACAGAAATGAGATTGCAACTGATAACTACTAAAAACTGAGTTTCATTAAAATGTAGAACTGGGCACAATAAGAGAATTACAAAAACTGGAAATGTAAAAGAGAAACTGAATTGAAAACTAAATGGAAAATACACTTTAGCTACTGAAAGATTGGTAAAAGGTGCTTGAAACCTAAAAACTAACTACTCTCCTACTCCAATGCTTCTCTTTCCTTTATATAGTTAACAAGAAGCTTCCACTTGAGACTCTGAACCTTTCCACCAATAAAATTGGCCGTTGGATGCTTTGACTCAATCTTAGTCGTTGATGAGAATTTTGGCGGAAAACTCTTTTAACCAGATGGGGAGGATTGAGTGCAAGAGGAAGAAGCATTTAATGCTTTTGTTGTTTGGTGGAGGTGGAGTGATAAGGGTGGATTATGTTGATGTGGAGTGAGGATGTACGGTTTGGCGGAGGAGTGGGTGAGGAAGAAGGGTAAAAGCGGTTTATTTTAAACCGTGGGTGGGTTTAGTTAATACTTGACCGGGTTTGGGTTTGGACGGAGTAATGTGTTTTGTGGATTGGGCTTGGGCTAGATATTGGATTTAGTTAGTTAATAGGATTTAGGATTAGTAGTGTAAACATGATGCATTTTAGGGACCAAAGGTGTAAAAGCTGAAATCAGGACCATACATGTAACTTCGAAAATGTAATCCAAGGGCCTTTCTTGCCATCATCCAATAATCAAGGGACCAAAATTGTCATTTACGAAACTCAAAGGATATTTTACATCAATTTACGAAATTCGAGGACTAAAGTTGTAATTTCTCAAAACTTTTGACATTTTTCACCAAAGGACTAATTATGAAAAATTATGATTTCAAAAGGATCTTTGGTGACTTTTCTTTTAAAATAAGTGCTCGGGGACTATTTCGTCATTTTTGAAAGTTGAGGATGAAAGCGCCAATTATGCAAACTTTGCTCGTTTTCATCGATTTTAAACATTTTGCATCCGAAACATATAAATGCAATTTTGAGATATTTTCGATATTTTGATGCATTTAAATTTTTAAATGTTTTGCGATTCAGATTGACCAAAATGATGAGTATTTACACACTCATCAATCCCCCACTAAACTATTGCTAGTCCCTAGCAATCTTTTGAAAAACTTAATGGATTTGAATCCCTAGCAATCTTTTGAGAAAACTTAATGGATTTGAATCTCTTTACCGAAAGCCATTACTTACGGAGTAGCCAAATGTTTCGATTCAAGTAAGAACTATGGTACACGATAACCATATGATTTTGAGCAAACCACCGACTTCCAACGGATTTGATTTGTCTTTACGAAGCCGTTTGCTACGGACTAGCCAACTCTTAGATAATATATACTATCTTTGGTGAGTCGATTACAATTATTGTTTTCCAAGCGCCTTTACCACAAGCCATAAACTTGCGGGCTAGCCAACTCTTCACTAATTAAAGATATGGTGAAATAACACCATACAATTTTGGGCAAATTGCAAGCCGTCAACGGTTTGAGATATCTTTACCAAGAGCCGTTTGCTCATGGATTAGCCAATCCTTTTGTTTATTAGACATGGCGGATGATAACCATAAGTCGAGTAAGTGTAAAACACTTACTCCAAAAAAATTTTGGCCAAAATGGGGAATTGGGTGGTATAATTACATGATAAAATTCGTGAGAATTCCCCCACACTAGAAATGAATATTGCCCTCAATATTCAAAGTACCGCGTTATGCCGAAACATAGAACGTAAAAGGGAAATACTACGGCCATTATTTTGAAATTTTTTTTTTTTTTTTTTTTTTTTTTTTTGAAAACTTATATACAACAATGGGCAACTCCCACACTAGGGTGTTAGAAAATAGAAAGAAGTCGAAAGATGGGTGAAAACCCATATGGCGTGCTCTTGTTTTTGATTCCCGAGTCGCTAGCTTGACTCGACCCGCATTCCTTTGTTCATGGGAAGCAAAGTGGAAGAAACAATCTCCATCGGACTTTCATTCAAGATGTTTGGACAAACATTTGAAGCACGTGAAAGTTCCACACCGATGAGATATATTCCCGCTCAAGATAATGGTACATGGAGATGCCGGATCAAAGATAATGTCTTCATTCCGAAGGAGTGAAGAGCGGGAGAAGTGACGAGTATATGAAGAAAAGAAAGAAAATCATGATAAAAATCATGACTAACTCTTCATCCTCAATAGGAGAATTCATAGTTTCATGAATCTCATCGGTTAAGCTCGCTTGATCAAGACATATTATGGGTGTGTCTAGATCAAAGTAGAAATTATCATACTCCGTGGAGATATGATATGAGTGAGTTCATCGAGAACTCCTTGAAGGTGAATGAATCATATTCGAATTGATATGAGTGGGTTCACTAGTGAACTCCTCCAATGTAAATGATTCATAATTGGGAGAGAATTATGAGAATGAAAAGTGAGTACGCCACTAATCTTCTCTCCCATATTATCAAAAGCAGAGGCTTTCATTTCCGAATAGAATCATCGGAAAGAATATCACTATCCTTAATGGGGATAGGAGATGAAATTGGTTTCTCTTTAAAAGCCTCGATTCTAGAAATGAGAAGATTAACATTCAATAATGTTGCACGAAGTGCTTCATTTTTATTTCGGTGTCGATAACTTCATCATTCTCTTCTTCTAAGCTAACAGCTCAAAAGGTAAATCTTCCACATAAACGATGTCTCCACAAGATAACGAATCATCATCATCGAATCGGAGAACATCTCAACATGATCTTTGGGAAGACAAGAGGGTAGGGATATCACACAAATGCTCGAGAATTCCACGTGACTCTCTTGGGATTGGGACAAGGTTCTCAACACTAGACTTTATGAATTCGTCCGATTCCTTTTCGAACAAGTGTCAAGATGCTCGTCCCCATGCTCGTAGAGTGAGTGTGAACCTCGGGTGTGATAACGAGTTGTTTGAGAATGAATCTCAGCTTTGGGATATCAACGATGAACTTGATGAATCTTTATAGAATTGAAGGATATCAAGTGTATCCTCATCATCACCGTCATCGGGAATAAAACGAAATTGAGAGCTAGATCCGGTGCTTTTCTTTTGCAATTGATTCCACAATAGATTTTTCAAGCGCATTTGGGAATTTATTTTAGCGACACCTCTTCAACTAACAATTCTTCCATGGATTTTTGATTTGGATTATCTTGGGAATGTTTACATTCCTTCAAATCTTTCACTAAATCCAAAAGATCAAGGAGAAGATTTTGAGGAAGTGGCTCAGTGAGGTGGTGCTGATTCATTTAGTCTTGTAGAGGTTGGTTATGATCTGAAGAGTCGTAATTGTTACAAGGAAATGGATTCCTTGTTTGACAATCGAGCTACGATGTGGACCTCCACAATACTCAACAAAAACCGATGTGGGTGTGAGTTATATGTGTGGTAGTCATAATTGTTATCGGGAACCCGCTCATAGACAAGCGTGTTTCCGATTGACAATCGAAGCGGAGTGTGAACCACCACATTACTACATGAAGAAATCTGCTGAGTCTCACAGTGTGTAGGCGATGGAATAAATCGGTTGTGTTATGGTAGGAATAGGGATCCCGGTTATAGATGGACCGTTTCTGATTCCACCATGCTACAACCTGGGCAATTGCCACCATTATAAGGACCACCACACCATTGACAACCAAGAGGGTGAGGATAAGACATAGAAAGAATCAAATGTTTTCGGAGGGTAGGGATGAAGAATCAAAGATGTGAGAGGGTAAAGATGGATATTTTGGATTTTTGGATAAACATTTTGTAAAAATAAGAAAGAAAATCTTTTGGGTTTTTGATTTATATATATGTAGAAACAAAAGAAAAATATTTTTGTGTTTTATATGTTTTAAGATGTTTTGGATTTTTGGATTTTGTAAGAAAATATAAATATATATATAGATGGTATAAACAAGGAATGAATATTCAAATCACTAATCACTAAGCGTAAGATAATTAGCACACTCCCGCGTGCGCGCCTAAAATTTGATCGGCTCCCAACGGTCATGTTTTATCACACAAGCTAACTACTTGTGAATGGTTAACCGTAATAAACTTCAAACACTTCGAACCAATGCAATGAAGATCTAGAGGAGTATAGTTTTCCCAGTCGTTAAGTCCCAACGAATCATGCGTGAATCACCAAACGATATAGTGATCGGGTGAATTTGAATGGGAAAAGGTTTGTGATTATGAATAATTATACCTAAAGAGAAAGTTTATAAATTACAGGGGCTTAAATGCAAATTAAAGAAAATTAAAAAGCTAAATTATATTAAATAAACGCTATCACTATTTTTAAAATTATGTTTTTGATTTTTCTTTTATAAATTTAAATTAAAAACTACGTAACGTACAAAAGAAAATGTGAAACTGAAACAATATTAATCCTAAAAATATAAAAATGGAATTTTTACAAACCTAATGATAAGAGAAAATTTTGAGAAAAAGAAAATTATTTTTATGACTATTTATTTAATTATTATTAATTAAAACTATTTTTACCTATTTAATAATACCCTAAAATATAAGAAAATATGAAATAAAGCTAGAAAAGTGAAATTATGACTTAGAAAAATCTAAAATAACTAAAGAGAATTTTCAAAACTAATTTTGTATTTTTCTTATTTATATTCTATTTTCTATGAATTAAAAGCTGCTTTAAAACTAATTAAATTGCTAAAATTACAAATTTAACTAAGAAAAATCTGGAAAAATATTTTTGCTTTTTATATTTATCTTAACCTATGAAAATTGAAAACTTATTTTTGAAGCTTTTCGATTTAATTGCAATAAAAGCTAATTAAAAGTCCTAAAACTGCTTTTAAATAAGGAAATATAGCAAGCGGTGATAGAAAAATATGAAAAATTCAGGAAAAGTCTAAATTAATATTCTAATTCTAAGAATAATATAAAAATCTATGCTAGTGTGCAAGATATGGGAGCTGCAGTGAAAAGTGCTTATAAATAAGCACTCAAAATAAGCTAAAGGCCACAAATGAGTACCAAATTATCACAGAAGCTAGACTATGTTATAACTACTTGATACTAACCTATTTCAACTATGCTAAACCTCTGTAATGCAAGCGCCATGATTTGATGATTTAAAACTCAAGTACCAAACCGGTTTTCTCTAACTTCAGCTTAAGCACAAGCTTATTTAAAAGCCAATGTGAAAACCAAAGCGAGGATCTCAAGACCACCACTTAACTAACTCAAGACCAAGGTTCGGACCCCATAAAGCTAAATTGAAGCTTGTGAAAAGCTTGTAAGACTGTTTCACACTCGGTGTATCTTGAGTGTGAGCAGGCGAATAAGCTCTTTTGAAAAGGCGATTTGAGGCTTATAAAAATTACAAAATTTCACAAAATTAGATATCCACTCTTGACCAACTGAACTTATTAAGTCCAAAATTTCACCGCATTTGAACCGAATTGAGTTCATGAAAATCAACCAAGTTGGGTGAAAAAGCAGTTTTGCAACTTTGACTTTTGACGCTTTGAAACTTTGACCAATTTGAACTTTGATTTCATATTGAGAACTGAGATTGATGTTTTATGGTAAAATGGAACTAGCTTAAGCTATATTAAGAATTCTAACACCAAATTCCAAGCTGTGTAGCTTCTATACCTAACTAATGATCCAATAAGAGCCAATTCATTCAATTTTGACTTTTACTGGTTTGAGGCACAGTCATATGACTGAAATGACCCTTATGAACCTAATTGAGACTAATTCAACACTAACTTTCCACTTACTCAACTTCTAACACAGATCAGACCTTAATACCAAACACTCTTATAGAAATTGTTTTGAAGATTTAAGCTAGCAAAACTCTTAACCAAACTCAAGCAACATCTAACTCGACTTCCATCAGCATATTAGGGTGTATAATGTAAACTTATTAGCAATTTCACTCTAAATCGACCCTACTAATTATGATCATCCACATCAAATAAGAGCATAACATATGCACATAACTTGGAATTAAGCAAAATATGAGAAAATCAAATGCAATAAGCTAGAATCAAATGTAAATAAGCTAAATAGATTAACTATAAGTTGAGCTAAGCAAATCTACACTATTTGTTTAAAGCGAGATAAAATTTTAGTCTTACAAGAGGTCCATCCACAATGGCTTGCTAACAAATGATCAGCGAACCACTATCCCGCTTATATCAACCCAAATAACTCGGTCTAAACCCATTTCCATAATCGGTTTAAGAATGCATGTTGGTTCTTCAAAATGGGGCGGTTTGACCTTTGTTGACCAAGTGAGAATGTTGAGTAAACTCGAGTCTTGGACTATATAAGCAATTAATAAGCTATTGAGAAGCTTATAATAGCTTATGAGAGCAATTTGAAAAACTAAAGCTAACCTTAACACTTGTAACAATGTTTCCTTTATTATTATTTTTTTTTTTAGAGATTTTATATTTTTCGTATTTTTGTTTATAAGAAGCTTAAACCGAAAACATGGATTAAATAAGTTTGAAGAAATGAATTTGAGTACTCAATAAGCTAAAGAGAAACCTTAAACAACAGAAATGAGATTGCAACTGATAACTACTAAAAACTGAGTTTCATTAAAATGTAGAACTGGGCACAATAAGAGAATTACAAAAACTAGAAATGTAAAAGAGAAACTGAATTGAAAACTAAATGGAAAATACACTTTAGCTACTGAAAGATTGGTAAAAGGTGCTTGAAACCTAAAAACTAACTACTCTCCTACTCCAATGCTTCTCTTTCCTTTATATAGTTAACAAGAAGCTTCCACTTGAGACTCTGAACCTTTCCCACCAATAAAATTGGCCGTTGGATGCTTTGACTCAATCTTAGTCGTTGATGAGAATTTTGGCGGGAAAACTCTTTTAACCAGTGGGGAGGGATTGAGTGCAAAGAGGAAGAAGCATTTAATGCTTTTTATTGTTTGGTGGAGGTGGAGTGATAAGGGTGGATTATGTTGATGTGGAGGTGAGGGATGTCTGGTTTGGCAGAGGAGTGGGTGAGGAAGAAGGGTAAAAGGCGGTTTTATTTTAAACCGTGGGTGGGTTTGGTTAATACTTGACCGGGTTTGGGTTTGGACGGGTAACAGGTTTTGTGGATTGGGCTTGGGCTAGATATTGGATTTAGTTAGTTAATAGGATTTAGGATTAGTAGTGTAAACATGATGCATTTTAGGGACCAAAGGTGTAAAAGCCGGAAATCCAGGGGACCATACATGTAACTTCGAAAATGTAATCCAAGGGCCTTTCTTGCCATCATCCAATAATCAAGGGACCAAAATTGTCATTTCGAAACTCAAAGGATATTTTACATCAATTTCGAAATTTCGTGGACTAAAGTTGTAATTTCTCAAAACTTTGACATTTTCACCAAAGGACTAATTATGAAAAATTATGATTTCAAAAGGATCTTTGGTGACTTTTCTTTAAAATAAGTGCTCAGGGGACTATTTCATCAATTTTGAAAGTTGAGGGACCGAAGCGCCAATTATGCAAACTTTGCTCATTTTCATCCGATTTTAAACATTTTGCATCGAAACATATAAAATGCAATTTTGAGATATTTTCGAGATTTTGATGCATTTCGAAGCGTTTTTAAATGTTTTGCAGTTCAGATTTGACCAAAAATGATGAGTATTTACACACTCATCATTGATCTTTCAAATTAAAAAGACAACATTTTAGTTATAAAAAAAGATAGAAAAAACAGAATTATAAAAAAAGATAGAAAAAACAGAACTTATGTTTAACAATTTACTATTCTTATTCTTAAAAGTCAAAAGAGATTAATAAAAAAATAAAACTTGCTACTGCTTCTAACTTTTGCATTTCACTTGTTCATCGAACTTTTGGAGCCATATATTCTCTTATTATCTCATTCACACCAATAAGGTAAAAGTAAAAAGTATCCTTTGACATTTCTCAATCTGCAATTACCTTTTACTTTTTGGAAGCATACTTCTCATAAAATCCAACAAATGAAGAAGATATTAGAAAACCAACAAACCCATTTCAAACTTAATTTCTATATGACCATTTTGAACTAAAAAATCATCTGTAATATACAAGTAACATATGTTACACTCTTTACTAGATCTTGAGGTAGACAGTGGTTGATTTGGGTTTCTAATGGCGGTGGTGGTCTTCGCCGGATTCAATCGGACTTGATTTTCATCATCATCGTCGTCGGTTGCTGCCGGAGGAGGAGGAATGTTTGACGGTGTCGGATTTGATCGGAAAATCTACACCGGTGAATTGTCCAACGAAGATCGGACCTGTTCGACGGTGATGAAGATATAAAAATCGGATATGAGATAGGAAATAAAGAGGAGAAAGAGATGGGTAATAAAGAATATGTTTTATTGTAATTACCAACATGCCCCTGTGTGTATATGTAGCTTTTTAATTTCATCAAATCTTGTATTTTGATCCGGTATATATTCCTTTTTAAACTTTGCAAAAAAATTCACTTTCTAAAGGATCCGGATCCCACTTTAAGGCAATACTAATTTATATATCTCTAAAAATTTAACATGGACACTTTAGGGTTGTGCTTAGCACAAACCTAAACTTCCCTGATATAGATACAAATTAATAATCCTGTTACAAAATTTAGTGGTTGAGAAGACAAAAAATAACCCATTCTTGATTTCTTACACATCCATTGACTTTGACTTTTCACCATCTCCAAATTCATACCCCACCTTCAAATAAATAATCCACACAAATCAAACATATTCATTCAAGGATGTGTTATAGGGACCTCTTTATGGGTCAACCGTACAACTCATGATGCAAACAGCACAACATCGCGATGCATATCGTACAATCCTCCGATACATCTAATGATTGAAAACCCTCCTTATGGGGGTGTCCAAATATCATGTCCCATTATTATATATTTCAGTCGTTGATTACATGTACATCAACCGACCAAACTAGATAAACAATATTAAACTTTCGTATATATTTTTTTAATATATCTTTACTCCTTGCAAGATCAAAGGTCCTTTTCCACTTTTGATAGAACCGGAAGCAGCCTCTCTACCTTTGGTAAAGGTAAAGTTGTCTCCAATAGGAACAATTACACAAATTTGTTTAAGTTTTATGAGATTAGCTACTATCAATGTGGAGAAAGAAGGAAAAAATTTGGCTAAAAATGTGTATTCTCAATTTGACTAAATATACAATTCATGTATCTAATTATTTGTTTTTTCCTTTCCATACACATAGTT
This sequence comes from Chrysanthemum lavandulifolium, assembly GCA_022545495.1. NCBI lineage: Eukaryota > Viridiplantae > Streptophyta > Magnoliopsida > Asterales > Asteraceae > Chrysanthemum > Chrysanthemum lavandulifolium. The sequence continues at coordinate 86,035,907 of CM040238.1, read as the reverse complement.
TTTAAATGAATATTTTTTATATAATTATGCGAAAATTTCTATACTTATATACTTACAGACATGTGCACACCGGGGTTTTACCTATGTTTATTAATATCGATTAGTAATTTGTATATATTTTTGATGGACGAAAGATTTGACTTTATTTAACTGACATGGTTTTGAGGTTGATGTTGTTTAAATGTAACTATTGATACTCCCTCCGTCCCATATTAAATGTCCACTTTGACTTTTCAAAGTCATTCTTTTTCAATTTGACCTTAAATATTTTTGTTTGTGTTATACAATACTTGATGCAAAATATATGAATCGATTGTGTTTTAAACATATTTTTCATTGGTATAATTTTCATCAAATATTATACAACAAAAAAACCAAAATATGTAAGGTCAAAGTTGAAAAAGAAATACTTCAAAAGTCAAAAGCAGACATTTAATATGAGACGGAGGTAGTATTATTTTCTAGACATTGCACGTGTTAATAGCGTAATGACCTTTGAAAAATAGTTTTTCGGATATAATTATTTAAACTTCAAAAATGAATTATATATGTCGTTGCTATATATACGCCTAGTGCATTTATTATAATCTCACGAGAATCATTGGGTCCGTTCCTTCATTTTTATATTTATATCCTGTTAATAATAATATTATCTAGATTTAACTTTTAAACTAGTGTACGCACGGGTTAAACTAATAAAAGAATAACAAGAGTCGTTATTAAACGTGTATAGTAGTTTTATTTTATATATATATATTTTTTGAACCGCGGAATGATATAAAACTAGCAAAAGCTAGGAAAAATACAAGGAGTTTATGGTTACAATAGGATTTTATTTTATATATATGCTTACTCAATCTTATATAGAGATATAACATGAGTCATTTGTGTATTCGTTTACATATCACAGTAACTCGAGGTTTAACATTAATATTTACAATTTTATGCATATACATTAATATAATATTAAATAATAATAGTATTTATAAACAACAACAACATATATGTTGTTTTTAAAAAGAAAAGAAATATGAAGTCTAAGGCTCTCAACCAAATAGTTGTGGGTTTAAGTCCTACTTAGAACATATGAGATAGTTTGTGGTTATATATTGTTATATAGTTAATTTCCGTTCTAAAAATAAATAAATAAATAAATAACTAATTATAAAATATTGAAACCGATAAGTTTACTTAAAGCTATATATTCTATGTTTACTTTTTATGCATCTTGGTTCCTTACAATCATATTTTAATATTCTATGTTTACTTTTCCATTTTTACCTAAGCGTTGCATGTTTTACGTTTTGTGCGTTCTCAACTTATGTTTTCAAGTTTATCAAACATTTAAACACTACAATAAACCCAAGGCTCACCTAAAATATTAAAATAGGTTATGATGACAAGTTTTAATATTTTTATAAGTTTTAGACTTTATTACTACCTGGTTTTACGTTTCGTTTAAAAAACTACACATTTTCAATTATCGGGATCAAACTACACCTTTAACACCCAACAATACACAAAATAAACTATACTCTTGTACCTTTCCCTTCTTATGCCACATTTACACAAAGAAAGTAAAACACATTTTTTAGAAAAGTTTAATATCTATCTCGCATGTTGTAGATATCAAAACAAAATCTATACTTCTACCTCATTTACATCGCCAAGTCCATTTTTCTCTTCTTTTTTTTTTATTACCAACGACCCAAAACCACCAAAAAACATCATCATCTTGATAATCTTGAAATATTTCAAAGGTAAAAACAAAGGTGCAAGAACCCTTATATCATTCTTGCACCAAATCTTCCTAAAAAGATAGTTTTCTAAATTGTTTTTGCACTTTTATTCATCTTTTTGTATATCATTTTAGATCATTGAATATAATATAAAACACTCTCTTTAGGGTCATCATATTGTGTAAAAACTTTGGTTTGTTGATTTGAACAAATGGTTTAAAATTTAGTGCTTGAAAATGGCCTTAAATCTTGTATCTTTGATTTTTTAACACATTTTTTAGCACATGCAAAAAGAAAATATTTTTCTAAAGTTTCTACTGAGATCATATGGTATTTAGACACATATGATTGAGATATAAAATTAATTTAGTTGTTGGTTTAATATTTGAAAGCTTGGGTGTTGATTTTGTTGAGTGATTCTTGGTCATTTTTCTTGCTTTTGTTCTTGATCATCATTTTCATCTCAAAAGTATTATAAGAAACCACTCTCATTTTTATTTTCAATTATGCGATTTTCTTATTTTATATATTTTATATGCTCAAAATATTCTTATTATGATTGATTATGCTTGGTACATGGACTTAATCACTAGAAATCATGAAAAGGACTTGACTTGAAAAAGTACTTTCTGACTAGGGAGTTAAAATTGGATTATTAGAAAATATCAGTGGACTGTGGCACTTAGTTAAAAAATATAGGGAGTTATATCTATGTCTTACGGTCGTTTTGATGGGTAGGTCACCTTTTAACGATACCCGATGAATTAACTAAAAATGATTTGATGAAACTTGTCAAAATCTGAGTAACGAATTTCAAATGTAGAAAAGTCATTTTTTTACATATAACCTTCTGTTGAACAAAGAATAAAAGTTGTAGCTAATACCTTAACTTGAATTTTGTCGCAAGCCCCATGTTAAACGGACTTGTAGAACTCAACGTATCGCTATTTTCCCGGGGCTTAATTGTGCAGCCCAAAATTCTATTTTGACATATAAGGGTAAATTGGTAATTTCACTTAGTTTACCTAATTTTTGACATAGTGGGACCCACAACTATCTTTAGTGCACTCAAATACCTTTCCGGAGATATAAAGACCAAAATTTAACTCTTTACAATTTGTGAGAAATGGATTTTTAAAGATAGACATTTTATAAAACTTCCTAACAGCACTAAGATATTGGGCTTCTAAAATTTAATTTGGGCTTTTGAAATGTTATTGGACTTTTGAAAATTAGTATTGCGCTTTTGAAATAATTTTGGATTTTGAAATGATAATTAGACTTTTTAAATTATATTGGACTTTAGAATTCATATTGGATTTTTGAAACTAATATTGGGCTTTTGAATTAATTATTGAACTTTTGTGCATTTTAAAACTTATGTCTTGTTTTGGACTTATGTCACATTTTGAACCCTTAAGATTTATTTTGAACCATTTGATGTATTTTGAACTCATATGACTTGATTTGAACCCTTTAACTATTTTGAACCCTCATGACTTGTCTTGAATTTGAACTTATGAACTATTAAAAAGGATATAAAACTTAAATACCGAATAACAAATAAAAATAGAGCTCGCAACTATTCTTAATTGTCAAAACTATACTTAAACACTTATTTGAATTTACAAACATTATATACCAAGGCATAACTAATTTAATAACATTATAAAGCATATTTGCATATTTACTTTATTATTTTGAAACCTAAGACGCAACGTATATTTCTAGGTTGCTCATAGGACTCTCTCGGCTTGTTCACTACTTTACTTTGCACACCTCTTATCATTTTGCTTTCGCTGAGTTCATAGCCGCACCTTTTCTCGTTTAAATGTTTTATAAACTCTTGGTAAAATACATGCTAGTGCTTTTATTATGATCACAATTGCTTGAAAACTGTATCCTGAACTGAAAACATTATTGCCTAAGTACCTCTATTGCCAGAAAGACCCCAGATCATGCATCGTTAACTACTATATGTTAGTAAGCGCGATTATAGTGGATAGGCCTATTGGGATTAACGAATCCGTTTGTGTTAGCCAAATAGGTAACTAGATGCACTATATTGAGATACTAGGTATACATCAAGTACCTACACAGGGCCATTATCATATATGTATCATTGTTTTGATATACATAGTTAACATTTTGCGTGTCATGAGCTTAGTGCAATAATAACTACTTTTGATTATGGGTGTATAACAACTAGACACCATAACACTTGAAATATTGTGATCAACTGTTTTACTTATAAACCTATGGATTCACTCAACCTTTTTGTTAACCTTTTTAGCATGTGTTATCTCAGGTTCTTAAAGTACTAGTTGGCATGTGGTGTACATATATTTTGAAGACAATGCATCATTATCATTTGATAAAACTTTTAAACGTTTATGTTGTACTACTTATGAATTAAAAACTTGTTGTGACCTCTTTGTAAATTATGATATTTAATAATAATCGAATGACAAATCTTTTCAAAACGTCTTTAGAGTCGTTTTCTGTAACTTGTACTGTGTGCTATGAAGTAATACTCCAGTGATACTATCTTCCGCTGCGATATTATGAGGGTGTTACATTAAATAATTTCAAATGAACACAAAAGGTCCAAATTACAAACTGAAGGGTCGCCAATTAACATAAGTTTAGGCTATACAACAGAAATAGGGAAAATGACACAAAAAGGTACCCAACCTAGGGGTCTGATGAGTGTGTAAATACTCATCAGTTTTGGTTAAATCTGAACTGCAAAACATTTAAAAATGCTCAGAAATGCATCAAAATACTGAAAATATCTCAAAAGTGCATTTTATATGTTTCGGATGCAAAATGTTTAAAATCGGATGAAAAATGAGCTAAGTTTGCATAATTGGCGCTTTAGGTCCCCAAGTTTCAAAATTTGTCGAAATAGTCCCTGAGCACTTATTTTACAAGAAAAATCACCAAAGGTCCTTTTAAAATCATAACTTGTCAAAATTAGTCCTTTGGTGAAAAATGTCAAAAGTTTTGAGAAATTACAAGTTTGGTCCTTTGAGTTTCAAAATTGGCAAAAATAGTCCTTGGAAGTTTGAAAATGTCCATTATGGTCCTTGTACTATTGAAACTTGTCATTTTTAGTCCCTTGGAACAACTTTGCAAAAGTGGCAGTTTTGGTCCCTCAAATATCAGAAATTACAAAAAGGGTCCTTGTTTATTAAAGCCATGACCCTTTGGACCTTTGGACCCCTGCCAATATCCCTTGAACCCCCCTTTTTGACCCCTCCTTAATATTAAATCCCCCGGTCAAACTTAAAGTCAAATCCCGCCCAATCCAAAGTCCTTCTTCCTCACCAAATCCGCCTGCAACACTCCATCACCATCCCTCCAGCTCACTCTCTCCACACCATGTTCCCTCCACCTCAACAACATCCAAAATGCATTAAATGCTTCCCTCCCCCTTGCACTCAACCCCCAGTTGCATTATATCTAATTTCCCGCCAAAAGTCATCAAACGGCCAAGATTGTCTCAACTAATCCAATGGCTCAGATAAATGGTGGGATGTGTTCAGAAGACAAGTGGAAGACATTTGGTTGTATAAATTGAAGAAAGAGAAGCAAGGAAAAAGTAGTACTTAGTTTTAAAATTTCATATATCGTTTTTAATATAAATGTTTTAGTTTAAGTTTAAAGCGTAATCTTTTGTTTCTATGTATTAAACTCAAGTTGTTTTATCATTATAATCTGCTTTCAAGTATCAATTCAAAGGTTTTATCATAGTTTCGTGTTTTATATTTCTGTTATAAGCTCGGTTTAAATGTACTAAAACCAAGCTTCAAAAGCTTTATTATACTTTAAATAAGCTCACTTGTCATCCATAGCTTTGAGTAAGCTTATACTTCATTTTAAGCATAATTGGTGTTTGGTCAACAAAAGTCAAACCGAGAAGAGATTTTGCTAGCGGTCATGGAAGTGGAAATTGGTTGATGCAGAGCTGATTTGGGGTTGGATTGGATTAGATTAGTATAGTTATGGTTCTGGTTTAAGCTGCAAAAATAAGCTGGACACTTGTGAGTTTTTATCTCAATTCCATTTCTAATTCAGTTTGCATAAAGTGCTTGTATTTGTATCTGTGGTCATTAACAGTTTAGACCTGTTTATTTAGTGGTAATTAGGATAACTAGCCTCAGTTTAAGTGATAATACAAGCTAGTTCAGTGGTTAGCTCAGTTTAATTTGCAAATCAGTTAGCTAAGTGGTGTTTGGATCAGTTAGCATAATTAGGCTTGAGCTTTGGTTTGTGCTTAAAATCTGTCTACTCAGTCTTAATATAGGTAGCTAGAACCAAATTTGTCAAAACTTTGTCTCTGCATAAGCTCAAAGTCAAAATTCTTCTAAACCTGTCCTCATCTCATATCTGTTAGAAATTTGTGAAACCAAAAGTTTGCATTGTGTTCATAATTGATAGGACTAGCTTAATCAAGTCTTATAATAGCTCATTTCATCATTTTCAGTTGGCAAATTAAGCTCTAATCTCATAATAGTCAACTTTTCAAAGCGCTTCAAAAGTCAAAAATTGAATAACTCGGTTTTCACCCAACTTGGGTGATTTTTAATTGATTCATTACTAGATCAATTCAAGTGAAACTTTGGTTTTAAAAACTTGATTGGTCAAGAATTGAAAAGTGATTTTGGAAATTTTTGTAAGTCCTTATAAGCTCCAAATAAGCTACTCGATAAGTACAAGTGCACACTCAAGATACACCGAGTGTGAGGCAGGCACCTTGCAGACCTTGCATAGGCTTGGTTTTAGATCCTTAAGGTCTGAAACTTGGTTTAGAGATAGTTAAGCTGGTTGACTTGAGTTCTTCATTTTTGTTTTTCACATTAGCTTATTAAATAAGCTTGTGATTAAGCTTCAAAGTAGACAGAAACCTGTTTAGCACTTGAGATTTCAAATAACCAAATCTTTGTAGTTTGCATTTCAGTAGTATAGATTAGTTGAATTTAGTTCATTTCTAGTAGTTTTAGCTTATTATAGCTTCTGTGATAAGTTGGTGCTCATTTGGTACCTCTAGCTTATTTGGAGTGCTTATTTATAAGCACTTGTCAACGATTCCCATATTCTCACACATAAGCTCTGTGTTTCATATTTTCTTAGATTCGAGAATATTATTTTAGACTTTTCTTGAATTTTCATATTTTCCAAAGACTTGTTTGATATTTTCCTCATTTAAATCGGTTTTAGTACATTTTAATTAGCTTTTAATACAATTAAATCGAAAAACTTCAAAAAATAAGTTTTCAATTTTACTAGGTTAAGATAAATATAAAAGCAAAAAATAATTTTTCCAGATTTTTCTTAGTTAAATTTGTAATTTTAGCAATTTAAGTATTTTCAAATAGTTTTAATTCATAGAAAATAGAAAAATAATCGGAAAATATAAAATTAGTTTGAAAATTCTCTCTAGTTATTTCAGATTTTCTAAATCATAATTTCATTTTCTAGCTTTATTTCATATTTTCTTATATTTTAGGGTATTATTAAATAGTTAAAAATAGTTTTTAATTAATAATAATTAAATAAATAGTCATAAAATACTTTTCTTTTCTAAAATTTTCTCTTATCATTAGGTTTGTAAAAATGTCATTTTATATTTTTAGGATTAATATTGCTTCAGTTTCACATTTTCTTATGTACGTTACGTAGTTTTAATTTAAATTTATAAAAGAAAAATAAAAACATCGATTTTAAAAATAGTGATAGCGTTTATTTAATATAATTTATCTTTTAATTATCTTTAATTTGCATTTAAGCCCTGTAATTTATACACTTTTTCTTTAGGTATAATCAATCATAACCCTTTTCCGCTCAAATTCTCCGATCACTATTCGTTTGATTATTCATCGCATGACTCGTTGGGACTTAACGACACGGGAAACACTACACTCCTCTAGATCTTCATTGCATTGGTGTCTGAACTGTTTGAAGTTTATTACGGTTGACCATTCAAAAGTGGTCGACTTGTGTGATAAAACTTGACGGTTTGGGACCGATCAAATTTTAAGCGCCACGCCGGAGTCAGTGCTAATTATCTTACGCTTAGCGATTAGTGATTTGAATATTCACTCCTTGTTCATACCATCCATCTATATCTATATATATTTTCTTATAAAAATCCAAAAACCCCAAAAACATCTTAAAACATATAAAACACAAAAATATTTTTCTTTTGTTTCTACATATATATAAAACATAAAACTCAAAAGATTCTTCTTTCCCATTTTCATAATTCCCATTCCTTTCCTTAACTCGAGATCTCTTAGAGTTAACTCTAGTGTATCGCACTCGCTTTTCTAGATCGTAAGCCCATTTCGTGAGCTTGTCGATTCCGAAGGCGTGTCCGTGGACGTTCGCCCCTTCATCGGTCGGATCGAGATCCGGATCGCCACACTACTTCGTTATCATGTCGGAAGAACGTCCTATGTGTGAGCTTCTCCGAGCACCCATCGGCGGGTATGGAGATGCTATTGTTATCCCATCGACGGGTATGGAGATGCTATTGTTATCCCAACCATCGACGGGTATGGAGATGCAAGGTTTTCAAAACCAAGGTAATTTTACTCAAAACAACGGTTTTCAAAATCAAAGTCAAAACTTCCAACACCAAGGAAACTTTAATAGAAACCAAGGTCGTGGAAATTTCAACCTGTATATTTTATGGCAATAATCAAGGAAATTTCCAAAATCAAGGCCCTAATCCAAACAATGAGGCGAATTTTCCTACACAACTCAAGCCATTGTTCCAACTGGACCATCATCGATGAGTTGTTGAAGCAATTCATGAAATCCCAAGAGGAAATGAACAAAGTTCTTTGGTTAGCCGATTTCGACATTAAGAAGTCTTTAAATGATCGACCCTCGGGCTCGGTACTTTACCTAGCAACACGATCGCTAATCCGAGGGCGATGCAAAGCGATCACAACCGTGGTTCTTCATATGATGGACCCGCTATTCCTACTACCTCTCTTCTTCTCTCCCGGGTAGTGGAAAGTGAACTGAGGCGACAAAGGACCAAGTGCAACCTACTAGCTCACAAAGTCAAGAGACATGTCCATCCTCGGGTTGTCCGAAACCCAAAACCAAACACAGGTTGTTTTGAACCTCCGGTTGACAACCCCAATCAAAACTTCTATTCCTTACCCTCACGTTTAAATGAGCAAAACTCCGCGAAAAAGCCGGTCATCAAATGGAAAAAAATTTCAAATTTTCCAAGAACTACCTTTTGACATAAGCTTTGCGGATGCCATCATGCCGATGCCTGTTTGCATCAACTCTCAAACACATGTTAAGCAACAAGGAAAAAGCTGCTTGAAATGGCTAAACTCCTTTGAGCGAGAACTGCCCGTGCTTCATAAAAAAGCTTCGATTCGCGATTTAATAGCCTACTTATTTAGTCAACCACTTGCAGAGGTCAACTAGGCAAGTCAAACTAGAAAGAGGCAAATGCAATAATCCGAGGTAGTCTGCTTATATTCCGGTCGTTTATTCCCCAACGAGGTTGTGATAACCTGTGTTTGAACGAATGTGTTATATAGTTTGGTTGATTAGGAATAGGGTTATGAATGATTTGTCACAATACTAAAAGTATGAATAACTCAAATGAGTTATATCAACTAATAAGTACGATCAAAAACCATAGAAACGTAAAAGGTATAATTAAAGGAAATAAAAGATAAAATGTATTAAATAAACGCTATCACTATTTTTACAATGATGAACGTTTAAAACCTAAAACGTACGTTTAAATAAAATTATGTAAACGTACAAAAATAAAGTAAAAAGTGATCAATATAAACCCACAAATGTGAAATTTATATTTTTGAGATCCTAAGAATAAAATAAAATTATTAGAAAAAGAAAATTATTTATATAACTTATATATTATTTATTATTAATTAATTACTATTTAATACTATTTATTAATACACTATTTAATTAGAAAACTAAAATAAGGCTAGAAAAATAAAATTAAAAACTTAGAAAATCTAAAATAATATAAAACTTATTTAAAAACTAAAATATATTTATTATACTATTATTCTATTTAATATTAATTAATAAGTAATTAAACTAAAATTAATTCTAAAAATTACTAGATGACAAAGAAAAATCTAGAAAAATTTATAAAACTATTTTAATATAAAAGATATTTAATAAAATATAAAAATACGAAGTGCTTATAAATAAGCTAAAAAGAAAATTAAATAGATAGTTTCTATTAAATATAAGCTATTACTAATATTAAGTTTGGCTTTTTATGGATTTTCTTTATAAAACTATTAAAATACTTAAAATAAGAAACTAATACAAAACAACAAACTTGAAACCGAATAAGCAATCGAAAGTGCTTATTTGCCCCAACGATTGACTTTTCATTGACTTAGAAGGAAATAAGCTCAAATGAGCTTATGTGGAGTTCACTATGGTAGATTCGGTTCCAATAATTTACTTATACAGATTTAACAAGATTCAACCAAATAAGTAGCTTGAATAAGCCACGAACACAAATAAGCACTTTGCTTATTGGATTAGACGAGAAAATGGGACAACTTTGTGAGGTAAAACCAAGTGGGGTCCACTATGATCTAGGCCAAACAAAGGGTCAATGGTTCAAGCACAGGTAGGAGGGGGTTGGAAGAACCAAGATTTAGGTGTGGGACCCACCGATGAGCTCGAGAAAGAGCTTGTGAAGTGAGGGGTCCAAACTGATTCACTCAGTTAACTGAGTGAGTGAAATAAGCTAGTAAGCTTGGTAAAAGCTTTAAAACAAGCTTAAGAAAGAAAACAAAAGGATAATTACTATGTATATATGGTATATTAACAAATATGAACAAGTGTGTTCACTGGATTTGGCTAATAAGCTTGGAATAAGCTTATAAGCACTTGCAATGAAACTGAGATCCAAACACCCTAGACAGGCAACCAAGATGGCCAAATTGAGCTTATGAAATAAGCTCAATAGGACTTATTGAATGTTGAACTATAAAGTGGGGTGGTAAGGATTCCAAAATACCAAAGCTTGACCAATGGGGACCACTTGGTAGCTTTTGGGAGGCTTATGAAGTTGGTTGGGTTGATCGAGTTCACTCGATTAATCGAGTGAATGGACAAGCTTCAAGCTGTGTGCAGTCCTAATAAAAGGACTTGTAATGGTGAATTAAAGCTTGAACTGTGAAGATGAGCTGCTTAGCTTCTTAATGAGCCAAAGATCACAAGCCAAAGCTTATTGATGAGCTTATGATGGGCTTGTGAAATTGCTTATTTATACTGAATGATCAGTGTAGTGTTTGATTTGATAGCACAAGTTTAAGCAAATTAAGCAGACCAAATAAGCAATCAAAGGAAAATAAGCACTTATTTCAGATAACTAGCCACATGGGCATCACAAACAACCAAAATGCACAGGTCAACACTCACTACACAAGCTTATGCAAGCTTGTGGAAAAGGGTGTTAAAACTGAGTACAGGGGAGGCTTATGAAGAATCACCAAAAGTTAAGCACTAATTAAGCACTCTAATCAGCTAGATAAAAATTAATAAGAATAGTAACAAAGAGATCAGCAACAAGACTATATAAACCTACAAGCTCAAGTCCTAATATCAATTAACAAGTTCACAATTTGAATCCAAAGTTCATTCAAAAATCATGCAAGCTGCAAATTGACTTTTTAAGTTAAACCAATATGTTGACTTATCTGAGCTTTGATCTAGATTTACTGATTACTTAAGTTATTTTAAGCTATGATAAGGTGAAATTAAGCTAGGTTATCAGATTCTAAGCTAGTATGGTGATTATGGACCTAATAATCCTAACAGTTAAACATATGGATTAGATTAAGACCTATTTTGACTTTTAAACTAATAAGACCTAAATATTATGACAGAACTGAGCTAGTGTGATCTAAACTAACATGCAGCAACAAGTATTAAGTACAATAACATGCATCAACTCACTATGGCATCTTGATCCAAACACCCCTAAAAAGAACTGTTTTTGTGATTAGTGTTACTCAACAATGATTTAGAACATGAGACTGAATTTAACCACTTGATTATGATTATATAAGATCAGATTAACACAAGAACACAGTAATTAACAACTTATAACTATGAATCACTACTACACTATTTTAACTGTCTAACTTAAAATTATTAGCAACTAAGATTTTCAACTAACAACCTACTAATTTTACTTTATATAATCACTAACCAACACCAAATAAGTATAAAACAAGAGAGATTAAGCTAAATTAAGAACTAATACAGAAAATGGCAAAAATCAAGAAATTGCTTACAACTTGAATCAAGGCCAAAATCTGAGAACCAAGAACTGAGTACCACACCTAAATGCTCTCCACAGAGCTCTAAACCAAGGCAATCCAGAATAGCACTTGCTCCAAGCTTCTTCTACAGTAACTTCTATATTAAATTCCTAATTACTTGTTTCTTTTTGGTATTTTCCTTTTTTATTGATTATTGATTGTTAAGATGACTTAAAAGCTTGCTAAAGCTTCTTTGAGAGCTTAGTAGTGTTATTTATAGTCCTCTAAACAACAATCATCAATGAAATTAAAAGACTTGAAAGTAAAATGGGACAAAGTTGAAATGACCGAAACCGAAGATAGATTGATATGAGTGAACCAAAGTCATTGAATACACTTTAACAAAGTTATACAACTCTTTAACAACAGAATTTAAAGATTACACTATTAGTGATAACTATTTATTTATGCTACGATGACCATAAACTAGATTACAATTATGATATTTCTCTTCTTCTCCTTCCTTCTGTATTTATCACTCTTTTGCATCCCACTAGCCCAAAGATATTATCCCATATCATCTGAGCCCTTGAAAGTCTGTATTTGATCTTGACCATTCAAATCCAATTTTGGCGCCAAATTTCTCCTCGTGGAATTTAGCAGTTCTGTCACAATTAATGTATCTTGGGAGTATATGGAGGAGTAAAGGACACGTTTGGTGTAATTTTGGACCAAGTTGGGGCAATATTGCTCAATACTGTGGGTAAGTATGTGAACAGTGGTGGTATTGGGTGGGAATGGGTGTGAAGGGCATTTATTGTGGAGTGTTAGTAGTGGCAGAGGTGGTGGAAGGAGTGGGTAGGAAGATAGGGGTGAGCTGGAAGGGTTAAGGTGGCGATTCTGGTGGAGGGGGGAAGAAGAAGAGGAAAACGGGGAAAGGTGTTGGGTGCTGCTTTATTTATTTACAAAGGGGTGGGGATGGGTGGTATATTGGGCGGGGTTTAGTTTGGATTGATTTGGACTTTGGTTTGGTTTATTTAATAATACAAAGGGCCTGTTTGTAATTTCTCGAAAGTTGAGGGCCTAAATTGCCAACTTTTCAAACTTCATCCAATGGACCATTCCCGCCAAATATGGTTAGTACAAGGACCATATATGAATATTTTCCATTTTAAACCTTAAGGACCTATTATGTAATTTTCTGAAACTTGAAGGGTTAAACTTGTAATTTTCCAAAAGTTTATCATAAGGACCAATATTGCCATTTATAAATAGTATAAGGTTTATTTTGATTATTTTCTTATTTTTAAAACCTTAGGGACTAATTTTGACACTTTTCAAACTTGAGGGACCAAAGTTGTAATTTTGTGATTTTAAACTTCAAAGGATTATTTTGAACAACTTGTGAATCCCAAGGACCTAAAATGATATTTTTACAAGTTTTGATTAACCGTGGACTAGATTTGCCAATTTATCAAAGTTCGTGGACCGAAATCAGAAATTATGTATGTTTTGCATGTTTTCATCGCCATCCTTTTGCACTTTAACACCTAAAACACAATTTGGAGATATTTCCGTATTTATGAAGCATATTTGTATGTTTTCGATATTTTGTAGTTTAAATGTGAATCGAAATGATGAGTATTTAGACACTCATCAATCCCCCACACTAAACTATTGCTAGTCCCTAGCAATATTTTATGAAGATTTTAATGGATTTGAAAGAACTCTTTACCAAAAGCCATCACTTCTGGAGTAGCCAAGATGTTTCAGTTCAAGTAAGAACTATGGTCCACCTGATAACCATGTGATTTTGAGCAAACCACAAGCTGACAACGGTTTTGATTTGTCTTTACCAAAAGCCGTTTGCTTCTGGACTAGCCAACTCTTAGATAAATTATAAATATTATCTTTGGTGAGTTGATTACCAATTATGGTTTTTCCACTGCCTTTACCACAAGCCATAATCTTGCGGGCTAGCCAACTCATTCGCTTATTAGGATATGGCGAGTTGAGGACCATACAATTTTAGGCAAATTGCAAGCCGTAAACGGATTTGAGATATCTTTACCAAGAGCCGTTTGCTCCTGGATTAGCCAATCCTTATGTGGGTTAGACATGGTGGACTGATTACCATTTGTTGTGTTTAGTACATAGTACTTCCACTAAAAAATTTTAAAATTTGGCCATTTGGGGAAAAGGGACTAAAAGGTACATTTATTATCAAATTTGCTGAATTTCCCCACACTTAGAAATGAATATTGTCCTCAATATTCAAAGTACCCACATTATGCCGAAACTTAGAACGTAAAAGATAACATTACTACCTAAGTGTAGAAACACGACAATTATTATCATTATTATTATTATTATTATTTTTTTTTAATACTATATATAACATTTGGGGCATCTCCCCCACACTAGGGTGTTACACACGGGTGAAAACCATGTTTGTGCTAATGTTTTTGATTCCCGAGTCACTAGCTGGACTCGACCCCGTTTTTTATTTCTTTCCTCCCAAACTGTCAGGTTTATCACGCAAGCTAACCGCTTGTGAACGGTTAACTTTAACAAAGGTTTCCTGAACAGGTCGGGAGAAAAAAACAATTTAAAAATCCATGGGGAAGTATCTGGCTCTAAACCAATGTTATATGGAATATCCCAGGGTCAAAGGTAACATCTTCACTCCCGAATGAGTGAAGAGAAGGAGAAATCACCGGTAGGTGAAGGGTAGTAGGGAGATCAGAACAGCGGTAATCACAAGAACTTCCTCCTCAAGAATTTGAAATTTAAGTGAAGGAGGAGAGGTCTTATGCTTGATCTCAGGAATTTTATCAGTTTTATTAACTGATTTGGATTCCTCTTTATGAAGTTGTTTTGGAGGGAGGATGGTATAATTTTCTGGGTATAGCAGTTGTTCAAGAAGAAGAATAACATCTTCCTCTTGATCACTCTCGGTATCATCAATACCGTGAAGAAATGTATCCGATTGAGATAATCATCAATCTCATCCATAATAGAATCACTTTCCTCATCCAGAGTGAGGAAGATGAAGAGTCGGAAATGATGGAATGAGATAATGGGTGGGATCACCACCACCATATCAAGAACATAACCAAGATTTTCTTGAGAGTACTCTGTAAGGCAACATCAATGACATCGATTCGGTTAACCGATGCGAGTTATAATTGGAGGAGTACTTTGAAGTTTGATCATGGTTGAAGGTAATAGCCTCATTACCCACACGCATGTGATCGGACGCTCAAATACATCTATAAGGCGTGGCCGTTCTTAGGAATCCTCGTCCAAGAATGAGAGGAACCCAGGATCGACATCGAATTCGACAACCACAAAGTCAGCTGGAAAATGGAACTTCCCTACTTTCACAAATACGTCCTCGCCAATACCGAGGGGCATAGATACGGAACGATCTGCAAGCTCAAGAGTCATGCAGGTAGGGGTAAGTTTAGGAAGAGAAATTTTCTTCCATACTGAATTAGGCATCAGGTTGATGCTGGCGCCCAGATCGGCCAAGGCGTTGCATGCAACCATTCCTGGAAATTCACAAGGTAAAATAAATTTACCAGGATCTCCAAGCTTCTCGGGAAGTTTCTTTAAGATAACTGCAGAGCAGTTCTCATTTAGAGAAGTTTTTGCCAATTCAACCAGTTTTTCTTTGTTGTTTAACAACTGTTTGATTGTTGATGCGAACTTGGGCATCAAGATGACAAAGATCCATAAGACTTATGTCAAATTGCAAATCTTTAAAGATTTGCAAGAGTTTGTCTGTTTGGTAATTAGACCTCTCGCGGTGTTCTTGCTCATTTAAGCGTGAAGGGTAAGGAATGGTAGGCTTAAAAGGTTTGGATTTAGGGACAATAGGCTCAGGAGTTTCATCAGTCTCAAAGACAACTCCTTGTTTGGTTTTCTTTCGAGGGACAACTTGCGGTTGGACGTGTGCGGTACCGTGGGCTTGGAATTTGCACGGTCCTTGGCAACCTCGGGCTCTTTTCCACATCGATAACGGTGGTGGAATAGGAGTGAGGTCCTCATAAGCAACACCACTCACGAGTGGTGATAGCTTTGATGATGTTGGAATCCTCCTCATCATCACTATCATCAAGTACACTCTTTCGGAAGCATTAAGCATATGAGAATAAGTCATAGCGGCCCTTTGGTCATAAAGATTGTTTGACAAACTTTTAACCCTGAATCGTGAAAGAGTGGGATCTATTGATGATGTAGGAGTAATTGGGGGTGTAGAATTTGGGACAACCGTGGTTGATCCAACTTGAGCTGTATCACTATGAGTAGTAACAGCTTTGAGTTCACCCCTAGGATTCGCAACAGTATTACTCGGGAGACTTCCCGAGGTGGAAGGTGGAACGAGTTGTTTCACTAAATCAGATATCATACTTTTAAGATCGTTCTTCAGCTCATTATTGTTCTTAGCAATTGAAGAATCAAATTCATTCTTCAAATTGGAGATTTGGTTTTGAACCACTCTCATTTTAGCATCGTGAGCCTTGATGTGGTTAGCTAGTTCACAGATTGAGATTCTTGGAACGAAACCATTTGATTATTAGGATTGAATACCCTTGGTTAGAATTTGAATTTCCCTATGGGGTGGGTATTGAACAGAACAATTTGATTGTTCGAGTACGATATTGATTTTGGTTATTATGCCTCTTGGTGATTAGGATTAGACCTATTTGAATTGTTGGGTTGATATGATCCTGATGGTCCCTCTTGGTTATTAGCCCGGTAATTTGTTTTAGCTTGAGGATGGTATTGGTTACCTCCTTGATTGAAATTACCGGCTAGAGCATCGACTTCAAATGCATTGCCATCTGTGGCAGTACAGTTGTAGTATGCATGAGGACCACCACAAGTGACACATGGTTCAATCTTTTTGACTTCAGCTGGTTTAGATGACTCTTTCTTTTGGTTAAGAGTCAAATTTTTAAGAGCATCCATGAGTTGAGCAAACCGAGTATTGTCAGCAGTTTGAGTCATGGAAGATGAAGTAGAAGGTGAATCACTTGCTTGGGAGCAATCGGTTTGTTTCTTGAGGTACGGACCTCGCCTTTGTTCTCTATAATGGCTAAAGCATCCTTTGTTGTTCGATTTAAAAATTACCTCCAGCGGAGGAATTAAGAGAATCTTGATCACTTGTCTTATGCCATTATAGAAAGTATCCGAATATATCAACTCAAGAAATCCATGATGAGGACAAGTTCGTAGCATTTCCTTAAAACGATCCCATGATTCACCGAATGTTTCATCAAATGTTGTGTGAATTTCATGATTTCATTCCGAGATTCGTGGTTTTGAAGGAGGATAGAATTTATGTACAAACTGCACTAAATCTTCCCACGCTTCAATCGACTTAGGGGCTGTTTGTCAAGCCGGATCTGGCGGGCCCATCGAGAGAAAACGGGAAAGAAGAAGTTTGATTGCATCCTCGTGGACGCTTTTACATTTCAAGGTGGATGTGATTTTATTAAACCACCGAATGTGATAGTGAGGATCGTCCTATCAAAACCATAGAATTGACGTCTTGTCACTAGGTTTATTAACCCGCTTTAAGCTCAAAGTTCTCACCACGATGGCTGGAACAACAATGGCATCTCCGTACCCATCGGTGGGTGCCTGGAGAAGTTCATTCATCGTTTGTTCTTCTGCCATTTTGACAGGAATTTTTGGCTCGAGACGTATCTCGCACGATCGATGGAGCGAACGCTCACGACTTCTTCGAGGTATGGCTACAAGCTCGCGAAGAGGACTTGATGACCTTGAAGAACGAGTGCGCATGCACTAAGACGCGTCTAAGGATCCTTGAAGAAAAGGAAACTCGGAAGGGTGCGAAGAGTATTTTTGTGATTATTTATCTTTTATATATAGAAAGAAAATAAAATATTTTCGTTTTTATATTGTTTAAGGAAGATTAAAATACGATATTAGATATAATATATATAAAGGATAGATAATCACCAAATAGATAACAAAAATAGTTCAACGCAAAGACAGCCTCCCCGGCAATGCACCAAAATTGATTCGCGATTTAATAGCCTACTTATTTAGTCAACCACTTGTGAGAGGTCAACTAGGCAAGTCAAACTAGAAAGAGGCAAATGCAATAATCCGAGGTAGTACAGTTATATTCCCGGGTCGTTTATTCCCCAACGAGGTTGTGATAACCTGTGTTTGAACGAATGTGTTATATAGTTTGGTTGATTAGGAATAGGGTTATGAATGATTTGTCACAATACTAAAAGTATGAATAACTCAAATGAGTTATATCAACTAATAAGTACGATCAAAAACCATAGAAACGTAAAAGGTATAATTAAAGGAAATAAAAGATAAAATGTATTAAATAAACGCTATCACTATTTTTACAATGATGAACGTTTAAAACCTAAAACGTACGTTTAAATAAAATTATGTAAACGTGCAAAAATAAAGTAAAAGTGATCAATATAAACCCCACAAATGTGAAATTTATATTTTTGAGATCCTAAGAATAAAATAAAATTATTAGAAAAAGAAAATTATTTATATAACTTATATATTATTTATTATTAATTAATTACTATTTAATACTATTTATTAATACACTATTTAATTAGAAAACTAAAATAAGGCTAGAAAAATAAAATTAAAAACTTAGAAAAATCTAAAATAATATAAAACTTATTTAAAACTAAAATATATTTATTATACTATTATTCTATTTAATATTAATTAATAAGTAATTAAACTAAAATTAATTCTAAAATTACTAGATGACAAAAGAAAATCTAGAAAATTTAGAAAACTATTTTAATATAAAGATATTTAATAAAAATATAAAAATACAGAAGTGCTTATAAATAAGCTAAAAAGAAAATTAAATAGATAGTTTCTATTAAATATAAGCTATTACTAATATTAAGTTTGGCTTTTTTATGGATTTTCTTTTATAAAACTATTAAAATACTTAAAATAAGAAACTAATACAAAAACAACAAACTTGGAAACCCAGAATAAGCACTGAAAGTGCTTATTTGCCCCAACAGTTGACTTTTCTGTTGACTTAGAAGGAAATAAGCTCAAATGAGCTTATGTGGAGTTCACTATGGTAGATTCTGGTTCCAATAAGTTACTTATACAGTATTTAACAAGATTCAACCAAATAAGTAGCTTGAATAAGCCACAGAACACAAATAAGCACTTTGCTTATTGGATTCTGAGACAGAAAATGGGACAACTTTGTGAGGTAAAACCAAGTGGGGTCCACTATGATCTAGGCCAAACAAAGGGTCAATGGTTCAAGCCTGGTAGGAGGGGGTTGGAAGAACCAAGATTTAGGGTGTGGGACCCACTGATGAGCTCAGAAAGAGCTTGTGAAGTGAGGGGTCCAAACTGATTCACTCAGTTAACTGAGTGAGTGAAATAAGCTAGTAAGCTTGGTAAAAACTTTAAAACAAGCTTAAGAAAGAAAACAAAAGGATAATTACTATGTATATATGGTATATTAACAAATATGAACAAGTGTGTTCACTGGATTTGGCTAATAAGCTTGGAATAAGCTTATAAGCACTTCCAATGAAACTGAGATCCAAACACCCTAGACAGGCAACCAAGATGGCCAAATTGAGCTTATGAAATAAGCTCAATAGGACTTATTGAATGCTGAACTATAAAGTGGGGCTGGTAAGGATTCCAAAATACCAAAGCTTGACCAATGGGGACCACTTGGTAGCTTTTGCAGGGCTTATGAAGTTGGTTGGGTTGACTGAGTTCACTCAGTTAACTGAGTGAATGGACAAGCTTCAAGCTGTGTGCAGTCCTAATAAAAGGACTTGTAATGGTGAATTAAAGCTTGAACTGTGAAGATGAGCTGCTTAGCTTCTTAATGAGCCAAAGATCACAAGCCAAAGCTTATTGATGAGCTTATGATGGGCTTGTGAAATTGCTTATTTATACTGAATGATCAGTGTAGTGTTTGATTTGATAGCACAAGTTTAAGCAAATTAAGCGCACCAAATAAGCAATCAAAGGAAAATAAGCACTTATTTCGATAACTAGCCACATGGGCATCACAAACAACCAAAATGCACAGGTCAACACTCACTACACAAGCTTATGCAAGCTTGTGGAAAAGGGTGTTAAAACTGAGTACAAGGGAGGCTTATGAAGAATCACCAAAAGTTAAGCACTAATTAAGCACTCTAATCAGCTAGATAAAAATTAATAAGAATAGTAACAAAGAGATCAGCAACAAGACTATATAAACCTACAAGCTCAAGTCCTAATATCAATTAACAAGTTCACAATTTGAATCCAAAGTTCATTCAAAATCATGCAAGTCGCAAATTGACTTTTAAGTTAAACCAATATGTTGACTTATCCGAGCTTTGATCTAGATTTCATCGATTACTTAAGTTATTTTAAGCTATGATAAGGTGAAATTAAGCTAGGTTATCGATTCTAAGCTAGTATGGTGATTATGGACCTAATAATCCTAACGATTAAACATATGGATTAGATTAAGACCTATTTTGACTTTTAAACTAATAAGACCTAAATATTATGACAGAATCGAGCTAGTGTGATCTAAACTAACATGCGACAACAAGTATTAAGTACAATAACATGCATCAACTCACTATGGCAGCTTGATCCAAACACCCCTAAAAAGAACTGTTTTTGTGATTAGTGTTACTCAACAATGATTTAGAACATGAGACTGAATTTAACCACTTGATTATGATTATATAAGATCAGATTAACACAAGAACACAATAATTAACAACTTATAACTATGAATCACTACTACACTATTTTAACTGTCTAACTTAAAATTATTAGCAACTAAGATTTTCAACTAACAACCTACTAATTTTACTTTATATAATCACTAACCAACACCAAATAAGTATAAAACAAGAGAGATTAAGCTAAATTAAGAACTAATACAGAAAATGGCAAAAATCAAGAAATTGCTTACAACTTGAATCAAGGCCAAAATCTGAGAACCAAGAACTGAGTACCACACCTAAATGCTCTCCACAGAGCTCTAAACCAAGGCAATCCAGAATAGCACTTGCTCCAAGCTTCTTCTACAGTAACTTCTATATTAAATTCCTAATTACTTGTTTCTTTTTGGTATTTTCCTTTTTTATTGATTATTGATTGTTAAGATGACTTAAAAGCTTGCTAAAGCTTACTGAGAGCTTAGTAGTGTTATTTATAGTCCTCTAAACAACAATCATCAACAGAAATTAAAAGACTTGAAAGTAAAATGGGACAAAGTTGAAATGACTGAAAACTGAAAGATAGATTGATATGAGTGAACCAAAGCTGTTGAATACACTTTAACAAAGTTATACAACTCTTTAACAACAGAATTTAAAGATTACACTATTAGTGATAACTATTTATTTATGCTACGATGACCATAAACTAGATTACAATTATGATATTTCTCTTCTTCTCCTTCCTTCAGTATTTATCACTCTTTTGCATCCCACTAGCCCAAAGATATTATCCCATATCATCCGAGCCCTTGAAAGTCATATTTGATCTTGACCATTCAACCAATTTGGCGCCAAATTTCTCCTCGTGGAATTTAGCGGGTTCACACAATTAATGTATCTTGGGAGTATATGGAGGAGTAAAGGACACGTTTGGTGTAATTTTGGACCAAGTTAGGCGTGTTGCTCAATCTTGTGGGTAAGTATGTGAACAGGGTGGTATTGGGTGGGAATGGGTGTGAAGGGCATTTATTGTGGAGTGTTAGTAGTGGCAGAGGTGGTGGAAGGAGTGGGTAGGAAGATAGGGGTGAGCTGGAAGGGTTAAGGTGGCAGTTACAGGTGGAGGGGGGAAGAAGAAGAGGAAAACGGGGAAAGGTGTTGGGTGCCTGTTTTATTTATTTACAAAGGGGTGGGGATGGGCTGGTATATTGGGCCAGGGTTTAGTTTGGATTGGATTTGGACTTTGGTTTTGGTTTGTTTAATAATACAAAGGGCCCGTTTGTAATTTCTGAAAGTTGAGGGGCCTAAATTGCCAACTTTTCAAACTTCATCCAATGGACCATTCCTGCCAAATATGGTTAGTACAAGGACCATATATGAATATTTTTCCATTTTTAAACCTTAAGGACCTATTATGTAATTTTCTGAAACTTGAAGGGTTAAACTTGTAATTTTCCAAAAGTTTATCATAAGGACCAATATTGCCATTTATAAATAGTATAAGGTTTATTTTGATTATTTTCTTATTTTAAAACCTTAGGGACTAATTTTGACACTTTTCAAACTCGAGGACCAAAGTTGTAATTTTGTGATTTTAAACTTCAAAGGATTATTTTGAACAACTTGTGAATCCCAAGGACCTAAAATGATATTTTTACAAGTTTTGATTAACCGAGGACTAGATTTGCCAATTTATCAAAGTTCGTGGACCGAAACCGAAATTATGTATGTTTTGCATGTTTTTCATCGGTTTTCATCCTTTTGCACTTTAACACCTAAAACACAATTTGGAGATATTTCCAGATTTATGAAGCATATTTGTATGTTTCGGATATTTTGTAGCTTAAATGTGAACGAAATGATGAGTATTTAGACACTCATCACTTCCGAAGCTTGGAGATCCCGGAAAATTTCTTCTTCCTTGTGTTTTCCGTGGATGATTGAATGCTTTGCCCTTGCCGATCTTGGTGCAAGCATCAATCGATGCCTTATTCAAGATGGAAGAAGCTTTCTTCCGTAACTTATTCCTACCGCATGACCCTCGAGCTTGCGATCGTTTCTATATCGCGTCCTCTTGGCATCGCCGAGGATGTATTCGAAAGTAGGAAAGTTCCATTTTCCACCGACTTTGTGGTTGTTGATTTCGATGTCGATCATCGGGTTCCCTCATTGTTGGACGAGGATTCACGAGAACGGGCCGTGCTTCTTATTGATGTATTTGAGCAAGAAATCACGTTACGCGTGGGAAATGAAGTCGCCACCTTTAACCTTGATCAAACTTCAAGGTACTCCTCAAATTATGATCTTTGAATCGCTTAATCGAGTCGATGTAATTGATATTGCTTGAGGAGTACTCTCAAGAGTTTCTTGGTTATTTTCATAATTCCGTGGTGGGAATTCCACCACATCTTCTCAACCAATCATTGCCGACTCTTCCCCTCTCTCACTCCGTTTGAGGGAGGTGACTTCTTCCGAAGAGATCGATGAGTTTCTTGCAAATGATGAATCAATTCACGGAATTGATGGTGTTTATGATTCGGAGGAGATATCCTTTATCTTGAGCAATTGTTAAATGAAGATCCATTACCTTCACTCCTCCGAAAGAGATCACAATTGAGGAAATCAAATCGGTACAAACATCTCATCAAGAATTTCCGGGGTTGAACTTAAGGACCTACCTCCTCATCTCGAGTATGCATTCTTAGAGGGTGATGCTAAATTATCCGTCATAATTGCTAAGGACTTAACCGAGGAGGAGAAATCGCTCATAAAGGTCTTGAAGTCACACAAGCAAGCAATTGCTTGAAACTCTCCGACATTAAGGGTATCAACCACGAGTTTTGTACTCACAAAATCTTGATGGAGGATGACTTCAAACCAAAGATCCAACATCGTAGAGAGGGTGAATCCTAAGATTCATGAGGTTATCAAACAAGAGGTTCTTAAACTTCTTGATGCCGTTTAATTACCCGATCTCCGATAGTCCTTGGGTCATCCCATTCACCGTGTTCCAAAAAGGGTGGCATAATGTTGTCACAAATGAAGATAACGAGTTAATTCCAACTCGATTGGTTACGGATGGCGTGTGTGTATTGACTATCGCAGTTAAACGAAGCCACCGTAAAGACCATTTTCCTCTACCCTTCATGGATCGGATGCTTGAGAGATTAGCAGGGACGAATACTATTGTTTCCTTGATGGTTTCTCGATATTTTCAGATCCCATTGATCCGCCGGATCAAGAAAAGACCACATTCACCCGCCCATACGGAACTTTTGCCTACGACGTATGCCTTTTGGCCTATGTAACGCTCCCGCACGCTCCAACGATGTATGATGGCAATTTTCCACGACATGATCGGGAAACAATGGAGGTGTTTATGGATGACTTCTCGGTCATTGGGGACTCATTTCAAACATGTCTCTCCCATTTAGAAAAATGCTAAACGGTGTGAAGACACCAATCTTTGTCTAAATTGGGAGAAGAGCCACTTTATGGTCCGTTGGCTCTCAAATATCTCTTTGCAAAACAAGATGCAAAGCGAGATTGCTCCGTTGGGTTCTCCTCCGCAAGAATTTGATATCATTATACGTGATAAAAAGGAGCCGAGAACCCGTCATGGATCATCTCGTCCTGCCTAGAAAACCCTCACCGAATGTGTTCGAGAAAAGGAAATTAACGAAACATTTCCTCGAAACACTCAATGTGGTTTCTTTTCGTGGAGACTCTTCTACCCCATGGTTTGCGACTTTGCAAATTACCATGCGGGTAACTTTGTGGTGAAAGGGATGTCGTCCCAACGAAAAACAAATTCTTTAAAGATGTAAAACATTACTCGGACGACCCCTACTTATTCAAAATTTGTGCGGATCAAGTCATCGAGCGATGTGTGTATGGTCGTGAAGCCATTGACATTCTCAAGGCTTGCCATTCGACCTCTTGGGGACATCATAGCCCCAACTACACCGCCAAGAAGGTGTTTGATTCCGGATTTTATTGGCCCACGATTTACAAGGATGCCCATGAATTTGTCAAAACACGTGGCGCTTGTCAACGTCATGGAAATATCTCACAAAGAAATGAAATGCCGCAAAACGCCATTCAAGTGTGTGAGATTTTTGACATCCGGGGCATTGACTTTATGGGGCCATTTCCTTCGCCTCGGGTAATAAATACATACTCGTGGCGTTGACTATTTGTCAAAATGGGTTGAAGCGAAAGCTTTACCTACCAACGATACCCGAGTTGTTGTGAAATTCTTAAAATCTCTTTTGCTAGGTTTGGAACTCCACGAGCTATAATCGCGATCGTGGTGCGCATTTCTGCAATGACCGCTTGATAGAGTCATGCAAAAATATGGTGTAACTCACCGTCTCTCTGCACCACCCCTAAACAAGTGGGCAAGTGGAAGTTTCCAACCGGGGATTAAAAGAATTCTTGAAAGGACGAGGCTAAAACCGTGCCTCTTGGTCGGATAAGCTAGATGACGACTCTGGGCCTTCCGTACGACTTATAAAACACCCATCGGTGTACTCCATACAAGCTAGTGTACGGAAGGCATGTCATCTCCGGTTGAGCTTGAGCACAAGGCATACTGGGCCTTGAAACACGCCAACTTTGATATTCAGATACCGGTGATCACCGGAAAGTTCAAATGAATGAATTAAATGAACTCCGTGATCAAGCATACGAGAACTCTTTGATCTACAAAGAAAAGACAAAGAAGATTCATGAATCCAAAATCAAAACCGCGTTTTCAACGCCGGTGATCGAGTCCTTCTTTTCAATTCAAGATTGAAGATTTTCTCGAAAACTAAAATCCACTGGTCCGGACCATTCACCATCACTAAAGTATTTCCTTATGGAACCATTGAGTTATCTCAACCCGATGGTCCAAGTTTTAAAGTGAATGGTCATCGGTTGAAGCACTATTTTGGAGAGGACATTCCTCATATGGTTGTCCCGGATCTACAAACTTTCCCCATGAACCAATGAATGCGAGGATCGAGTCAAGCTAGCGACTCGGGAATCAAAACAAGTAGCATGCCATATGGGTTTTCACCCATATTTCGACTTCTTTCTATTTTCTACCACCCTAGTGGGGAGTTGCCCATTGTTGTATATAAGTTTCAAAAAAAAAATCCTTTCAAAATAATGGCCGTAGTATTTCTTTTACGTTCTCGCCGGCAAAACAACCGGTACTTTGAATATTGAGGAAAATATTCATTTCTAGTGTGGGGAATTTCACTAATTTTATCATGTAATTATATCGCCCATTCCCCATTTTTGCCAAAATTTTTTTTGGAGTAAGTGTTTTGCACTTACTCGACTTATGGTTATCGATCCGCCATGTCTAATAAACAAAAGGATTGGCTAATCCAGAGAAAACGGCTCTTGGTAAAGATATATCAAACCGTTAACGGCTTGCAATTTGCCCAAAATTGTATGGTGTTCATTCACCATATCTTTAATTAGTGAAGAGTTGGCTAGCCCGCAAGTTTATGGCTTGTGGTAAAGGCAAGGAAAACCATAATTGGTAATCGCTCACCAAAGATAGTATATATTATCTAAGAGTTGGCTAGTCCGTATAAACGGCTCGGTAAAGACAAATCAAATTGCTTAGAAGTCGGTGGTTTGCTCAAAATCATATGGTTATCGATTGTACCATAGTTCTTACTTGAACTCGAAACATTTGGCTACTCCAAGTAATGGCTTTTGGTAAAGAGATTCAAACCCATTAAGTTTTTTTCAAAAGATTGCTAGGGACTAGCAATAGTTTAGTGTGGGGATTGATGAGTGTGTAAATACTCATCATTTTGGTTAAATCTGAACGCAAAACATTTAAAATGCTCGAATGCATCAAAATCTGAAAATATCTTAAAAGTGCATTTTATATGTTTCGGATGCAAAATGTTTAAAATCGATGAAAAATGAGCTAAGTTTGCATAATTGGCGCCATCCCCCAAGTTTCAAAAGTTGTCGAAATAGTCCCCAGCACTTATTTTACAAGAAAAATCACCAAAGGTCCTTTTAAAATCATAACTTGTCAAAATTAGTCCTTTGGTGAAAAATGTCAAAAGTTTTGAGAAATTACAAGTTTGGTCCTTTGAGTTTCAAAATTGGCAAAATAGTCTTTGAAGTTTGAAAATGTCCATTATGGTCCTTGTACTATTGAAACTTGTCATTTTTAGTCCTTGGAACAACTTTGCAAAAGTGGCAGTTTTGGTCCCTCAAATATCGAATTACAAAAGGGTCCTTGTTTATTAAAGCCATGACCCTTTGGACCTTCGACCCTGCCAATATCCCTTGAACCCCCCTTTTTGACCCCTCCTTAATATTAAATCCCGGTCAAACTTAAAGTCAAATCCGCCCAATCCAAAGTCCTTCTTCCTCACCAAACGCATAACACTCCATCACCATCCCTCCAAATTTCACTCTCCACACCATGTTCCCTCCACCTCAACAACATCCAAAATGCATTAAATGCTTCCTTCCCCCTTGCACTCAACCCCCAGTTGCATTATATCCAATTTCCCGCCAAAAGTCATCAAACGGCCAAGATTGTCTCAACTAATCCAATGGCTCAGATAAATGGTGGAATGTGTTCAGAAGACAAGTGGAAGACATTTGGTTGTATAAATTGAAGAAAGAGAAGCAAGGAAAAAGTAGTACTTAGTTTTAAAATTTCATATATGTCGTTTTTAATATAAATGTTTTAGTTTAAGTTTAAAACTGTAATCTTTTGTTTCTATGTATTAAACTCAAGTTGTTTTATCATTATAATCTGTTTTCAAGTATCAATTCAAAGGTTTTATCATAGTTTCGTGTTTTATATTTCCTGTTATAAGCTCAGTTTAAATGTACTAAAAACCAAGCTTCAAAAAGCTTCATTATACTTTAAATAAGCTCACTTAAGCTGTCCATAGCTTTGAGTAAGCTTATACTTCATTTTTAAGCATAATTGGTGTTTGGTCAACAAAAGTCAAACTGAGAAGAGATTTTGGCTAAGCAGTCATGGAAGTGGAAATTGGTTGATGCAGAGCTGATTTGGGGTTGGATTGGATTAGATTAGTATAGTTATGGTTCGGTTTAAGCTGCAAAAATAAGCTGGACACTTGTGAGTTTTATCTCAATTCCATTTCTAATTCGGTTTGCATAAAGTGCTTGTATTTGTATCTCGTGGTCATTAACAGTTTAGACCTGTTTATTTAGTGGTAATTAGGATAACTAGCCTCGCTTTAAGTGATAATACAAGCTAGTTCAGTGGTTAGCTCGCTTTAATTTGCAAATCGCTTAGCTAAGTGGTGTTTGGATCGCTTAGCATAATTAGGCTTGAGCTTTGGTTTGTGCTTAAAATCTGTCTACTCAGTCTTAATATAGGTAGCTAGAACCAAATTTGTCAAAACTTTGTCTCTGCATAAGCTCAAAGTCAAAATTCTTCTAAACCTGTCCTCATCTCATATCTGTTAGAAATTTGTGAAACCAAAAGTTTGCATTGTGTTCATAATTGATAGGAGTAGCTTAATCAAGTCTTATAATAGCTCATTTCATCATTTTCAGTTGGCAAATTAAGCTCTAATCTCATAATAGTCAACTTTTCAAAACTGCTTCAAAAGTCAAAAAATTGAATAACTCAGTTTTCACCCAACTTGGGTGATTTTTAATTGATTCATTACTGGATCAATTCAAGTGAAACTTTGGTTTTAAAAACTTCAGTTGGTCAAGAATTGAAAAGTGATTTTTGGAAATTTTTTGTAAGTCCTTATAAGCTCCAAATAAGCTACTCAATAAGTCGCAGTGTTCGTGCACACTCAAGATACACCGAGTGTGAGATGACACCTGCGCACCTTGCATAGGCTTGGTTTTAGATCCTAAGGTCCAAACTTAGTTTAGAGATAGTTGTGGTTGACTTGAGTTCTTCATTTTGTTTTTCACATTAGCTTATTAAATAAGCTTGTGATTAAGCTTCAAAGTAGACAGAAACCTGTTTAGCACTTGAGATTTCAAATAACCAAATCTTTGTAGTTTGCATTTCAGTAGTATAGATTAGTTGAATTTAGTTCATTTCTAGTAGTTTTAGCTTATTATAGCTTATGTGATAAGTTGGTGCTCATTTGGTACCTCTAGCTTATTTGGAGTGCTTATTTATATGCACTTGTCACTGCAGTTCCATATTCTCACACATAAGCTACTGTTTTCATATTTTCTTAGATTCGAATATTATTTTAGACTTTTCTTGAATTTTTCATATTTTTCCAAAGACTGCTTGATATTTTTCCTCATTTAAATCGCTTTTAGTACATTTTAATTAGCTTTTAATACAATTAAATCGAAAAACTTCAAAAAATAATTTTTCAATTTTCCAAGGTTAAGATAAATATAAAAGCAAAAATAATTTTTCCGATTTTTCTTAGTTAAATTTGTAATTTTAGCAATTTAAGTAGTTTCAAATAGTTTTAATTCATAGAAAATAGAAAATAATTAGAAAAATATAAAATTAGTTTTGAAAATTCTCTCTAGTTATTTTAGATTTTTCTAAATCATAATTTCATTTTTCTAGCTTTATTTCATATTTTCTTATATTTTAGGGTATTATTAAATAGTTAAAAATAGTTTTTAATTAATAATAATTAAATAAATAGTCATAAAAATACTTTTCTTTTTCTAAAAATTTTCTCTTATCATTAGGTTTGTAAAAATGTCATTTTTATATTTTTAGGATTAATATTGCTTCAGTTTCACATTTTCTTATGTACGTTACGTAGTTTTTAATTTAAATTTATAAAAGAAAAATAAAAAACATCAGATTTTAAAAATAGTGATAGCGTTTATTTAATATAATTTATCTTTTTAATTATCTTTAATTTGCATTTAAGCCCCTGTAATTTATACACTTTTTCTTTAGGTATAATCAATCATAACCCTTTTCCGCTCAAATTCTCCCGATCACTATTCGCTTGATTATTCATCGCATACCGTTGGGACTTAACGACTGGGAAACACTACACCCTCTAGATCTTCATTGCATTGGTGTCTCGAACTGTTTGAAGTTTATTACGGTTGACCATTCATGAGTGGTCGACTTTGTGATAAAACTCGACGGTTTGGGACCCGATCAGGGTCATTTTCCATTCAAGGTATCACACTTTTGTCTTTGCATAAAAAGGTACCCAACTTATATTTTTGGTCAATTTTGGCATTTTTGTTAAATATTTAACAACCATCCATTAAGGTTTGCATTTCAAGTCCACCACCAATCATCATTGCCACCACCAATTCTACCCACCACTACCACTACCAAGCACCGTCTCCACCACCAACCACAAATGGTGGTGTTGGTTGGGTATGGTGGTGATGGCGGCAGTAGGCTAGGTTCGTAATGATGACAATTTTGGTTAGTTGATGATAGTGGCGATGACGATAGCGCTGAGTGACGTTGGGATAAAACGATGATGGGTGGGGTTGTTTAACACCCCCAAAATATTGCAGCGGAAGATAGTGTCACTGGGTGTTACTTCATAGCACAAAGTATAAGTTATAGAAAACGAACTCTAAATGAGACATTTTGAAGAGTTATTATTAGATTAATTTTAAACACCAGAGTTACAAACTAGAGGTCCCAAGTGTTAAGTTACATAAATATTTTAAAAATTTATCGAATGATAAAATATGATGCATCCTAGTCTTCAAAACATGATGTGCGACTCTAATGCTCAATCCAAAGTTATGCTATACAAACCTGAGAAAATACATGCTAAAAGCGTTAACACAATGGTTGGTGAGTTTATAAGTTTATGTATGTAAAAGCAGTGTGGACCATAAGATTTCAATGACAATTGTAATTGAATTATTTTCATGAAAAGTATTACTGTTGCGCTAAGCTCAGGACACTGAAGCATTGACAGTTAGTTATGTATCACCCGAACCAGGTGCTTTGCCAAACACCTGTACGATATCAAATGAAATGCGTCCGTTTCCAGTTGGAGCGACCAACACGAACGAGGGATTTTATCATCAATAGATCTATTCACAACACTCGCGCTTACTCTAAGTAATTAACGGTTCATAATTGTGGGGACTTTTATGGCAAATGAAGCAACCTAGGCAATTCGTAAATGTTTTATGTACTTGTGTCCATATGTAAAAACAAGCAATGTATTCTTACCCCAAAGTATAACAAGTATAAACAAGTAAAAGTAGGGCTATGAAACTCACCGTAAGCAAATGTGATAAGCAAGGTGCAAATAAGGTGATGAATAAGCCGAGAAAACCCTACGAGCAACCTAAATATGTTGCGTCTTAGGTTTTAAAATGATATTGTAAATATGCAAATAAGTTTTATAAAGTTATTATATCAAATATGCCATTGTGAATAAATATTATAAAGTTTATAAAGTGTTACAGTTTACTTTTAACAAGTGTAAAAATAGTTACAATCCCTACGTTATAAGTTATCCGGTTTTTAGGTTTCATATCGCTATTAGTAGTCCGTATGTTCTAATCATTTAAATAGTCAAGTCCAAGTGTATTTAGTCTATAGAAAGGTAAATGTGTCTATTTTTCTGATAATGGGTCCTACCACTTCGGTTTTCATGTAAAAGAGGTCAAATAATACTAATTATCAAGTTTTGAGTTTTTATTTATCTAGTTATCCTGACTTTGAAAATTCATTATTCCTAAACCGTAAAGAGTTATTATTTGGTTTTTACGTCCTCGGAAAGTGTTTTGAGTATATTAAAAAAATTTGTGGGTCTCATTATCTCAAAAATTACATAACCAAATTGAAATTATTAATTTACCCTTAAGTACACAAGTTGATTTCTAACAACATCAAAACAGTCTCGCCAAAATGGCGATGTCTTATGTTCTACAACTCCGTTTGATCCGGTTTTTGCGGACACGTTCAAGTTAAAGTGTTATATACAACTTTTATTTGAATGTCAATAGAGGGTTTTGAACAACCTTTATGAGTTTTAGCCAATAAAATTCAGTGTGCAGTTTTCGACATAGTTACAATTTATTTCCTATTTTAAATATCGCGAGGAATTACGAATGAGCCTCCGGAAAATGACCACAAGACATAAATCTATAACCCTATACTTTTACCTAAAGTCTAAAGTCTCTCAATAATTTATTTTATTCCATTTTTACCCCTGGCCAGAAACTGTTTTTGTAAGTCAAGTCCAATTCAAGTTTTCTAGTGTTATAATCCATGTACAAAGCATAATTAAGTCCAATAATTGTTCAAAACATACAGAATGCATTAGAAATACAGAGCTAATATAAAAGTCTAAAACATATAAAAATGTTATAACTTGTTAAAATAGCTAATTTGAATATAAAAGATGAGACACGAATTTAACGGAGTGTTTAAACGTTTCTCAAACTTAAATACGTAAGTTATAAACACGTAAAACGCAAAATGTGAAGGGTTTACTTAAAAGTGGAAAGATAAAAATAGGACTTATAAAATATGATTGTAAGAAAACCAAAGTGCATAAAATATGTTGACTAAGTATAGTCTATAGTCGGTTTGAATATTATGTACGTTTTACGATGTACGTGAGTGAACCTATCTGGATACTCGTAAAAGATAATTTCTGCGAAATTAAAATAATAATTAAAAGTAATTGATGAAATAATGATATAAAAATTTGAAATGTTACAGTCCGTACCCCTTAGAGGAATCCGTCATGGGATTCAGTTTGTGTTGGCCGTCATAGTGGTGTCGGTGAAAAGATGAGGGTACTCTGGCTTGAGTTCGTACTCATGTCATATCAGATACCAATAAGACCACTCATTTATAAGTTGTTACTTACATAAAGAAGTGTCACAATATATGTAAATAAGAATTATAAACTTATGGTTCGGCAATTTACAATTTCTTTATTTAAATGCAGAGGCGTCCTAATCCATTTAAATAAGGATATTATAAATCATCCTACTTAAGAATTCCGATATAACACTCATACTCAATCGGTGTGTTACTAGACGAAGAATTACAAGATGACGTAGATGTTCCAAAGTATGGGACGAGTGTTCAAACTCGTATTTATTGACAAATAAGAAGATAGCCGGTGAGATCAATAAATCAGGACGGGTTTCAATATCATAAAAAATGATATTGTGTAAAGTTATGAAAATGTTTTAAAGACCACTTTATCACTCACAATGTCTTGAAAGAATTTTAAAGGCCATTAAATTTTTTGAGTACGCATGACAATTTTATGACTTAGTGCGCGAGATGTAGCAGAACGTTTATGATAAAATGTTATGATGCAACGGTTATAGACTAGGTTTAAATGTAACCTAGTTCTCTATAACCAGAGATCTGATACCAATATGGAACACCCCTAAAATATCGTAGCTGAAGATAGTGTCACTGGGGTGTTACTTCATAGTACAAAGTACAGACAAAAGATCCCAAGTATTAAGTTACATAAACATTAAGGGTGGCCTAGTGACAAAAGGGCTTGTGACTATCACTCTAAAAATGTGAGGTCTCAAGTTCAATTCGCTAGGTGCAAACAACCTTAAGTGGCCACGCCAACCTCTTGAAAATGAGGGCTTTACCTAGTTTGAGTCTGTGGTGGTGGGTTCAAACCCGTGAACTAGTCGGCCAAAAGGTCGGAAATCATGGTTAAAAAACCATGTTATAACTTGTTAAAATTACTAATTTGAATATAAAAGATGAGACACGATTTTAACGGATTGTTTAAACATTTCTCAAACTTAAATACGTAAGTTGTAAACACGTAAAATGCAAAATGTGCAGGGTTTACTTAAAAGTGAAAAAATAAAAATACGACTTATAAAATATGATTGTATGGAAACCAGACTTCATAAAATATGTTAACTAAGTATAGTCTATAGTCGGTTTGAATATTATATACGTTTTACGACGTACATGAGTGAACCTATCCGGTTAATCGTAAAAGATAATTTCCACGAAGTTAAAATAATAAGTAAAAGTAACTGATTAAATAATGATATGAAAAATATGAATTCTTACAGTCCGTGCCCCTTAAAGGAATCCTGTCCCGGGATTCAGTTTGTGTTCGCCGTCAGAGTGGTGCTGTGAAAAGATGAGGGTACTGAGGCTTGAGTTCGTACTCATGTAATATCGGATACCAATAAGCCCACTCATTTATAAATTGTTACTTACATAAAAAATTGTCCCCAATCTATGTAAATAAGAATTCAACGAGTGATAAGGCATTTATATTGGACTTCTCTTTGTTTTCTTTTTCTTGCAAGTATGGTGTCGAAGTCATAATGTCACTAGGTAAATTCTATCAAAATGTTTATTTTATAGGAATTTTGATAGCAATTCATTTTTAAAGTTGCATAACTAAGTGCAACCTGCAAGATTTTGTTGCTATCGAATAAGTCTGTTGGTCTCTAGCATTAATTTTAGTACAACAGTTTCCTTAAATCACCATGATGCTATAACGATATGGATCTCGAAAACTAAATACTTTATAGTAGCTTTTTCTTAATAATTAATGGTAATGATTTGTGCAGAAAATATTTTTTTTATTTTTTATTTTTTCAATTTTCACACCCTATACCACCTATCTCATAATAAATCTCACAAATGCCTCCAGCGAGGCTTGAACCCACAAACTATTGGTTCGTGGGCAACTCACATATCACTAGCTCAAAGGACTTGAATCGCTAGTTTAGTTTGTCTATTTTAGAAAAGCTCATTATACATCACATTTAAAGGTAATTTGATATTTTTTCAACTTCATCTTCTACATCTTATATAACTCCGGCCAAACACAAAAAATTCGATTAAAAATCCATTTTTCGGGCCAACAACAACAATTCCACAAGATTCGAAACAATTTAAACAACAAACATCTCATCTCCTTATCACATACTCAGAAACAAACTTATACAAACTCATCATCGATCCTTGTCAAATCAAAACCCATCACAATAACCAACCCACTTTATATTCTTTTAAGACCTTGAGCCAAAAATACAACATCAAATAAAGTGAGTTTTTGAGACTAGTAAGGTTGTTTTGGTGAGATTGTTTAGAATATGAGTTTATGTGTTTGTGAAATTTGTTGTTGGCAAAAGTTAGGCGTGCGTTGTGTTGTTTTAGAGAGATGAAAGTTAGGCAATAATGGTCGCGGTATTGATGGCTGGTAAAGAAGACAAAGGGTAATAATGTATTTTCATAAGAAGATGGGGGATTTAATTAAGCATATATAACGACAACTAAGTATGATCTAAGATTGTCATATAGGTAGTACATAAACTAGGAAACGGATAAACGAGAAGAAAAATTAAATTGAAAAAGACGAGGAAATTTTTAACCACCCATTTTAGATAAAAACGAGGAATATTTTTTTATAGTATATGCATTCATTTTCATAAATTGTATTTTTTTTTAATATTTTTTATTTTAATTTTATTTCACGTTTGATGCTAACTCATACAAAGTATATAATGTCAAATTATTCTCTATATATAACAAAGCGCGAGGGCTAGATTTCTCAAGCGTATAAAATAATAATTTCTCAACTAAATAAATAATAAAAAAGCAAGTAACAATAAAAAAAATGAAAAAAAAAAGAAATTTCAAAATAGACCCCGAACTTCGACTATTAACGACTTTTTATACAACAAACTTTATTTATCAATTATCTAACGAGATATATATTAATTTTTTAATAAAAAAATCTTGCAAAAGGACTCTTGATAACGAACAAAACAAGCTCAATATTAATATGCTTTAGAGATACATACGATTTTATAAAAGTGATTTAGGATAAAAAGGGTAGAAATTGAATTTTTTGTCAATAAACTAGCAAGGGTAGTAAAGGTATTTTACATCCACTTTTAATTACACATTTAAGCCTCTTTAATATCTCATTTAAGTTTTAATATTTCAAATCTTAACCCACGTTGCTTATACTTCAAAATACAACTTTTTTCTTTTTGAATAAAATAATAAATTAAATGTATGTCAAATGTGTCAATATATATAAGGATGTGTCACTTTACTAAAACGGTGTGCCGTATGTGTAAGGATGTGTGTGTCAAGTGTATCGAAATGTGTAACAATGTGTCTGAACAATTAGTTTTGTGTGTCACTTTAAATGCATCAAAAGACTAAGTGTGTCAAAAACAAACCTTAATGTGTCACTAGAAATGCAGTATGAAACTAAGTGTGTCAAAATACGTAGTTTGTCATTAAAAATATGTCGTAAAACTTAATGTGTCACTATAAATGCATAAAAAAAATTAGTGTGTCATTAAAATTTTAGTGTGCCACTACTTAGTTTGTCATTAATAAGAAATTAGTGTGACACTAGTCACTACCAATGTGTCAAATTTTTTGTATGCCACTATATATGTATTAAGAAATTAAACGTGACACTAAAAAATGTGTTAAAAAATTGGTGTGTCACCATATATGCATCAAGAAATTTAATGTGTCATAAATAAATATAAATTAAAATAGTGTGTCACTATAAATATTATAAGGATGAGTTAATTGCATGCCAACTAAAAAAGAAGAAAAAAACTAAAATAAAATAAAATAAGAGGTTCGTGTAATTGTCATTGAATGACATTAAATGGGTCATGACACTAATAAGAAACCAAATAAACTATTCAAAATTGGGAATTAAATGGGTCATGTGATTAAAACAAACATTTAGTGTAAATAATGACACATTAAAATTGAATTAAATGGGTCATGACAAATATTAAAAAGACTATGATACCCTTTTCTGTTTCCTAATGATACATAATGACCCAATAAAATTAGTAGATTGTCATTAATAACCCTTATTCATCTTAACCACAAATCATAACATTAATTACATATCCAATGGTCAAAATCCTTCCTATACTTTTTACCCATAAACTCTTTTACATTAACCATACTATATATATATATATATATATATATATATATATATATATATATATATATATATATATATATATATATATATATATATATATATATATATATATATATATATATATATATATATATATATATATTAGTTTTTAAATAAAAGAAACTTTCAAAATAGACCCTATAGCCTATCAAATACTTTCAAAATTATTTTAAAGTTTTTTTAAAACTACAGAGGCCTAATACGTACAACTTTTTATAAAATTTTATATATAACAAAGTTTATTTACCCAATATTTGACAAATATCTGACTATTTTATTAAGAAAAAATATGCTTCCAGAAAGGCCTATGCATTACAAAACAAACGCGTCCAATATTGATATACTTTTGACATACGTGCAATTTTATAAAAAATGTTAAAGTTTATCATATATTCTTTTTAGAAAAAATTGTTACTGCTTACCGTTTCAAAAGACTTGATAAAAAAGATGGCAACCAACAACAAGGAACTAGCAGCTTCTGAAACATCTAAAAAAAAGCAAACACCTCCGCCGCAACGCGACGGGTGAACAATATATAATCTAATTTTAGTGAAATTAAAAGGTAATTTAGTTTTGATACGATGGAGATGAAGATATTCTCATATTACTTGAGCTAACGCGTGTCCCTTTTTTATTATTTTCAAGTATTTTGTAAGATCATTTAAAGCCCATAAAGTGTTGATATTTATGGATTTTAGAGTCATGCATGACATTACTAGGATTACTAA
Organism: Chrysanthemum lavandulifolium; assembly: GCA_022545495.1. NCBI lineage: Eukaryota > Viridiplantae > Streptophyta > Magnoliopsida > Asterales > Asteraceae > Chrysanthemum > Chrysanthemum lavandulifolium. The sequence continues at coordinate 85,998,469 of CM040238.1, read as the reverse complement.
AAACCATTTGCTTAACTAATGGCTATTAACAAATTGGATAATTAGGATATGGTTGTTATCTCATGATTGGAGTTGGACTATATATTCTTAATTCTATAATCAATTAAGAATTATTACACTAGTTAGTTACAAATATTCTTTTTTCACATGTTAAGGAAAGCCAAAAATTTAGGGTGGATGTGAAATGAGGTCACCCCTCAACCTATTTTAGTACCTTGCGTTGCATCCATTACCAATTGATTGACTACATCTTTTATGCCAAATTTCATAAACTATTCGCATAATATATTGATGTTATGCCTCAATTTTATAACTTTATGTATGTTATCTAGAAGTGTCAATTTGAGACATACTCGTGAAACATGAGTCTAGTTGGATAAATATCTAGTAGGAAATGAGTTTAGTTGTGTCTCCTTAAATAATATAAATGAGTCTAACTGGATATTTGATAGAATGATACGACTTGTATCGTTACAAGCGCACCACTCCAAGCGTGTGCAAGCTCCATAAGAAGAAGAAGAGAGAACAAGAGTTATTGTAGACCAAAAAAACTAATGATTTCATTCATAATGGAACATTTTAAATACCGATTATGTGATAACTTACACAACAAAACACTTATCCTAACACAACTCGAATACATATCCTAAACAATGACTCACACGAACACTTATCCTAACACAACTCGAGTATGTCCTAAAATAATTAAATAAAGATGGTTATCACATCACATAATCCTTGTGCCACGCTGGGACCGTCGAGACCCTCTTGGTTTGTCCTGTTCCATCAACCTCAGTCGTAACATTCTCCTTTCCTTTAGAAATCACCTCGCCCTCAAGGTGGTAAGCATGATAAACTGATTGAAACTTGGACACCCATTCCTACGTTGTTTCTTCCGGTGAACCTCGAACCCACTGAACTAGAACTTGACGAGCTGGTACTCCAGTCCATTTCACAGCACTACACGCGAGTCACAAATTGACAAAGGTTGCTCCACTGGATGCCCTTCTTGTACGTCCTCAGGTAAGTTTGAAACTACCTCATGGCCGGTTCTTGAAAAAGGTTTAAGTATCGAAACATGGAATATCGGATGTGTTTTACTTGTGGAGGAAGAGCCAAGCAATAAGCCACCTTCCCGACACACTCCAATACCTCAAATGGCCCATAATACCTCTTGGCCAACTTGTTAGAAAGACGCCTAGCTAACATAAGTTGTCGATAAGGTTGCAACTTAACGAGCACCATATCCCCAAGATTGAAATCAACTTCTCATCATTTACGATTAGCCTTTATTTCCATGCGATGTTTAGCGGCTAACAAATTATGTTTAAGCTTGCGAAGTAAATGATCCCGCTCTACCAGCAATTCATCTTCCGTAGCCACTTTGGTCGACACTAGCAGATATGGAATAACGGCCGGTGGCAGCCGTCCATACAAAGCTTGATACAGAGTTATCTTAATGCTACTATGGAAGCTACTATTATAGCAGTATTCGGCCCAAGGCAAAAACTACGCCCACTGTTGGGGTCGATCTGACACCATACCCCGTAAATACTTTTCGAGCCCACGATTGACAACCTCCGTTTGACCATCCGTCTGAGGATGGTACGCCGTGCTGTGATTCAATAGGTACTACTAGACTCATATAATTGCTTCCAAAATTTGCTAACGAAAATGGGATCACGATCGGACACAATAGTTTTAGGAAACCTATGGTGTTTAACCACTATCTCTATAAAACTCGGCTATTTTGTGAGCATTAAAACTTGTTGGTAATGTTCCTAAGTGCGCATACTTAGAAGACCAATCCACTACCACAAAAATAACCGTCAGGCCTTTGGAAACAGGCAGCCCGGTAATAAAATCCATAGAAATGTCCTCCCAGACGGCGGTTGGAGAAAAACCATAAGAACTTGCGTTTTTTCATACCCCTGTTAAAAACATAACATACCCCCTTAAGAAAGTGCTTAAACATCAAAGATTTAATCTTTATCCGTTTAAATAAAATTCTTTATTCCAAGTGCGTCTTTGACCTTGGATACGACGTATAAACCAAAATCGGCTACGATGTATCCATCTATAGTTTGACCTCGTTTGACATCTGGCATCATATGTATACGGCGTATCTACATTCTTAGATACGCCGTATCGGACTTATGATGACACATTTTCTTCGAATCCATGCCATTTTTTATGTTTTTTAAGTACGAATTGTTCCGTTTTCACTTATGATACAAATAAAGAGTAACTAAGTATCAAATTATATATAAAAAAATCGTAAAAGAGCTACAATAATGAGATAGATGATATATAAAACAGCGTCTTATTTGATAATATGAAATTATGAATGATGGAAGGAAAAAAGAAATCAAATCGAAACGTGTTGGGTTAATGGTGTGTGATGTGACATTTAGAGATGACCCATTTCAATTTATAGGATTAAACGCGGATTTTTGGCTTTAGACGTGTAACATTAAATATTATTTCAAAAATATCTTAACCAATTTCTTTAGTTTTTATTTTTTTTAACAAAATTTCTTTAGTTAATCATGTTATTTCAAACTTTTCAGCAAATCGATCTTTACATATATTAAGAAGAAAAGAGCACTAAAACATTTTCGAGTTAAATACGTAAGAAAGTTTTTTTTATTTGGTATTTTAGTTCAAAAGTGGCCATGCATGCAATCATTTGAATAGTTAATCCATGACCATATACAAACAATGTAAGTAAAATTACAAATATGATTGTTTAGGAAGAATGCCACTCATGCAATAATCTATATACTACTTATAATGCATGAATACATTTTACTCTTAATTTTAAGACGTATAAAAAATTAAGCATGGTTTACAACACTTTAATGCATCCAATTTTCAGAATTACAACAAAGTAAGCATATTGTACAATAAAATAAAGCGTGGTGTCATTTTAAGACCAAAATTCTATCAAACAACATTAATGTTATTAAAAACACTCATTCACCAAAACTTACAACCATTTAAGCACAATGTACAATAGTGCAACCAATTTTCAAATTTACAACAAAATAAGCATAGTGTACAACAAAATAAGCAAGATGTAATTTTCAGACTTACAACATTAATGTTATTAAAGTGGTCAATGTTATTAATGACTATAATGACTACTATTTACAAGAAAAGAAACATATTATACAACACTTTAATGCACATAATTTTCGGACGTGCATGAGACAAAGCGTAGTGTACAACAAAACACCACATCAATGTTATTTAATGTAGTCAATTATTTATTGGTCGATAAATCTGATTAATACGATTATTAAAACACCCTTACATAAGAATACAAATTATCAAACATATTATACAACCCAAATAAAACACAATTCCCGCATTAAATTTCACTACTACAAATAATAAAGACATTATACAAATATTCATAGAATAAGCAATCGGGCCAAATGGGCTGAGTCTGAACGGGCACCGACCAAACGAGCTCCAAATCGAAAGCAGACATCTTGCATAACGGGTTCGAGTTCGAACGCAGCACGGCTATCTGAATTTTTGATATTCAGAATTTATTGTTAAAAGAACGTAATAAACTAAAATACATTATTAATCGAATTTTTATTTCAAAGACTGACGTCAGAACGCTTGCAAGACTTCTCATACAAGTATGAAGAGACAAGAAAATTCACGATAGAGACATGCATGTTGCGTACTAACTTTAAAAATAATTTTTTTGTTCTTAGATTTATATTAATAATTTTGCTAATTCTAAAATATTGACACGACACAGTTGCACTTATAGCTTCCAGTTCTTCAGAAAAATGACTCTCTAAATCAAATATGAATTGAAATATAAAGATAGATTAAACTGCTCGGTAATAGGAACTGACATTTGAGCCTGTCAAAATATATAGCAAATGAGATTTTTACTGTTAGAATTACTCGAAAGAGGGTGCGTATTCAGTTAAGATGTATGCGGGCTCGCTGGAATATTTGTGGCTGTTTTTCGAACTCTTTGTCTAACCGGCCCAAGATGTTAAAATAGCAAGGTTTGCATTTCATACATTACGTTAAGGGGGCAAATAAGCTAGGGTGGACAAATGATTAAACTGGTCATCAAAATTCAATAAATTATGCCTAAAGTTCAATAAGTTCTTACAGTTGACTTATATTTTTATCTAGGAAACTAGTAAAGGGAAACGGTTATGCGTATATACTTTATCTTAGAAAGTAAGTAGACTAGGAAAATATTACATTTACAAAAGAAATCCACAATATCCCATCCAATCATATCCTAGAGTTACGTGAATAAAAAAATCATGTATAAAGAAATAACTAAAAATGTGGCAGTTGTTAAACTACAACTAAACTGTTTTTGAGGCGTAATTAACTAATTAACTACCTAACCTTCTTCCACTAATTAGCGATCTGTTTAGTGTTTTTCTGGTCCTACCTTTCCGTTTTTAGAAGTCTCTAGTCTTATTTGAGTCATACCTCAAAAAACCTTATATTTTTTTGTTTAGTAAAGGTATGGTATATACGTTGCCAACACTCATACAAAAACCAATAAAATAATTAACGAATAACGGAAGCATATATATAATATTGAATGTGTATACAACTTTAAATATAATATTAAATCGGGTATTTAAGGTTATAGAAAGGTACACTTTTAATTTGACAGACTTGATAATAATTTTAACATCAGAAATAAAAACTTGTGATAGCTTTTCCTTTTAATTCCACACACGGAGTATTTAATTTGAACGCCATAAAAATTACCTTTAAGATGGTTTATAAAGCATATACATGACTCAGAGTTCGTATAACTTTCTAACAAAAGCCTAATATGAAAGATCGAGTAAGAAGATCCGAGTTAAAAACCGGATACGATTTGCCTTGGGTATATGTAAAAAAAAAAAAAAAAACAAAACAAAACAAAAAAAAAAATCTCAATTCAAGTTCAAACAACAATTCTTACAAACACAGCCAAACAGAGATCAATAGATACTGATCTCAATCAAAATCAAACCAAACAACCAAATCCTATTATATATCTTAATAATAGTTCTATTACAATTAGGGATGGAAATGAGCCAAACCTCTCGTGAAAAACTCAGGATCAGATAAGTAATAAGCTTGAACGAGCCGAGCCTAAACGAGCTCGAGCCTCAGTCGTAGCTCATTTATTAATCGAGCTCGAGCCTCAGCTTTACATATAAAGCTCGATTGGGTTCGCAAACTAAACGACACTATAATATTTTAAGTATTACACATATATAAAATGTTATGCATTTGTATTATAGGCGAGTTTATAAACGGGCTCAATAAGAAGCTTATTAATGAGCTCAAAATAGATATATTATGAGACAAGCCCGAGCCAAGCTTTAATTTTTCATTGAGAAATCGTATAAACGAGCCGAGCCTGAGCCTTTATAACAAACCACGAGCCGAGCTCGAGCTTAGAAACTAAGGCTCGAAACGAGCCCATCTCGAGCTCGAGTTTTATAAAACTTAAACGAGCCAAGCTCGAGCTCGGTCAGGCTCGGGCTCGGCTTAGCTCGGCTCGTTTCCGCCACTAATTACAATCAACAATATATCGAATGAATCACAAGATCAATAAGATCAAATCTAGAGAAAGTATGAAGAGTATAAAGCTTTTGAGAGAGATGAGAGAGAAAGGACAAAGGGTTATAATGAAAACCCTAACACTTGTGAGCTTATATACCAGCCTCTATTGATCTTTCATCACTTGTTAGCTTTGGTCCCTGAACTTTATAACACTTGCAATCTTCAGCCATACTTCTCAAAGCAATAAAACTGAAATAAGAAAGTTGTCACAATTAGTCCTTGAAGTATTTTCCAGGCAAAGGTTATACACTTTTGACATCCCCTGTAACCTTCGCCTGGAAAATGAAACAAGCCTTTTTATGTTGAGTTTTGTCAAGAGATTTTGTAAAGATATTAGTTGTTTGTTCGGCTAATGCAATCTTTTTCATTTTAATCACACCAGCTAATATTTTATCTCTTAAAAAATGAAGATCAATTTCCAAGTGCTTTGTTCTTTCTTGAAAAATTGGGTTAGCAGCAATTTTAATTACCGCTTAACTATCACAAAACACTTTTATGAGTATAAAATGTTCCCAGTTTAGTTCCTTTAAAATCTTATGGACACAAACAATCTTAGAGGTAAATGAAGCTAAAGCTCTGTATTTAGCTTCAGCTGATGATTTTGAGAGGGTATTTTGTTTTTACTCTTCCATGACACTAAAGAGCCATTAAGACTTACAAAAAATAGTGACTAACTTCCTTGTAACAGCACATTTAGCCCAGACAGCATCCATAAATGGTTCTAAGGAAACACTGGGACACTTAACTATATGAATGCCCATACCAGGAGATCCCTTTAAGTATATAAAAACCTTTAATGCAATTTTCAAATGGAATCTCAAAGTTTTATGCATGAACTAACTTAAGTAATGTATTGAACAAGAATTATCAGGCGTTGCATGAGTCACATAAATCAGTTTCCCAATTAATTTTTGATACTCACTGATGTTGTTTAGAACATGATCTGAAGCAGTAGGCTCATTAGTAACAGAAAGATTTTGTTCAAGAGGAGTAAAAGATGGTTTGCAGGCTAGCATACCAAATTCAGTTAATAGATCAAGGCAATATTTTCTTTGTAACAAACAAAGCGCCTTTCTTTGTTTCTACAACTTTAATACCCAGAAAATATTTCAGTTTTCCCAGATCTTTAATCACAAATTTTGACTTTAATAAAACCTTAAAAGTTTTCAATTTCTTTCAGATTGTTACCAGTGATGAGAATGTCATCAACATAAACAAATAATGCAACAAAGTTACCTGATTCATTCTTAGTGAAAAAAGAATAATCACTTTTACTCTATATAAAACCATTTTCAAGTAAAGTATAGGTTAACTTAGCATTCCATTATCTGGGTGCTTGTTTTAACCCATACAATTACTTTTTAAGTCTACAAACCCTTTTATCATTGACATCAAAATAACCATAAGGAAAGACATGTAAACAACCTCATCAAGGTCACCATAAAAAAAGGCATTATTAATATCAAGTTTAAATATAGACCAGTTTTGTTGAATAGCTAAGGTAATTAAACACATAACTATAACAATTTTGACAATAGGAGAAAAGGTCTCATCAAAGTCCATACCTTTTTTTATTGTTATATCCCTTGGCAACTAGCCTAGTCTTATACCTTTCCACTTCCCCATTCGACTATATTATTTTGAACCTCATTTACTTAATATAGATTTTCTATCACTAGGTGAATCAATGATTACCCAAGTATCATATTGTTATGCACCAATAAGGATCAATTGAGATCCATTAGAGGATTACAAAGAGTTGAGCAATCTAGAAGTAGAAATAGGTTGCCAAAACTGATTTGTATTAACAAAGTGTAATTTCTTACAAGAGTAAACTGGAATGATTACAGAAAAGATGGATTACAAGTTCGAGTCTAACTCCTAATGAAAATTGTAACAACTATTTAAAAACCAGTTTTGGTGAAAAACTGTTGTTAGGTTCAGTTGAGGAGAGTGTCACGTGCACCTCACATGCCTAGTCTAGGACTATACATGTGCCCCTCACATACCATCAACTTATCTAACAGCTGATTCTTATCAGCACTTATCAATCCATCTCTCTCAATATCCTCAAGATCAAATTCTGAAAGAGGGAAATTTCTTTTGAATTTCTTAAATGGGTTCCCAAGTTGCATCCTCTTTGGACCCATTTGACCATTGCACTAGTACAAACACAGCTGCAGTATTGCCTTTTTTAGCCAACCTTCTATCCAATATAGCCACAGGCTCCACCAACATAACTCTATTATCATCACAGGCTGGAAAATCTCCTCCTTGAGCCACTGTACCACTGCACTTCTTTAACTGTGAGATGTGGAAAACATAATGAATTTGAGCTGAAGCAGGTAACCTTAGCCTATAAGCTACTTGTCCAACTCTGTCCATCGCTTGAAAAGGGCCAAAATACTTTGGAGAGAGCTTGTTCTGCTTTCCCTTCCTAATCGTAAATTGCCTATGTGGCTTCAGTTTCAAATACACCCAATCATCAACCATGAATTCCCTATCATTTATGTGCTTATCAGTTTGGGAATTCATCCTGTTCCGAGCTCTTTTTAAATGAAATTTGCATGCCTCAATAGCTTCTTCTCTAGCTGTCAAAGTCCTATCCACTGATTCCACCCTACTTTCTCCCCTACATAAGAAATATGGACATGTGGGGCTTGGCCATAGACTTATTCATCTGGAGTAGTGTTGATAGCAGAGTGATGGTTGGTGTTGTACCACCATTCAGCTAAGGATAACCATATCATCCAATGTTTTGGTTGATCTCCTGACATGCATCTTAAATAACACTCAAGGGATCTATTCACCACTTTAGATTGGCCATATTTTTGCGGGTGATATGAAGTAGACATATGGAGCTTAACTTGCAACAACTTGAATAGTTCTTTCCAAAAAGTACTTAGAAACACTTTATCCTTATCTGAAATAATGATGTTTGGCAGACCATGTAGTTTATAGATGTTGTCTAGATACACTTGAGCAACATCCATAGCAGTAAAAAGGTGGGATAAAGGGATGAAATTATCATATTTGCTCAATCTATCCACCACTACCAGGATAACTGTCTTACCTTGTGATTTAGGTAGACTCTCAATAAAATCCATAGAAATATTTGACCAAATAGTAGTAGGTATGGCTAGTGGTTGTAGCAGACTTGGATAAGAAACCAAATCAGGTTTATTCCTTTGACAAACATCACACTCCCTCACTAACTATTTCACATGTTTTCTCATTTTCCTCCAATAGAACACACTGCAGAGTTTTGTGGCTGTTGTTCTAACCCCTAAATGTCCTCTAACTACACTTTAATGAAATTGTTTAAGCAATCTATCCTCAAGAGTTGATCACTACCCACCACTAGTTTGCCTTTCCTCATGAGTTCATTATTAGCCCATGTATAAGATCCTTCCACAATTTGACCTTGTTGCAGTTTCTCAATGACTTGCTTAAGTTTAACATTTGTTTGCCAGCTAGCCACAATCTTTTAATAGACTTCAGTAGTAAGAGAGGGAGAAATCAAACTATATAACCTATTAGAAGACTGTAACCTTGATAAAGCATCATTTGTAACATTTTCCACCCCTTTTTTGTATTGGATCTCATAGTCAAACCCTATTAGTTTTGGAAGCCATTTCAAGTGAGTAGGAGTAGACATCCTTTGATCCAGGAGATACTTAAGGCTAAAATGGTCTGTTTTGATTCTGAAATGCTTGTCCAATAGATAACCTATCCATTTCTCCAAAGCATAGACAATAGCCAAAAATTCCTTCTCATATGTAGACATAAGTTGGTGTTTGGTAGAAAGTGTTTTGCTAAGGAAGGCTATTAGATGACCTTCTTGTAGCAATACTGCACCCAATCCAACACCATTAGCATCTGTTTCCAGGGTGAATTCTTTATTAAAAACTGGTAACCTTAGAACTAGTGCACTTAACATATCCTGTTTAAGCCTTTAAAAATCCAATTTTGCCTCTGAAGACCATGCAAAACTATTCTTCTTAAGCAGATGAGTCAGTGGTCTGCTAATACTAGCATAGCCTTGAATAAACCTTCTATAGTATCATGTCAGTCCAAGAAAAACCCTCAATTGCTTCACATTAGTGGGTACTGGCCACTTAGACATTGCTTCAACCTTATCTGGCTCAGTAGCAACCCCCAAAGCAGAAATCACATGGCCAAAATATTCCACCTTATGAGTACCAAACACACATTTATTTTTCTTTGCATACAGCTGGTTCTGTCTCATTACTTCCAACACCATCCCTACATGTTGTTCATGATCTTCAACTTTTTGGTTGTAAATGAGAATATCATCAAAGAATACTAACACAAATTTCCTTAGAAACTGTCTGAAGACTTCATTCATTAGGGACTAAAAGGTTGATGGAGAATTGGTCAACCCAAATGGTATGACCAAGAATTCATAATGGCCTTCATGGGTTCTAAATGCAGTCTTTGCTATGTCCTCTTCATGCATCCTTATCTGATGGTATCCAGACCTCATATACAACTTAGTTAACAACTGTGATCCATGTAATTCATCAATCAGTTCTTCTATAATGGGAATAGGAAATTTGTCTTTAACTGTCTACTTATTGAGCTGTCTATAGTCTATACACATTCTCCATGAACTGTCTTTCTTTTTTACCATGACAATAAAAGATGAAAATGGACTGTTACTCCTCATAATCACACCAGCATCCAGTAGTTATGTCACCATCTTTTCTATTGCATCCTTTTGGGTGGGTGGGTGTTTATAGAGTCTGATATTAACTTGTTGAGCTCTTGCCACCAAAGGTATTTTGTGGTCATGGTCCCTCTTTGGTGGTAATTTAGTAGGAATACCAAACACATCATCATAGTATTCTACCACTTGTTGCAGACTATGGTGAATGGGCTTAGGTATGGCTTTAATTTGCATACGTGTGGCTACAGAGTTTGGAAACACGCACAGAGCTATAGAGTGTAGTTCTTCTTGCCTTACAGTCTTATTAGATACCTTTGTTCTCAACCAGTCGACATTTGATTTGTGAGTTCCCCTTAACAACACCTTTTTATCATTGTACTTGAATATCATCCTTAACTCCTGAAAGTTGACCCTTATTTCTCCTAATGTAGATAGACATTGGATTCTAAGTAACATGTCATGTCCTCCCAAAGGTAGCAACATAACATCTTTAGTGAAAGGAATGGTACCAAAATGCCATTTAAACCCCTTACACTCTGCATCGGTAACTAGCTTATTACCATCTGCAATTGTGACTGGCAAAGGACACGTACTTCTAATGGAACATCCTAACTGTTTGGCCATAATTTTGTCTACAAATTTGTGTGTTGACTCACAATCAATCAAAATGTAAAGTGTATGTTTGCCAACTGTTCCAATGACTCTCATGGTTTGAAAGTTAGTAGTACCAGTAAAAGCATTCAAGGATATCAAAGGTTGTGGCTGCAAGTCTATCAAATCTTCTTCTCCCACAGTTTCATCTATCTCTAAAAAGGAAACACCCTCATTATCCAAATCAGGGACAAGCACTAGAGAGTACAATTGACCACTACATTTGTGTCCTGGAACATATTTTTAATCACAATAAAAGCATAGATTGTTGGCTCTGTTCTCTGCATACTCCTTCTGTGTCAACCTCTTACTGTTACTAGTAGATGGGGTGTTTGGTTTTGTAGTCTCAATGCTACTACTAGTGTTAGGATTTGGCAACAAGGGTTTGTTAAAAGTACTACTAGTATCCTGATTGTATCTCTGAGTACTATGGACAAAAGCACTCCTACTTTTCTTCTTAACTATATTCAAGGTGGCTTCTTGTAAGTTTGTCAAACAATATGCATCTGCTAGTGTTCTAGTTTTAAACATTCTAACACCCATTTCAATTTCAGTAGGAAGACCACCCATAAACAGACTAACAACGTGTTCTTCACTTATATCTACCCTACTCTAGAGATTATCAAATGCATCCTCATAGTCTTTAGCAGTGGTCTCATATTTCAAAATTTTCAATTCAGACATAGGATCATCATTAACTTTGCTAAATATATCCATAATAGCTTGTTTATACACCCCCAACCAACATTATGATCATGGGTTCTCACATACCGACTTTGCCATAACAGATCTTTTTCATAAAGATGAATGGAAATAAGTGTTACCTTTTCCTCGTCTGGAGTTTATTCCAACAAGAAAAACTATTCACATCTGAATAACCAACCCTTCACATCATCCCCTGAGAACCTTGTAAATTCTAGTTTTGCCATTCTGCTATGATTCAATTGGGACCCCTATTTCCCATTTGTTTATTTTGAAGACTTAGTGCAGTGATGTTGTCAGCTATTTCTTGTATTGATCTTTTCATTGGAGTCAAAGAACTCTCCACCATACTAGCAACTGTTTCAGTGAGAAATCTCCTTGTTTCTTCATCAAGAACCATTGAAGACCCATGAGAGGACTCAATGTGTGCAATTCTTGTTGCAGCGCCATGGTTAAGGCCTTAATGTGCTATTTCTTGAAATTTGTGAATTCTTGTTATCAATTATTCTACTTTCTTCTTCTATTGGACAATAACCAAAAACTTAACCGTTCTTGGCCTACCTCAAGTCAAACCAAACTGATCATTCATCTAAGAACAGATGATTTAAGCACTAATGCGTTGTTCTTGTGATCGAGAAGTTTACTTGACAATAGGTCTTTTTTTTTATGGATAACACACCACGAACCAATGTGCCAGTGTAGTAATATTGAATTCGAATCAGAGTACTAGTGTAGTACTCTTGATTTCTTTAATTTCTTGGTTCGAAAATAATAGTTTCGCCAGAATTAAATTGGAGAAGGTGATCGGTTTTAACGGAAGTTTGTTACTGGTGGGTGGTTATGAAGATAAAGAGCCAGGAAAGTTCTTTGATAACCTTAGAACTAATTCACTTACCATGCAAAACTATTCTTCTTAAGCAGTTGAGTTAATGGTCAGCTAATATTAGCATAGCCTTGAATAAACCTTATGTAGTATCATTTCTATATAAAGCATCCCTCTCATTATTTATTGCCTCAATCCAATGTTGCTCCTTACATGCCTCCCAATAAGTTTTAGGCTCAACACATTTATTTAACTCAGTTACAAAACATAGACTTTCAAATTTTAATTTTGCATAACTGAAAATTTCTTATAAACTAAATTTGACTCAAGAATAAACTACATAATATTTGTATTAATTACGAAACATTGAAGGTCTCTCAGATATTCTAAGTGTTTGGTTTTGAACATGATGATTTTGAGTATTTTGGAAATTTTTATCAGGGTTTGTGTTTATATCAATCTTATCCATACCCTTAGATTTAATGAATTGATCCTATATTATTGCAGCCATCTCAATTTTATTTGGAAACCCATTGAAACCCTAAGAATGCCCCAATTTATTCTCATTTTAGTCAATAGTTGGCCTGACATAACGAAAAGAGTTGTTGCCCTCACCTGAGGGTAGAATTTGGATTATTCTCATCATTTGGTGTGTCAAGGTCCTCATATACAACTTCATTAAAGAAGTTTACATGATCCGATCTTGATCGTCACTTTTATCCACGAAACTATCTTAGTCTTAAAAGGAAATACATTTTCAAAATAATTGACATCTCTATAAAACACAAATTGTTCCCTTTCAAGACTATAGAGTTTATACCACTTTTGAAAGAGTAATAACCCACTAAAACACAATTCTCGCTTTGATACTAAATTTGTCATTATTAATAAGAAGAGTAGCAAAGAAAAGACAACCAAGCATACTTAAATGATTTAAAGGAGATTTTTTTATTAAAAAAGATTGTAAGGAGATTTCCATTCAAGACTAAGGAAGGCAATCTGTTGATCAAATAACGAGCAACAAGAATGCATTCGAGACATAGATTTAGAGAATTCCCCATGAAATGATGAGAACCGAAAACATTAAGCGGATACCTATGTTTCCTCTCCACAATCCCATTACATTGTGGGGTATAAACACAAGATGTTTGATGTATTATGACATTGTCATCACAAAATCAAAACATGTTATTAACAAATTTTGTACCCTTATCACTTTTAAAAGTCTCAACGCTTTTCTTATTGATTCTTTATTTGATTAAAATATACATAAACACAATCAAACACTTCATCCTTAGACTTAATCAAATAAACCCACACAACTCTCATAGTCATCAAAAATAGTAAAAATATCTAAAACCTTTCTTACTAACAACCATGTAAGGCCCCAAAGGTCAAGATGAACTAACTCAACAACCACGGTACATTTGTGCTCACTTAAAGGAAAGGGTTCTCTAGTTTTTTAGCCTTAAGACAAACTTCACAAGGTTGAGAATCATTTTAGTGTCAAAACCAATATCATTTTATAAATGTACAAGCTTGGTGCGAGGGATGATCAAGTCTACTATGCCAAATATTTTTGATAAACCGGAAAAACATTATCTTTCTTATAGTCAATACCTTGATTCTTATCAAGTAATACAAACCGTCAACTTGTCTACAAATCCCCGAAGTTCCACATCCCTCAAATCCGTGGAAAACAAAACACTTTGACTCATCAAAATCCACAATAATTTTTCTCGTCTCTAGCTACTTTGTGAACGGATATAAGACTAACACGCTTTCAAGAACAACTAGCACATCATATGAAGTTAGGAATTCAGAAGAATTAAATTCTCTACCTTTGTAATAAAAACTTTTGTTCTATTAGGATGAGAAACTTTTATTTTAAGATAAGAAATACCAATTACATTAACTAAATTCTTATCAATATATGTTAAATGTTGATTGGCACTTGAATCAACAACCATCCCAATCTGGACAAGTGCAGACTGATATTGATTGTTGGAACAAAACAATTTTTATTTTTGTATAAAAAACTTACTATTATTTAAAACAATACTTGCCATATTGGTTTGTATCCCTTTTCTTTATCAATAGAATTCTCCTTTATCATAGATATAAGTTTTGAAATCAGTTCGTTAGAAAAAGTAGAAGTGGAACTAGAGCCAACAGAATTATTGTTGGTTACTTGTTTATATACATTATGTTAAAAATTTTAACACCCTAAATGTTATTATTAGTATTATTTATTTTTCCAAAATCGACAAGGTATCCAATCGCTTTAAAACATCATCAAAAGTATGACCATTGAACCCACAATGTTCATGAAACCGGAGAAGAACTACTAGTAGTCCTTCTATTCCTATTGTTATTTGGTCTAGTCACATTGGTAGGTCTAGAGGAGTTGCCATAGGTTTGGGGCCTCGAACATTTCCTTTATTAGCGACATCGAATTGAACACGAACATCGAGATCTCTCGTGAGGTTCCAACACCGAACCAAGAACCACAACTCTGTGAGATTTCTCACTAGAGATGATAGCATATGAATTTCTTACATCAGGTAATGGATCTATAGATAAAATATTCCTCCTTATTTGCATATAACTTTCATCAAGACCCATCAAAATCTGCATTAATTTCATTAATTAATTATGCTTTTTAAAGTCACAGTAGCATGGCAAGTACCTCTAGATAACTGAACCAATGTATCAAACTGTTTCCATAAAGCATTAAGTCTGTGATAATAATCAGCAATGGTAGCACCATTCTGAGAAAAGTGTTAATTTTATGATATAAATTAAAGGTCACATACTCATCAACCTTATCATAGGTTTCTTTCAATTATTGCCAAACATGAGAACGTTTTTTTGAAAATTTTGATCAAGGTAAAGCTCCTCAGAAATAGAGTTTAAAATCCAACCCAAAACAATTGCATTTACCCTATCCCATTGTATGCCCAAAATCTCATCAATTTTTATATTCAACATGCCATATATAAAACAAGTTTTAGTTTTCTCTTCCAAAGGAAGTTGCATAGCACAAGACCAAAACACTATAATTTTTAGTCCCTTTTAGTTTGATAGAAAAACAACCAAAGATGCGAACCATTAGGATGTAAGTGTAATGAGTGACTTATATCTAAGATGGTAATTCTAGTAACACCATCATCTTCCTCATC
This sequence comes from Chrysanthemum lavandulifolium, assembly GCA_022545495.1. Taxonomy (NCBI): domain Eukaryota; kingdom Viridiplantae; phylum Streptophyta; class Magnoliopsida; order Asterales; family Asteraceae; genus Chrysanthemum; species Chrysanthemum lavandulifolium. The sequence goes on along the minus strand of CM040238.1, from coordinate 85,982,802 downwards.
GAATTCATATTAACATAAAATTCATGTTCAGCCATTGCAAACACAAAAAAGAAAACAAACATTTAAAAAAGAAGATAAAGTAGTTCCCATTTTTTTTCTTGCCACTCAAGGTGGTAGATCAAGAGCGCATACAAATGAAGAAAAAAACAAACACAATAACAAATAACCACCTCAAATCCACAAATAACAGATAATCCACCAACAACAATCCTTAACTTCTCAATAGTGACCCCGCCTATCCTCCAACAATGTAATGCGAGAAAAAATAGAGCGAGAAAATAAAGAAGGGTGTAAGAGGTGTTACGATGCACGCAAAACAAAGAAATAGCAAATAAAACCAAATCTACTAAACCCTTGATTCACTTAATCAAGGGATATATCAAACAACCAATAGAACTAATTAACCCGATAGAACCGACAAACCTCAATTTTTCAAAATTAGGCGTTTTCTAAAACCACTCAAGAAGCACCAAGAAAACATGATCTATAGATTAAGACACTTACGACAACAACAACCTTCTAAGATTAAAAGCCCTAAAAAATACCAAACCCTAATTTTTCAAAAAATATGCTTTTTCAAAAATCTTATACATCTGAACGATTAGAAATTTGATCTATCAAATAATAATAGTTAATCGATAGAAAACAAAGTAATTTTAAAAATCCCTAAATTTAAAGCAAATCCTAATTTTCCCAGAATTCAATCTAGAGCAAGATAGAGAAAACCTTGCTCTGATACCATGTAAAAAACCTTTATAAACCAACACAACAGATCTTGAATCTCAATTCAAGAGCAAACAACAATTCTTATAAACACAACCAAACAAATCACAAGATACTAATCTCAATCGGTCAAACCAAACAACCAAACCCACCACTACTAATCAATTATGGGTCAATTATCTATCTTGATAATAGTTCTATTACAAACAACAATATATCAAATGACTCACATGATCAATAAGATCAAATCTAGAGAGAGGGTATGTACACTGGAAGCTTTTGAGAGAGATGAGTGAGAAACGACAAAAGGTTATAATGAAAAACCTAACACTTGTGAGCTTATATATCAGCCTTTATTGATCTTTCATCACTTGTCAACTTTGGTCCTTTAATTTTGTAACACTTGCAATCTTCAGCCATACTTTTCAAAGCAATAAAACTGAAAGAAGAATGTTGTCACAATTAGTCCTTTAAGTTATTTTCCAGACGAAGGTTATACACTTTTAACAATTATAATCGAAATTCGAATACTTTTAGGATCGTAAGCTAGGCACATCAAAACATATTTGTAGACTGGTCACAATCTTCTTCATTCCTCGTAAAGAAAAAGTATGTTCGTTTTAAGTTCACTTAATTTCTAACATATTTCATGATTCCTCATTTGCTTCTTGTCGACTAGCTACTGATTGGGCTATCTTTTTCATTAAAGTATATACATTGTCGTAACATGTAAATTTTCACATGCATTCTTTTTAACAATAAATTCCAACATCTTAGTTATTAATTCACAAATTTTAACTCGTGTTACACAGGCTTAAACCGTGTCAAGCTCACCCCACCCCCACCCTCCAAAACACCCCTTTTATGAGGTGGCCTGACTACTTCAGGTTTATTGCAACTAGCGGAGTTTGAACTTCTTACCTCTTGAACTTTGGTGATCATAGTCACAAGTGAAAAGCCCGTATACTAACTCAATCTCCCTCGGTAATTTCGCATGCATGTATATTAAAGATAAAGTGCTATCGATCTTATTGTGGACCAAAATCTTATCGATTTCTTTCCCGTTAATATATGTGGCATGCATTTGGAACTCGAATTGCTTTTGTATTGCATGTTTGAGGCATATAGACCTAGATAAGTTTTGAGTGCAAGATTTACGATGAGAGTTTTATAAGAATTTTTATCATCAAGAAATGACAAGATGGTTAGTTATTCTATTTCAAGTTGTTTAACGTTGATGTTTTAGTCTTATAAAGGTGAATGTGCAAACAAAATTGAACACTTGTAACCTATGACATTTGTCAATGTTTGGTTAGAGGAAATTGACAAGAATGAATCATTAGGTCCTGATTAAGTTAGGATAGATGAGTTCTATACATATGACAGTATTCTTATAGATTAGCTTAAAAACTAGATTGAGGTTACGTTTTAACATACAGGTTTGTGAAATTTTCTATTAACCTTTAATTTTTCAAATATGTGCCGTAAAAATGCAGTGTTGTTATTTGCTAATATATAGGAGTGGCAATTTCTGACCGACTCGAAACACGACGAGAGATCGACATGAAAATAAACAGGTTAGGTTCGAGATTGAACAAGTTTGGGTTGAAAATAGGTCAAAACAACTGACCTGTTTAATAAATAGGTTAGGTTTCAGTTGAGAATCGCAACCAGTCAAACTGTTTAAAAATAAATTAAAAAATATTAAATATTAGAAGATAATAATGAAAGTTCAATATAGATCTCAAATTTACTGTGATCCAATGAGCCAATAATAATATTCATTTTTATTATGATAAACTTTGACCTTTTTAAAAAATTAAATATCTCGCAAAACCGTTAATCGTTCTGCGATAAAAATTATCTGTCGCGACGAGATTAAATTATCTTTTATAGATATCGCACTACTATATATTTTAACCACTTTTTTCAAAATTTGTCAACAAAATCATATATGATTCGATTTTTACGAATCATATATGATTTTGAGAATCATATATGATTCGTAAAAATCATATATGATTCATAAAAATCGAATCATACATGATTTATGAAAATCATATATGATTCGTAAAAATCATATATGATTTTTTCGGACGAAATTTTGAAAAAAATGTTTGTCGAAAATATATAAAAGTGCGTATCATGTAAAGATAATTTAATTCGTCGCGATGCAGTATTTTTATAATTTGAAAATTCTGGTTTGTAAGATATGTTGTTTTAAAAAATGGTGAAAATGATTTTTATTAATTTAGATAAAAATGGAGGTATAATTGGTTTATTTGTTACATAAGCGAATATTAGTTCTATATTGATCTCAACTCTAGAAGCAATATGTTTGATTTCAATGAAATATGACCAAACTACTTACATCGAAACATTTATCATGTTGCTTAAAATGTAACATACAACTCACTAGGACACGACTTACCTGTTTAGCTAAATATATCAGATTTGGGTTAAGATTTTTTAACTCGTCAATTCACAAACCTGAACCCGTCAACCCAGACATGACCAAAATTAACACCCCTTGTAATACATAAACATGGCTTGATTGTGTGATCAACATTCGAGCGTTATTATAATGAATGGACCACCAAATTATCTTGGACATCTTTATAAAAATTCTTTTTTCAAACGAATTATTTTATTCATTATACAAAAACTCTGGTGACCTACTTAATGTTAAACTTGGTAAAATAAATGTATCAAATTATATTTATTCATTCTTGATTTTAGTATTAGATCGGTGATAACAAGATCAGTAGGACGCGGTCTTCAAGCAATGGACGATGCGTTGTCCTTGTTAGTGTCACTTCACAAGACGCGTCTTTAGGCAAAAATTAAAAAATTCGGTCGTGTGTTAGACCGAGTTGTGGGAGCATCAATAGTGTCTTTCGGCATTTATTAAAAAATATATTATTTTAAAATTTATATAAGTTTATCCTTATAAATACCACCAATACTCTTTCATTTTTATTTACATTTTCAAACACATTTTTTTTATACACTCTAAACTTATCATCTAAAACAAATAGATTTCGAACAATTCATGTTTACATCCTCAAATGAAGAAGAAGAAGTTAATAGTATTGAGCTAGAGTTTTTAAAAGATGCGTCGACATACTATATGAATTATCAAACTTTCACTTCTAGAATCCCAAAACCTCGATACCACGAAACATGATGCGTAGTGATCATTATGGTGCTCATGATCGTCTAGTGGCCGCTTACTTCTAAAACCCAATTTATGATGAAGAATATTTGTACGTAGTTACGAATGAGTCGATCACTATATACACGCATTGTCCGGAAACTAATAATAGTTGGATTTTCAACAAAATAGTGATTATTCGGGAAGAGTTGGCATTTCCCCATTTATGAAGTGTACATCTTCAATTCGTCAATTGGCATACGACATCGTTATGATGCTCTAGACGAATATTTGAAAATGGGTGTGAAAACTTTTTGTGATGCTCTCCAAAATTTTGTAAGGCTATTATGGACTTATGTGAACAGGATTTTTTGCGATGACCTACTTAAAGTGATGCCGAAAAACTGTACGCTTATCACGAGGAGAAACATGAGTTTGGGATGTTAGGCAACCTTGATTTTACGAGTTGCTCATAAGCTAATTTTCAAAATGCATATCGTGCTCAATATTGTAGGGGTGATCATGGGCGCATCCATTCATTTTATTAGAAGAGATTGCCTCACAAGACTTACGGACTTGGCATGCGTTCTTTGGTGTTTAGAGGCGAATAGTGACGTCAAATTTATACGTCGACTACTATTTTCAACGATCTCAAAGACGGGAAGACACGGAGGTTCCATTTATGGCTAACGATGTGCCTCATCTTGCCGACGGATTATATATGTGGAATTGCTTGTTCTTGTTAAGTCAATTTCACAGCCAGGTGTGAATGATAGAAGCGAATAAGGTATAAGCAATCGCATGAAGTATCAAGAAAAGATATGAAACGAGCGTTTAACGCGCTAAAAAAAGTGGGTTATAATAAAAAAAATACCGCGTGGCCGATGACTTTTAAGAAAATAACGAATATGATTTACACATAAATCATGTTACATAATATGATTATAAGACAAAGGGGAGACAATCTTTTTCGACTTTTATCCGGAGGAGGAACATCTTGATGATGATCTCATACGAAAACATGAAGAAACATTACAATTTGTTAGTGATTTAGTCAAAGAGGAAACTCATCTAAGCCTTAAAGCCGATTTAGTGAAGCACATTTTGCGTCGAACAAATGCACACTAATTTGTAGTTTCATTATATTTGAATTGTTATAATATTATTTTTATTTTAATTATTAATGTGAAATTTTAAACAATATTGGTGGTGATGTTCGTTGTCTTATTATTCTATGTTGGTGATGATGTTGATTGTGGAAAGAAAAGTGGACGTGACACTAAATTATTGACGATGACGATATTGGTTATGGTTATCACTTTTTACCGCTAACCTTATACTTTTATTTTTTCTAAAGAAAAGCACTCAAACACATCGTATGATTGTGATAAGACTTTTCTATTGCAATAGTCCTACTAGTATGGTACTTCTCTCTAAGACTACTCCTAGCAAGCTGGTAAGCCATCGTGAGGCACACACCTTATGCGTGATGGTTGCTGGCAGCGAAGGAGGTGGTGCGTGTGGTGAGAAAACAAGACAACGAACTGTGAGGGAGTCACCTTATATGGAATCGTGCAATGTGGGCCCCTAAAATTTTGTATCCACTGCACATTGAATAAATAAATAAATAAAATCCATTACCTTATTTTTACTTATAAATACCCCTTAACTTTAACATTTTTAAACACAACTTCTTATTTTATATACTTTCATACTCTCAATAGCATTTTACTTCCCAATTTACTACCAAAATGTCTCAACAAAACACTCACCGAAAAGCACAAAACATCAACAATGAAACACTAACCGAAACACTCCCCCAACACCCGAAGGAACATTCACTCTCCATAATGCTCAACCTTTAAACAAAAAAAATCAACTTATGACCACAATCATTCTTTTATAACCAACCATACCAAAACCAATACCCACAAGAAAACGCTTTTAGCCAGTTCTCACAACAAAATGCTTTACCCAATTCTCACAATAAAACATGTTCCCATTCGACACAACCAATCTGCGGTGAGAAACCTATATAGGTGGTTCATCATCACAACCAAATATAAACCAACCTATGTCTCCCATTCCTTAATTTTATCTTGACGAAATGTACTCACCTCAATTTTGAAGACCATGGCCCCATTCGTGAAGACTTTGCCGTTGAATAAGCCCCCACTTTAACGAGGAAGCGGACAAGAAGATGCCAAAGAAGGCGGTTAGAAATGACGAGGAACAACGGTCATGCGTGGACACACGAAGAATAAATTACATTATGCAAAGCTTGGGTTCGTATATCCGAAGATAGCATCGTTGGTAATTCAAAAAAGGATTTTGGATCTTGGAATGCGATTTTAGCACGCATGCATATAGATACCAACGTCGGACCCACGATATGATAAACGAGAAATGGAATATGGCGCGTCGAAAAGTTGCTCAAGTTTTTGGTGTGTACTGTAACGTCTTTCGGACAGCGGTGAGTGGAGTTGGAGACGGTGATTACACCAACAAGCACTTGTGGAATATGCACTCAATATGGAACCCGTTTACACTTCTGCATTGTTGGGCTGAATTGAAAGATTGTAGGAAATGGAAAGATGTAGAAGTTTCGAACTTTGAAGAAATCAAACATGAAAAGAGGAAGAGATAGAAGTTTTGGGCTCTAGTTCATTCAAAACGTCGCAGTTTGTGCATGGTGGTTTTAATTTGAATATGCAGGCTGGAGACGACAAGGACGAGGGAGTGCATGAAGTTCGACGTCCAATGGGCAGGGACATAGAAAAAGCGTTGAAGAAGAAAGGGGCGGCTTCATCGGTCAATTTAGGATTTTTCAATGCATGAAGCGTTGGCTAGGTTGATGGTCAACGAATATACAAGTGCCAACGAGCCGACAACACCAAAAGATAGACCCTTGAGCGTTTTAGACATCAAAGAAAGGAGCTAAAGCAAGCAACAAGAGTTGAGAATCAGAAATGGAACAACATAAAAAGACGAAATGTTCTATTTTAAGCCTCATCGATCACTTGACTCCAAAACAACGCGAACAGCCTAGTTGCAAAGGCCGGTGATCAAGGCGATGTGGAACTTACCATTTTAGTTCGTTTTAATTATCTATGTAATGTTGTTTTTAATTTCATACATTTACGTTTTAATTATATATGTAACGTTTTTATTAATTTATTGACTACAAGTTTTAGTTTTAATAAATTAAATAATGGGTTAAAAGGTGAAATGATGTGATTTATTGAGAGTGAAAAATGAGATGAAGTGAGAGGAGAAAAACTAATGTAATGCCGAAGTTAAATGTGAATTAGCGTGACTGCTTAGAGTATGATTGAAAGACCCCGAGGCCCGATTGTGTCATCCAAGCACCAACATTCCACTCCGTTTTTGTCATGTGAAAAGTTCACAAAATCATTTGAGGGGGAAAATCATACCTTTGTTTTAATGATTTTATCAAAAATAATAACTAGCTTTGTTGATTGCAAAATTGAAAACACACCGATCACAGTTGCGAAGTGTTAAATTTCATCTACGAAGTGGCTCATGTATCTTTTCAATCTCAAGATGTATATTTTTTCTAAAAGTTAAATTTAAGTGTATCTATCTATACATGTAGTTTGATAGAACAACGATTGAATGCTAACTTAACTAGGAAAAACTAGTGATTTAAATTACTTGTTAGCATACTTATAAAATATACTCAACATTCATCTAGCGTCTTTTGATAATGTTCACTTAAGACGGTAGAGAATATCAGAATATTATATTTGTCCCAAAAATGAGGCAAACGATATCTTACCTTTTGAGTTTTCATCCCTACTTATTATCAAATAAATATCATGGAAAGAGCGTAACTATTTTGTTATAGTAAAGTCTCTTTGGTTTGTCTATAAAGTTGCAAGAAATAAAGAGTTTAGTTAAATATAGTTATAGTAAATAAAAGAGCTTTTTTTTTTTTTTTTTTTTTTTTTTTTTGTGTGTAAAAGGTTACCATGATAAAATATATTAACACCGAAAATGATTAATATGGCTGAAGTATCATATTAACTTCAAGCAAGAGCTTGATAAAACCTATGTTTATGACATGCCATAAACATTACTCCCTCCGTCTCAAAATTATCGTGACAGAGATCATGATGTTTAATAAAAGTGGGTCCACTTTAATATACAACCACTAAAATAGAATATTCTCTAATAGATTCTAGTTTTACTTAATAAAGAAGTGGACAATTATTTTGAGACATAAAATGGAAATATGGACAATAATTACGGAGGAGTACAACTCTAGCTATATACTAATAACAAAATCAACAGAGCTAAAGATAACCAATATTCACGGCAACCATCCGGAAAAAAACCACACCACCGATCCAATTGAGCAGCAACATATAGGGAGTATAAATGTATCAAATGACACCGCCTCCTTAAAACCTTCCTAAGTAAAACTCGGTGAAAAAAAGCTTAAGAGTAGAACTCTCAAATGAAACTCCTAAAACAAGAATAGCTAAAAAGCATTTGTGCACCATACCCATAATACTCCATCGATGACTAATAAGGGAATCATCAACTAACACATCATTGGTCCCGTCGGACGGGATCTTCAATCGAATGTAAGCTAGAGATCTTCCATGTATCAATCAATAGCCGAGCACGAGTCGAGACTTTTCGAAAATGAAAAGAAACCAACTTTAGCCGAACAATAAAAGCAATAGCCTAGCCCAGTTGAGTAGCAGACCTTGACTTCTTCTTAAACAATCTCTCATTGCGTTCTTACCAAATATAATAAGTCATAGTAGCAACAATCAACCTTGAAATAACACTAACCAAGGATCTTCCTTTTACGATTAGGATGAAATGCGAAACCACTGCAGCCATTGTTGGTGATATAACATGCATACCAGAAAGACTCTGAACTTTAAACCAAACCTGCTTAGAAAATGGACATTCAAAGAATGAATGGTTATGTGAGTCTGGAACAACATCGCAAAACGGACACCAAAGCAGGTTTAAGTTGGTATCCGGACCAACATCCCATTGCTTCAGTAGATCTTGTGTCTTCAAATTTTGATTCACTACAAGACAAAAATAGAACGTATGTCTCAAAATACAATGAGGGGACCACGCAATATGAAACCAAATAACTTCATTATCCCTCAACTGAATAGAATCCCAGGCAAGAGACACCCAAAAAGGTCTTAAGTTTCCTTGAAAATCAAGCCAAAACAACTCATCATCACAATCATCATGTAAGAACGGAACCTGTACTTGAGATATCTGGAAATCAAGTGAACTAGTCATGTGGCCATCTCTAAGTGCCATTGTCGATAAGATCATACACCGAATCATTAAGAGAATATCCAGAACGTGTTATAATCCTAATAGTCAAAACATTTTTAAGAGGGCACATATCATTCCATGTATCGAACCACATAGAAGTAGACTTACCATTGTGGATCATGTGTCATATGAATGGACAAATGGTAGGTCGAATCTAAAGTAACTTACGCCATCCCCAACTCATATAAGTCGTACACAGAATATCCCAAAAACTACGGTCATCAAGCTTGTATGCATGAATCCATTTGAGCCACAAAGTCTCTTTGTGGGTTAAGATACTCCAAATATGAGTAGCCATAAGGGCTACATTAAAATCATCAAGACGTCGAAGCCCTAAACCACCCTCAGATTTTGGTTTACAGACATTTTCACATGCTACTTTCGCCTTACCTTTCTTCATATCACCTTAGCACCATAAAAAAGCCTTCATGAGTTGTTCAAGGTTGTGAAGCCCAATAGACGTGCAAAGAAGAGAGATCTGAGACCACAAGTTGTAGCCTTCGCGCAAAAGACAAAAACTTGTTCTTCCAATCATTTATCCGGTTTTGAAGCTTTTCCACAAGAACCTTACAGTCTCTGTATAATAAACGAGAGGATATTAAAGGAACTCCAAGATACTGACGGGAAGATTACCTTCTCCAAGGGCATAAAACTCAAGATCTCCAATTTCACTGCCTAACGAACATTACAAAAATAAGCAGTGCTCTTTGGAATACTAGGAACCATCCTTGAAACGTTCTTGAACTCATCCAAAGCACCTATAATCACATTCGCAGAGGTGTTATCACCACGGGCAAATAGAAATAAGTCATCTGCAAAACAAAGGTTAACTATCTTTTGCTTATCACAATGATGATGATATGTGAATCCTTTAGTATTAGAAGCTCTCCGCTGCAAAATAAGAGTTTGGATTTCCATAACCAAGGTAAATAGATACAGGGACATAGGGTCACCTTGTCTCAAGCACGCTTACCTCTAAACCAGCCATTATATCCCCATTAATACAAACCAAGAAGAAGTACTGCGTAACCTGACCATAATCCAAAGGACCATTTTAGGGTGAAAATCAAACCCACTAATATGGTCACCAAAACCTCCGATCCACGTATCATAAGCTTTACGAATATCAACTTTGAAAGCACATTTAGCGATCCACTACTCCTATGATAATTACACACAAGCTCATGGGTTATAAGAATATTATCGAAAATTCTACGGACAAAAGCATATTGGTTTATACTCACAACATCACCAAGGCCTTCTTTAATGCGATTAGTAATGATCTTACTAACGCATTTATAAAGGACGTTACAACAAGAAATAGGCCAATAATCACTAACTCTAGAAGGGGTAATAACCTTTGGTATAAGTGCGATAATAGTATGATTAAGCTTTTAAGAATAGTATGATTAAGCTCTTTAAGAAGTTTACCATTAGAAAAAAAATTCTGTACCATGATGGAACAAGTTTAGAGCATTAAATGAACACATTTACTTTTTTTAATAATTTTCTTTTTATACAAAATAGTGATAAGTATAGTAAACGTTACTTTTTTTTGTGTGAAAAGGGTGAAATATTATTAATCACAAAAAATAGTACAATATGCTACAATTTATAACCATGGACAGACCCATGTTATACATTTTCGAAACCTACCAACAAATAAGCTATCTAATGATAAACATTCATAAAACTGATACATTTACTATATACAATTCACACAAACTATAACCTGTATACTATGTATAATTCCTGCACATCTGTATAGTAAACATTACAAATTTAAGAAACTATTAATATTAACTAACATATAAATATAGTAATTTCGGTTTGTTGAATGTTTAAAAGATTATGCTATGACACAAGTTAGAAATCCCTATAAATGATATCCAAAATTGCTTAATAACTTACTTTCTTTTCTTATTTATTTATTTATTTATTTATTTATTACTTAATAATGGAGAAACAGAAAATATTTATAAAAGTTAACACCTCAGAATAGAAACCCGATATGTTTTCTTATCATTGACGTGTGAAACTATTTTCTATAGTAAAATTTGTATCGACAGGGAGCAATATAATTTGGCTTGTCCATGTTTTGCATCCAACACGTGGTGACCTCTATCATGTTTATTGTGGGCCTCACCCACCACCCTCCCCCACTATTTATACCCCACAATTTCACCCTCTTAAAACACACACAAAACAATTCCCACTCACATTCAAATTTTCTTACACTTTAAAGGAAGCTTTTAAATATAGCTTCCAAAATATTGCATCAATGTCTCATGCTACAATTTCTAGTAGTACGCTTTGGGCGAACCCAAAACCACACTCACTTGTATACCAAAACCATCTTCTTCTATAAGAATTTCTTCTAGTAAGAAATCGAAACAGATCAAATCGCGCTTCAATCGCATTCGATCACAAGTTTTCCTAAGGAGTCCCCGTTTGAGTTGCCAAAATCAAATTTTCCGGACTCATGGAACATATTCAAAAATATCCGCTTTGGCATTGGATGCTGTTGAAACAAGTTTAATAAAACAAGAACAAAAGCACCCCTTGCCAAAGACAGCAAATCCTGATATCCAAATATCAGGAAACTTTGCTCCAGTACCTGAACAACCCGTGCGACACCATCTACCTGTCCAGGGGACGATCCCTAGACACATAGATGGTGTTTACCTAAGAAATGGAGCCAACCCATTGTTTGAGCCCATTTCTGGTCACCATTTATTTGATGGTGATGGCATGATTTACGCAGTAAAATTCGATCAAGGTGAAGCGAGCTACGCTTGTCGATTTACTGAGACACAAAGACTTGTTCAAGAACGTGCTATTGGAAAACCGGTTTTTCCTAAGGCTATTGGGGAGCTTCATGGTCATTCGGGTATTGCTAAGTTGTTGCTGTTTTATGCTCGCGGATTATGTGGTTTGGTCGATCATAGTCACGGCATTGGTGTTGCAAACGCGGGTTTGGTGTATTTTAATAATCGACTTTTAGCTATGTCTGAAGATGATTTGCCTTATGAAGTTAAGGTTACATCAAATGGGGACTTGAAAACAGTTGGAAGGTATAATTTTGATGAGCAGCTAAAGTCTACAATGATAGCGCATCCTAAAGTTGACCCGGTATCGGGTGAACTTTTTGCGCTTAGTTACGATGTTGTAAAAAAGCCTTACTTGAAGTACTTTCGATTTTCACCTGATGGTGTCAAGTCGAAAGATGTGGCAATTGACTTGGGGAAACCTACTATGGTTCATGATTTTGCGATAACTGAAAACTACGTGGTGGTCCCTGATCACCAGGTCGTTTTCAAGTTATCGGAAATGATTACTGGTGGGTCCCCTGTCGTGTATGATAAAGAAAAAGTGTCGCGGTTTGGTGTTCTTGATAAATATGCCGAAGATGGTTCGGGGATTAAATGGGTCGAAGTCCCGGATTGTTTTTGCTTTCATTTGTGGAATGCGTGGGAAGAGCCCGAAAATGATGAAGTTGTCGTGATTGGGTCGTGTATGACTCCCGCTGACTCGATTTTTAATGAAAGTAACGAGGAACTAAAAGTGTTTTGTCGGAGATTCGGTTAAATTTGAAAACCGGGAAATCGACTCGTCGACCAATAATTGCACCAAAACGACGTTAATTTGGAAGCTGGAATGGTTAATAAAACCTTTTGGGACGAAAAACAAAATTCGCTTACCTAGCAATTGCCGAGCCATGGCCTAAAGTGTCTGGTTTCGCGAAGTTGACTTGCAAACAGGCGAAACTAAAAAGTTCATTTATGGAGGCGAAATACGGGGCGAGCCTTTGTTTCTTCCTAGAGACCCAAATTCTGAAGCCGAAGATGATGGTCACATTCTTGCATTTGTCCACGACGAGAAGACATGGAAATCGGAGCTTCAAATTGTTAATGCAATGACACTAGAATTAGAGGCCGTCGTTAAGCTACCATCACGGGTTCCATATGGTTTCCATGGAACGTTTATAAGCGCGAAAGATTTAGCGACGCAAGCTTAAAAACAGTACATAGCAAAAGAAATTTTGCCAGAGGGATGGTTGGAGATACATCCCCGGAAAATTTCTTTTTTTGTGGGGAATTTACTTAAATTATAAATCTGTAGGGCTGTTTTTGGAGTTAGATAGTTTTGCAGGGGCCAGCTTGTAGCTTTTTGTGTACGTATAAATTGAAGCTCAGCTTGGTGCCCTTATACCACCTGGGTACAATCGCGATTGTGTTAAGTATGCATAGTAGCAGCTTGTTTGTAAAGATTTACCATAATGTTTATAAAATACTACTGGTATAAACTTTGTCAAATTTACAATTGTATCTCTTATCTTTTGTATGAGTGCTATATTACTACTTTTATGTCTTAGTACATGATTAATTAACTAACGCGAACGAAGCATAACAACAGCTAATTTTTAGTTTAATTGAGAACATTTCGCGCAGTTGTAGCATTAGCGCATAAGCTTTTCATGGATGAGGAAATATCGCAAATATGATCTCATCTTTGCCCGCATGAGCAAATATTTTCTTAAGCGGATCGCTAAGACAATTTTAAGCATAGCTTAAAATAGGCATCCAAATGTTATCATCTAAACGGGGTCCGTGAACCAGCAAATGTTGTTGTATTATATAGAACATTTCCACTAATTGGTTTGCACTAGTTGACCGATTAAGACATTCATATTAAAAAGTGAAATCGTACTAACAGATGTCCAATTATTCTCAATCGTTGATTCAAATTATTATATATACTAAAAGGTAGACCAAACTTTTTAAACATGGCGTTAAACTGGCTTTCTTGCTAACTTACGAAAATTTTAGGTTCAGTGTCGTTCTGAGTAAGTCGCTAACATTAATAATCTTTCTCAACTTGCAAAAGCAACCCCCAAGTTTAAATGTCGTTTAAGTAAGTCAGTCCTTAGAATCATTGCGTCACGGCTTTTCCAACACTCGTTATTTTCTAATACCATCACTAATAAAACACTTTAAACATATTGTATAATGATGTTGACACCTACAATTATTTTTTCTTATCGCATTTTGCGCATAACGGCGGGAAATTCGTTACCAACAAAAGATTTGGGCAATATTTGGATATCTGTATTTAATAAAATTAGGAAAGCCTGTTTTGTGGGAGGTAGGTAACAGCACATTAACGCAGAGTCCAAATTCGATTTTGTTATACTACATAAACTACCAAATATTCCTATTCCTTTTCCAAACGTTCATTTTTTCAAACGTTCATTCGTAATAATTTTATGAAAATGGTTTTCTTAATGACAACACTTAGAGCATACGGTACGGGTGGTTGGTCGCCTTCGAGCCAACTGGTATCGCCACCTTATAATGCGAGCCCGACATCGGAATTGTCCTGTCGAAATCACCGGCCTACGTGATAAGTAATTTTTTGAGAAAAAAATAATTAAATAATAAGTAATTTTCATGTGTTCCATTAAAGTTGTTCAAAAAATTTTGTGATTGACAAACCACTCTAGTTTCATATTTCATTATGGTGTAATTTTTAGTTTTTTTTTTGGGGTCCATGTGACATGATGGCGTATTAATTTTTAGATGATGTGTACATTCATTTAGCTAACATAGACGTTTCACATGAATATTGTTGGCTCGACACGGTTCTTCAATAATTTTCGTTGGATGGCGGATGATAATACAGTTCTCAAGGTTAAAACATTTGATGTTTTTAATAGGAGAATAATGTATATGTGTGGTGAAAGATTTGATGTGAACAATTGTTATCGGTTGGTTAGGACGGATGGCTTTTATTTTGCTAAGGATGATAAACTTTTCATGTTCAATTGGGAGTAATTAAAGCTTTTCAAGTAACAATTTTTAAATGCGGGTTGAGAATGAGTTATCACGGATCAATAAAATGAATTGGTTTAACCACAAAGAAAAATAAAGTTCATTATACAAATAATCAGTGTTGCAAAACAAGCCAAGGTCGATTAATCACCACATAGTACTACAAAGGCCACCAACCTTTCGATTTTGTAATCGATCAAACAAATTAGTCAATCATGGTCAATCGCGGTCAACGGTGGTCATACTTACGGAAACCTTCAAATCTTATTTAAAATACCCAAACTAATCGTAAAATTGATTTAATAATTTATAGATGTTTATATCTATTACAAGATGTTTTTTTTTTTTTTTTTTTTTTTTTTTTTTAAAAATCTTGCCGAAATTACATAAAACTTACCGAAAATACCGAAAACTTGTCGGAAATGCCAATCCGTTAATCACCGATTAATCCCGTTTAGACCGATTACAAATTACAGGAGGATCGACCGTCTGACTACCGATTCGCGATTTTCGCAACCTTGCAAATAATAGAGCTTTAGTGTGTTTATTTTCTATTTCATATCGAATTTTCACATATTTATTTAAGATTGTTATAAATAAGAGTCTATTCAGAAATATCAAATATATGTTGTCAAGTTTCACAAATTCGATCATACTAGTAAGCCCAGGGTATTATTTCTACATAAGCTAACTGTATATAAGTTTAAAAACGATTTTATATAGCACAATGTGAGTCTAGCATTCCATGTTAGCTAAATGAATGTACACATCATCTAAAAGTTAACATGTCATCACAAGTGTCATGGCGTCTTGGCAAAATAAATAAAAGTTACACAATAATGGAACAAATATGAAACTTTGGTGGTTTTTCAATTAAAAAGAAAATTAAAAAAATAAAATAAAAAAGACTTTGAGTGACTTTAGTGGAACACTTGTGAAAGTTGGTTATTATCTAGTGTTTTTTTCCCTATTTTTTTCGTTTTAATTTCTGTTTTTGGTTTGTGTTTGTGTGTGATGTGTTTATGTGGTGTGGTTTGTGTTCGTGTGTTTTTAATATTTATTTGCAGGTCACGGGAAGAAGATGATGCATCTTCTTATTTTTTTCACTTTTAATCATCGTTAGTTAAGTTCTTGCATCGTTAGTTGTTATTAGGTTTGCGTCGTTAATCCTTTAATTTTTTTTCTTACATAAATAGTCCTTAAAACGTATAAATTTTGGTAAGTTATTTTACTTAAATTATGTAATATTTTAATTTTAATGTGTTGTTTTATTTGAATAAATAACACAGTGGGGTCCATGGGTGTCTTATAACACCAAAAACGAAATGAGAGTTTTTTGTGCTGAGTTATAGGAAAAAGGTGTTGAGGTGGCTGTTAATACAAATAAGCCGTAAAAACGTTTATTTATATTTTACGATCTTCTAATGTTTTGTCGATAACAAACGTAAAATCATTTTAACGAAACAAATAGAATACGTAAATAGTTTGAGTTAATAGTTTCCTAACACACTTACGTTTTCACATAAAACACTAACACAAGTATAAGTGATTTTATGATTTAAATACATATGTACAAACAACTAGTGTTTACATATTGGGTTAGCATATACTTAAACTAAGTATACTAAAATGGGTAAAAACAAGTATATACTAAATGGGTAAAAACTAGCAAATGGTATTGACCCATAACCCATGGTTTTATATATACCACTTAACCAAGTTCATTGTATCTAGAAAGAAAACCATGGATCAACCCATAACCCATGACCCATGACCCATAACCAAAAATACCCATGGGTAAAGAGGAGCGTTCCACGGATCCACGGCTTTGTGCTAGCCGGATCCCAGTGGAAGGATCCGTGGGATCTGGGAAACGAGAGAATTTTCTCTATAAATAGAGAGCCATTTCTTCCTTTCTATTCATCACTTCACACATACTTCCCCTAGTATTCTAACCCTCTAACCTCAGATCCAAGTGATCTATGTAGTTTGTCTTTTGTTTTTGTGTGATCTTCTAGGTTCCTCTTAAAGGAAAGATCACCACTTCTTGAAGACGTGCAAGCTCAAGTCCATGAGTTGCCATGCTTCGTCATCATCAAGACAACGAAGGTTCTCTTGTTGATAGTTCTACCTTTCTCCATAGATGTTGGGTTGAAGGTATTAGTGAAGAATGCCGAAAGTGTCAAGATGAAAGCATTAGTGAAAGGTGCTCATCATCCGTGTCAAAGCATTAGTGAAGAATGCTAAAGGTGTCAAGACGAAGGCATTAGTGAAGGGTGCCAAGCGTTGTGTCAAAGGCATTAGTAAAGGATGCCGAAGAATCAAATCAAGTAGCATTTGGGAAGAATGTCTAGGCCGTATAATCGATGAGGTGCATCGTTATGCATATAAGTATTTGTTTATTTACAAGGATGGTGATATCCTTGATGGTGTTGTAACAAGGAGTAGTTCTCCTTGAGATTAGGTGTTGTGTCGTGAAGGGTAGTAGTTCCTCCATAGTAATGGAACTAGGTGCTTAGCCTAGTACCTAATAAAGGGTAGGCGACGTTGTGATAGGATTAGTTCTCCTAAGGTGTGAAAGAACTCGGTGGTTAGCCTAGCAATCGTATAAAGGGTAAGGCGACGTTGTGTTAGGTGTGGTTCGCCTTGGTGTGAAAGAACTCGGTATTTAGCTTTGTCTGGAAAAGGTTAAGCGACGTTGTGAAGGCTTCTCCGCCATAAGGAGATTGGTGTAGTGCTACGAACTCTCGAGTAGGTGACTCGAGGAGTGGAGTAGGGCAAGGAAGGTGTCCTTGTAGCCGAACCACTATAAATAACTTGCTTCGTGGTGATGTGTTTCTTACTCTTTATCTTTCATTACACGTTTATATATTTATCTATCAACGTCCAACATAAACAACCAAATAGATTGACATAAGTCGATCTAAATATTTAAAAGGAATTTTTAAATTGGTAAAACTATTCAACCCCCCCTTCTAGGTTTCCACAATTGGCATCAGAGCTTCGTTACCAAGTTTTTTAGAGTATGTTGTACTTTAAAAACTTGATACGATCCATGTATGTTTGAAAACTACAAAGAAGGATTACTTTTATCACATTTTGAAAAAATCATTATGTTGCTTATTGTTGGACAATGATAGAATGTTCTAACATTTTTTAAGCATTATCCATACTTGGTTTGGAGTCATCAAGAAGATCATAAAGAATTTTTCGAAACATTTCGCAAAAAGAATGTTTAAATATTCTTACAACATAAATCTGGAGATTCCAAGAAGATCTCAAAAACATCTAAATACTTCTTTTATTAAAAAGAATATTTGGCAAATGTATGATCTATAATTACTTACATTTATTGTTATTATCAAAATGTTAGTTGCATGATTTACTAGAAATTATTCTTGTAGCTTTTTATATTATTGTCCCTATCTCATTAGTTTTCTCCGACTTAGTTAAAACTACATCACCAACTCACAATAATGATATCTTAAGTTATATGATAACATCAATCATTATTCATCACAAAGGATTTATTGACATTTCATGTATATTAATAAATATCCATGTGAAATTTCTTATGTTATAATAAAATGGGATTTTATTATAATGTTTGAAAAGCTTCCCAAGAATTATGACTAATTCTTAAAAAGGGAACCTCGTCTAATAGGAATAGCATTAAATCATCAAAACCTCAAACCACAAGGTTTAGAACATTAACACCAAAACACTAGGCGTCTTAGAACTCCCAAACCAAAGTTATCAAGGAATTTTTTTTAGCTGACTTTTGCTGTCATGCCGGATCCCTAAGTTTATACTAGCCGGATCCCAAATGAGAGGGATCCGCGGGATCCGTGCAACAGAAGACAGTATAAGCTAAAAAATGATCACTGTGGATGTTCCACCATTACACTCACTTCAAAGACTCACGAACAAAGACTCAAGTACTGTTCATAGGAGCAAATTGATCATTCTTCTCAAGCCTAACAATCACTTGTGTAAGTATAATCTTCACTACATTGTTAATTTAATTCCTTGATTCTTAGAATTACAATTCCTTCATCTTTAAGAGTTGGGTTCAAATGAGTTTATCATAATTTGTCACCACATTGTTTTCTAAGATAATCTAAATCAAAGAATTAATATTGTTAATACAAATTAAACACATTTCTTGAACTCAACAAAGATGATGAGAGCAAAATTGTGATGAAACCCTCTAGGTTACTATTCACCATTAACACCACATTGTGGTTGTATTGTTTAGGAACATCATGCCAAGCAACAAGCAACAAGATTACCAAGACACCACTCACTACATTCCCATGTACCATAGGAAAAATGGATTAAGTCCGGACGATAGGAAAGCCTTTAAGTTGCTTGAAAGGAGACTCTTTCATGAAGGTAGAGTTGTTGATCCATCATTTCTTGCAAATACCGACATGAGGAAGTATTTGGAACTATTGGGTTTGATTGTTTATTGGATATAAACGAGCAAATTTGCCCGATCTTTGTGCTTGAGTTCTACAAGACTATGGGTATAATTAGAAATGACGATGGGTCCATCTCAATTGAATTTACCATAAATGGACATGAGTACACTCTTTCACTTGAGGAGCTTGGAAGAATTCTAGGGTTACATATGATGGCGTTTGTATGTACTCAAATGAATGGTCTTTGGAACAACTACACACAATGGTTGATCACCATGATATCTACAACACTTTGATCCGGAAGCAACCACGGTGAGGACACCGTGTTCATGCCAAGAGCATCACCATCAAGAGTCACAAGGAAGTCAAAAGTGATCTATAGGATCCTTTTCAAATGGAGCTTTGGAAATGTATGGGTTGTATAAGAAATGGGAAGTTGTGTTAAGAGAAAATGTGGTATGCCTAGTAGGAAACAAGGACCACCCCAACGCATGTCTAAGCTTCATGATATATTGCCTAGTGACCAATACTCGGTTTAACCTTGCCTACTACATGGTCAAAAGGATGGCAAGTGTGAGAAGCATGGACAAGATGGTACTTCCGTATGCAATGCTTCTAACCCGTCTTGCCAAATTCATCTTTGCATTAGACCCTTCTCCACAATCCCTTGATCATAACTTTTGCAATAAGGTCATGGTTCCATTAACCGGGGTAGAACAACAAGGTTTATGGTGGAAGGCAAGAGGCCACATCCACCCACGGATTCCTCGGACGAAAGGGAGAGACAAGGAGAAGATGAAGGGAGTAGTAGCAACCCACTCGAGAACATTGATCTTGACCCCTTGGACTACATTAACCAATTGCCAAACATCCCCAATGAATCACCCGAATGGCAACAAACCAAGGGAATCTTCAAATGCTTCGCTAATTTCTTAAGGAAGAAGAAGTGAAAGAGGAAAAGAGAGGTAAAGTCTTAGGACTCAAGTGCATGGTGAACAATTTCAAACAATGGTTTGTAAACAATTTAAACTATGCTTGTAGTATGTAGGTATTGCCATATCTTGGCACTAAACATCCTAACTTAGGTATTTGGAAAAATGAGATTTTACGACCTCTTGGTGTGGTCGTCAATCACTCATTCTAGGAATTTCGACTTTTCTTACTTTGATACAAGTTATATTAGTTGTGCTCTTGCATTTAGTCCCCATAGAAACAACTAGGAAAAGCATTTACTATAAAGTGCAAAGTTGCACATTTCCTGAAATCTCTCTGATCTGCAGTTGGCGGATCCCAGAGTTTGAACTAGCCGGATCCCTCCCATAAGGGAACCGTGGGATCCGTATGCACCTGATGTGCAAAACAGTTTTGGCTACATCACAATAGTCCATTAGAACACTTCAAACAAGTCAAACATAATACACTAGAGCCAACTAAGTCTTCCGCTAATAGTTGAAAACCTCATTCTCATCCATGGCTTATCTAGGATCTATTTTCGAAATATTTTGTTTACTTATCAACTAGTCAAAACTCACCATAATTCCGCTCCAACACTCACACATGATCTATCACATTTTATAAAACTTAGTTTGGTCTACCCTTCAATTTTAGCAAATTGATCTCAATCATCTTTGACTCAAAATTAGGACCAAAAACTAGTTTTTCATTTATTTTTATTTTTAAAGATTTTAGTAAATTTATCCTAGGATATCATCTGACTTTTAGGACTTAGTATCACCATTTATCCACAACAAATTAAAAGGAATCCTTGTCAAACATATGGTTAGACTACCCAAGGTCAATGTTCTTGGCCAAAACCATCATTATGCACCATTACTTGTTATGGTTAAGGATTTGAGATATCCAACGACTAAAGACTTCTAAATTAAGTCAAAACCTCGAAATCCATTAATGATAAACCTTACAAAAGCATAATGACTTCACCTAAATCACATCGATAGCTGGATCCACGGTCTATAACCAGGCGGATCCTCACGAGAGGATCCGGGATCCGTACATGCGAAAAGATTAAATCGGCCTCCTTATTCAAATTCAAGTTACCTTTTGGTTCTCTAACCACTTTTAGCATTCATTAATTACCCTCTTAGAGCTGATCAAAACCTCAAGAGCATGCTTAGTCCTCTAAGTGGCCATGGATTTAATTTCCTAATTCAAATTATCCTTTATAAACCAAACAACCTTAGGACTAAGTCACCACTCTCAATCACATCTCAAAAATCAGCAACTAAAGAAGCTCTTACAAGCACCATCATCACTATGACTAAGGCTCTTAGCAACAACTCTTCAACCTTAGGATCATCCAAGAGAAAAGGTCAAATGATCCATGAAATCTCATCCATCAAACATCTCCCATTAGAGATAGTGAAGCTAGAATTTCACCTCATCAAACTCATCCAAAGGCTAAGAGAACCGCAAGGATTAGCATCAAACCTTTCGGACTAGAAAAGGGTCATCTAGTTCAAAACCAAACATGGCTAGTTCTAGCAAGCCATCAAAACCATTATTCATTAATCATGGACTACAATCCTTGAATGAGCCTCTTCCTCACCCGAACATCTACTCGTTAGATCATTCACCACTAAGAACCTCCCATTCACCAACTTTTTCATTGAATAAGGGAACCACCCACAACACCAACTAGCCCATCATGGGAGACAAGGAATAACCTTGAAGAAGTTCCATTACCACCCTCATTTTTAGAACCTCTTCCTACTTCTCTAAATGAAGACCCACAAGCACACATAGAACCTCCTCAAAGTATCCATTTCCCTTCGGTCCAAATTGTCCAAATTGTCTAAACACTCAAGGACTTGTTCAAGAAGTACGAAATGAGATACATTTCATGTTTAATCATCTTCTTGCAAAGTTGGATCAAATCAACAAGTCCACTCATCCCTAGACTCAAGCACATTGTAGCATTTTAAGTCTAGTATCTAGTTAGTATTTAGTGATACTTATATGCCCTAGTTCATTCTCTTAATTTTAGAGATTTGGTTTGTTATCTCTTGTTTTATTGAATGAACATTTATTTGCTATGTGTTGTGCGTTGTGCTTTGTATTTCTCATATATATATTATCCTCATAGTAGCATTGTTTGACACTCTCATTCTTTGAAGAAATCACAATGCAGACAGTAGGATCCTCCATAATGCCTAGACGGATCCCTTCAAGAAGGGAACCGTGGGATCCGTGGATCGAAGCACAAATTTCTACTAACTTGAGTTTTATTTGCGGGAAATTATGCACTATACTCTTGTTTTTCTAACCTTTACTTTGTAGATTTTCAAAATAACACATGAAGATTTTGACACCATAAAGCTAGGGGAGCTTTGTGTCAAGCGATATTGCAAAAACATTTGCAACATTAAACCGTTTTGGATTATACTTCATGATACCCCATTGCATCTTTGCAATCTTCAAGGGGAGCACGTTTTAATCACTTAGACGAACCATTTGCAAACTTAATTGCAAACACAATTAGTTTATTTTATGTCATGTCCTTGACACCCTTTCAAAGGGATGGACTCGTCAAGGGGAGTTAAGGCGAGTACCATTCCGTCACTTGCTCTCTTTACATTTTACATTTTTTTATATAAAATTGTGTTAGTCTCTTTTAACACTTTTGTTTCGACAAAAAGGGGAGAAGAAAGTAAAACTACAAATTCAAACTTTTACAATTTTAGCTTTTCCTTAAAATAATTTTATATTTTGTCATCAACAAAAGGAGAGATTGTTAATAAAAATAAGCCGTAAAAACGTTTATTTATATTTTACGATCTTCTAATGTTTTATCGATAACAAACGTAAAATCATTTTAACGAAACAAATAGAATACGTAAATAGTTTGAGTTAATAGTTTCCTAACACACTTACGTTTTCATAAAACACTAAAACAAGTATAAGTGATTTTATGATTTAAATACATATGTACAAACAACTAGTGTTTACATATTGGGTTAGCATATACTTAAACTAAGTATACTAAAATGGGTAAAACAAGTATATACTAAATGGGTAAAACTAGCAAATGGTATTGACCCATAACCCATGGTTTTATATATACCACTTAACCAAGTTCATTGTATCTAGAAAGAAAACCATGGATCAACCCATAACCCATGACCCATAACCAAAAATACCCATGGGTAAGAGGGCGTTCCACGAATCCACAGCTTTGTACTAGCCGGATCCCAGTGGAAGGGATCCGTGGGATCCGGGAAACGATGAGAATTTTCTCTATAAATGAGAGCCATTTCTTCCTTTCTATTCATCACTTCACACATACTTCCCCAGTATTCTAACCCTCTAACCTCGGATCCAAGTGATCTATGTAGTTTGTCTTTTGTTTTGTGTGATCTTCTAGGTTCCTCTTAAAGGAAAGATCACCACTTCTTGAAGACGATGCAAGCTCAAGTCCATGAGTTGCCATGCTTGTCATCATCAAGACAACGAAGGTTCTCTTGTTGATAGTTCTACCTTTCTCCATAGATGTTGGGTTGAAGGTATTAGTGAAGAATGCCGAAAGTGTCAAGATGAAAGCATTAGTGAAAGGTGCTCATCATCCGTGTCAAAGCATTAGTGAAGAATGCTAAAGGTGTCAAGACGAAGGCTTTAGTGAAGGGTGCCAAGCGTTGTGTCAAAGGCATTAGTGAAGGATGCCAAGAATCAAATCAAGTAGCATTTGGGAAGAATGCCTGGGTCGTATAATCGATGAGGTGCATCGTTATACATATAAGTATTTGTTTATTTACAAGGATGGTGATATCCTTGATGGTGTTGTAACAAGGAGTAGTTCTCCTTGAGATTAGGTGTTATGTCGTGAAGGGTAGTAGTTCCTCCATAGTAATGGAACTAGGTGCTTAGCCTAGTACCTAATAAAAGGTAGGCGACGTTGTGATAGGATTAGTTCTCTAAGGTGTGAAAGAACTCGGTGGTTAGCCTAGCACCGTATAAAGGGTAGGCGACGTTGTGTTAGGTGTGGTTCGCCTTGGTGTGAAAGAACTCGGTATTTAGCTTTGTACCGGAAAAAGGTTAAGCGACGTTGTGAAGGCTTCTACGCCATAAGGAGATTGGTGTAGTTCTTATGAACTCTCGAGTAGGTGACTCGAGGAGTGGAGTAGGGCAAGGAAGGTGTCCTTGTAGCCGAACCACTATAAATAACTTGTGTCGTGGTGATGTGCTTCTTACTATTTATCTTTCATTACACGTTTATATATTTATCTATCAACGTCCAACATAAACAACCAAATAGATTGACATAAGTCGATCTAAATATTTAAAAGGAAGTTTTAAATTGATAAAACTATTCAAACCCCCCTTCTAGTTTTCCACAGTGGCAATAATTTTTCTTATAACACCAGGGTAACGTATTCTATTAGACTATCAATAAAAGATAGCTTTATTACTAGGGTCATGATCATATAGAAAGTTGAAGAAAAACCTACTTTTTAAAAAGTCTAAAAAGTATTACTAGCCCAACATGTATCTTCTTTTTCCTCATTTTAATTTCATAGTTATCTCATCTATTCTTTTTCTCTTTCACAACTTACTCAAATCTTTACCCCAATTTTAGTTCAAATTATCATGCAAGAAAACAAAGTTACCTTCGATGTCTATTAAATTTCATGATATATTCTTTCAATCACTACAAATTACAACCCTTTTCAAGAATTCGAATTTTATCAAAATTAGGGTTTCATTCAGTTTGAGGTAAAACGAAATTACTATAACATATCTTGTTCAACAAACCCTAAATTAACATCAATTCTTCATCTTTTTTTAAAGCTTTTATCTTAAAATTTCAAAGAAATCATGTATTCATGAAAACACCCATAAAGTGTTTGCTAAAAGGTCTTAATGAAGCAATTTTGTGATTTCAGAGTTTAAAAGTGTTCATTAGAATAAAAATATTTTAGTAATTTATAAAAGCTTCAATATTTAATGAAAAAAAATCAAAATTGTGATAAACAAAACTTTGAATATGCAATTGTTCGCAGAGTAGAGTCTGTTCATCAAAGAAAAATCGGAAACGAAGTTGTTCATGAAATAATATGGAGGGAACAAAATTGTTCATCAAAGAATATTTAACAAGGAAGTTGTTCATTGAAAATGTTAAATAAACAAAATTGTTCATCAAGTATATGTTCGTCAAAAAAATGTTTGTTATGTTCATCAATACAAAATATTCATCAGTTCTTTTTTATGTTCATCAATATGTGTTTATCAATACAAAATGCTCATTAATATACTGTCAGAATGTTCATCAATACAAAAATATTCATCAATATCCAAATGTTCATAATACCCTGGCTATTCATCAATACTCCGTACAAAATAAAAAAGAAAGGACACATGTCAACACCTGATAACTTTTTAGGAGGGAACCAACTTTCTATTTGATTATGCTCCTTATGAACTAACTGTTAATACAAATAAGCCGTAAAAACGTTTATTTATATTTTACGATCTTCTAATGTTTTTTCGATAACAAACGTAAAATCATTTTAACGAAACAAATAAAATACGTAAATGGTTTGAGCCAATAGTTTACTAACACACTTACATTTTCATATAAAATACTAAACAAGTAATATTGTTTACATCTTATAGAAATGCATATAGTGTTTACATAATATGGAAATGTACACACACACACACATATATATATATATATATATATATATATATATATATATATATATATATATATATATATATATATATATATATATATATATATATATATATATATATATATATATATATATATATGGTAATGGGTAAAAGTCTAAGTCCTTAACCCATTGACTAGATACATTGAATATTGTTGAGTAAAACCCAAAGTCCATGACCTATACCCATGGAGCTTGATCCATAACCCATGACCCATTGCATGACATCATGCATGAAGTCATGTTGGGTATTATCCATGATCCATGACCCAAGACCCTGACCCAATGTCTAGATACATTGCATCTTGTTGGGTATCCATAACCCATAACCCATAACCCGGTTTGCAACCCAAAATCCGGACTTAAGCTGACCCAGCTGCCGGATCCCTTGGATTGCACTAGCCGGATCCCTCCCAACTAGGGAACAGTAGAGAATTTTGCCTATAAATAGTGAGCCATTTCTCACTTGCAACTCATCCCTTTTACACATACTCTCTCTTAGTATTGTAATATCTCTAACCTCAGATCCAAAGGATCTTTCTATGTAGTTTTGTGTTTGTGTGATTCTCTAGGTTCCTCTTAAAGGCGAGATCACCACCTCTTGAAGTCGAGCAAGTTCAAGTCCATGAGTTGCCAAGCTTTGTCATCATCAATACTACTGAAGTTATCTTGTTGATAGTTCTTTCCTCCCTCCTTAGAGTGTTATGTTGAAGGCATTAGTGAAAGGTTCCAAAGGGTCAAGTCGAAGGCTATAGTGAAAGTTGCTGAAGAGTCAGGTCGAAGGCATTAGTGAAAGGTTCTGAAAGGTCGTGTTGAAGGCATTAGTGAAAGGTGCCGAAGAGTCGGGTCGAAGGCATTAGTGAAAGCTACCGAAAGGTCGTGTCGAAGGCATTAGTGAAAGGTTCCAAGGGTGTAAAATTGATATGGTGAGTCAATGTACAAGATAGATAGGTTAGGTCAAAGGATATTGATATCCTTATGATGTTGTACTAAGGAGTGTGTCTCCTTTGGGTTAGTTGTGTTGTGTTGGGTAGTAGTTCCTCTTTTGTAATGGAACTTGGTATCTAGCCTTGTACCGGATAAAGTGTAGGCGACGTTGTGATAGGTTTGGTTCTACCTCGTGGAAGAACCCGATATATAGCCTTGTACCGAATAAAGAGTAGACGACGTTGTGAAGGCTTCTCCACCACATTAAGGAGCTTGTATTGTGTAGTGCTAATGAACTCTCGAGTGGGGAACTCAGGGAGTGGAGTAGGGCAAGGAAGGTTCCTTGTAGCCGAACCACTATAAATACTCGTGTTGTGGTTTTGTGTTTCTCACTCTTTATCTTTGCATTACTTATTTATATGCTTATCTATCATCATTCAACACACACATTAAATAGATTGACATATTTTAATCGATAAAACTATTCAACCCCTCTTCAAGTTTTCCACAATTGGTACCAGAGCTTCGTTACCAAGTTTCTTAGAGTATATTGTACTTTAAAACCTTGATACGATCCGTGTATGTTTTAAAAACTACAAAGAAGGGAATTTATTAAAACAAAAAGTCATGTTTTTAGAAATCATTTTATTTTAAATGTTGGATAGTGATAGATCATTCTAACATTTTCTTTTGAGAATTCTTCATACTAGGATTTGGGTATCTTAATAGATCATGAAGAATTTCGCATCTATGATTTTCAAAAATCATAAAAAGAATATATAGCAAAGGTATGTTCTTTTATAAATTACTTATAGATAAATTATTAATGTGTGCCTCCTAACTTTATTAGTAATATCATTTCTTATAACACGTAAAGTATAGTAGACTTAATACGTATACTCCAATATCACAAAAGGTTGTTATCTATATTAAATACATAGTCAAGAATAGCATTCTTGTTTGATCTTTAGACAAAAACTACAAACTAGTCATTTTACCTTGTAATGATAACTTGGCTAATCAAAAGTGTTAGTCATCATTTCTCACATAAGGATGTTGGCATTACATTAATAATCTATGTCAATAGTGTCCATGTGAAACTTTCCATATCATGATTAAATAGTATTTTGTCATGACTCCTAACTTCCCAATTTATGATTCATTCGTAAAAAGGGAACCTCGTCGAAAAGGACTAGTAAAACACGAAAACTCGTCAAAATCTTGAACCTTAAACAAACCTTAAGTTATAGAGCAAAAATCTTCAACATTAGTCAAGAATTAAAACTCCCGTGTCAAAATTATCAAAGTTCACTTAAACTGTTTACTGCTGATCTGCCGGATCCCTCTTTCAAGGGATCCGTGGGAACCGGCACATCAGAAGACAAAATAAGTGCTAGATGATCATTGTGGAGTTTTGATTTCAAGTTTACTCTCCCACTTACGAACATAAACCCTAAGTTAATGTTCATAGGAGTTCATTCCTCATCATTCCACAGGAAACAATCACTTGTGTAAGTATTATCTTCACTACATTGTTATTTCCACTCTCTAATTCCTAGTAGTACAATTTTCATCTTGAGAACTTTGGTTCAAATGGGTTTATCATAATTTGGTATCACATTGTTTTCTAAGATAAACTAATCAAAGAATCAACATTGTTAATACAAATTAAAAACTCTTTTTGAATTCAATAAAGATGTATTGAGCAAAATTGTGATGAACCTCATTAGGATACTATTCACATAATTGACACCACATTGTGGTTTTGTGTTTAGGATCAACCACGCCTAGCTCTAGGCAACAAGACTATCAAGACACGACAGACTACATACCGATGTATCATAGAAAGGAAGGTCTTAGTCCTGAGGACCGAAAGGCCTTCAAAATGTTGCAAAAGAGGTTGTTCCATGAGGGCCGTGTAGTCGAACCTTCATTTCTCAATCCCCCAAGTATTTGCGGGAATCAACTTCCAATGCCTTCTAACCATCAACGAACCAGTATGTTCGGTATTTGTTCTCGAGTTCTACAAGAGTATAAGGATCATAAGAAATGAGGATGGAACCATTTCGATCGCTTTTGTCATCAATGAACATGACTATACCTTCACCATTGAAGAGTTTTCTCGGATACTTCGTATCCCTTGCCAAGGAGTATGCTTGTATTCAAATGAATGGTCACTAGCCCACCTCTATGAAATGGTCGATGAGCATCCGGCTTATTCCACACCTCTCCCGGATCCGGCTACGGTAAGAGATACCGTCTTCATTCAAAGAGCCTCCTCGTCTCGGGTCACTAGGAAATCGAAGGTCATCTATAGGGATCCCTTCCAAATGGAGCTTTCGGAGATGTTCCCGTTGTACAAGAAATGGGAACTAGTGTTAAGGGAGAATGTCCTTTGTTTGGTGGGAAATAAGGATCATCCCAATGCTTGCCTAGTCTACATGATCTACTGCCTTGTCAATGGGACTCATTTCAACCTCACCTATTACATGGTTAAACGGATGGCAAGTGTGTCAAGGACGGACAAGATGGTGCTCCCTTATGCTATGCTCCTAACTCGCCTAGCCAATTTTGTCTTTGCTCTAGATCCATCTCCCTATATCGATGACCACTTCTTTAGCAACAAGGTCATGGTACCCTTGTCCGATGAGAAGACTACAAGGTTTATGGTTGAAGGCAAAAGACCTCATCCACCGACGAACTCATCCGAATAAAGGGAGGGAGAAGGAAGCAACCCTATACGCAACTACCAACTTGACCTCGTGGCATACATTGAGCAATGCCGGACATCCCAAGCCCATCTCAAGAATTTCAACAAACAAATGGGATGTTTAAATGTCTTGCCAACTTTCTTATGGGAAGAAGAAGAAGTATGTAACACCCCCAAATCTCGGTACAGCAGAAGACTTAATCAAGTTTTCGGGGCGTTACATGGATTGGTACATCACACAAGTATAGCAAACAAGATAGTCATTTATAACTCAAAAACCAATCCCAAATTTAATTATCCAATACAATTATCCCAAAATAGATAAATGTAAGGCCCAACATAATTTATAAAATAGGTCCGCATAATATTATCAGAGTTTAAATATGATCCTTCAACCATGCCTCATTACCAAGCTTCCACAGAACAAGCATTCCAAACATCACTTAAATACCTGAGAAAAACATGCTAAAAGGTCAGCTAACGCTGGTGAGTTCATAGGTTTAAATTCAAATTCAATAGTGGACTTGTAGGAGTTTATTTGCTATTCGAGACCTAAGATAGATACACAATATCACACCAATCACATACCAATATCACAATCAACAATACCATCAATAACATATCCGACGTCATAGTAGGGCCCTAAGCGACTCTAGCCGGTAATGTAAACAAGGTCTAGAACAAATGCTACCCTGGACTAGGTCGAGGTAGAAGTCTGTACTTAGCTAGGCAAGTGTTATAGAAATTATGATTGCTACCCTAGACTAAGGCAACAGCTACCACATATCTATCTAAACAGTCAAGCACATAAGCGAATCAAAATAGTTTAAAAGGTCCAAAAGAGTAGCATGATTTCTCACCCCAAATTAGTTAAAAACATAGATAAAAGTGGGGCTATGAAACTCACCTCAAGCAAGCAACACACAAACAAACACTAGCAATGAAGATAACAGCTAACACGGCTCAGCAACTACTGACTCGACACAACCTATTAATATAAACCAATTCTTAATATTTAATTCCAAAATCAACGTTATCTACCCCAATATATATTCCTTTTCTTTATCTCCAAAAATATCTTGTTTCACCGTTTAGTCCTAGCGTTTGGTATCGTCGTGTGTGTGTATCGACTCAACATGATATCATGAATGTACTCAAATAACCACAATGCGACTCAATGCAACACAATGAGATGTCTAAGCGATAAGCTCCATAGTCCAATAAGTTTCGGAATAAATAGTAGACCTTATCGAATTCGTCAACTCGATAAACTCAATCATTTATTTGTGTCGCTTATTATCCCATAAACCAGTCGCATCTAACGAGTCATAAGGATAATTCACCCATTAATAACGTTATCCCACGTTCCTAGCGGGCTCTTATTAGATTCATCAACCTAATAAGTCCGCTATCCACGTGGATCAACGCTATTAATGTTAGGTCATCCGTAACCTATGCACAAGACGTAATTAGAATTAAATACTTGAAAATGATATTAAATGCTCATAAATGGAACATTTCGATAAACGTGCACTTGAAACATTAAATACTCATTAATTAGAAAACCTTTCCGTTTTTAGTCGTTAATTCCCATTTAAGATAGTGAATAACAAGACAAGTCTTGTTATCGAGGGTTTTGGTATAAAAACCATTTATTATTTATGTTTCATAGTTTTATTAACATTTATATATATATATATATATATATATATATATATATATATATATATATATATATATATATATATATATATATATATATATATATATATATATATATATATATATATATATATATATATATATATATATTACGTCAATTTCAATATTAGTTTCAAATCGTTTCGAGTCCACAAGCACGAGTCATGACTTCTCGGCTTTTAATCAATCTATAATCCAACATATACTAAAGTCCATATTACGGCGTTGTCGGGGTCAACTATGACTAAAAAGTCAAAGTAACACCGACGTTGCTCAAAGTTGACAATTTATAATATAGTCCAAGTAAATAATCACAATAGCGCAAATCAATCTCCAATCAACCCATATCAATCTTGCCATACAAACAAACTATCAAACATACCCATAACCAATGTTATGACCCTAATGGTCATGACACGGTCCAGGTTAAGACCACGCGAACCAAACAAGCTCTAGAAGCTTTTCGGTTCCACGCGTCTCATCCAAACACCAACAACAACTACCAACAAGATACTACAACAACCCGACCCCGGACCCTTGATCCATATGGGTCACGTACGCCACACCAAGACCCACGTACGAGTCCCTAGTGGCTCGTACGCCTATTTAATCCCATCCAAACGCTCCCAAATGGCTTATCCAACAACCAAACACAATCAATCAACCTCCAAACAACATCCAATCATCAAACCCATCAACTAATCTAAACCAACATCATGAAACTATGAATAAAATACAAAAACACAATAAAATGACACAACACACGATACCAAATCACTAGTTACATGTTTTATTAGTTGCAAATTAGTTTTAGACCCATGTTTCATCAAAAACCCATTTAGGTCGAGCCATGTACGAGCATAACAAGCCTCGTACGTGACCTATCATGGCTCAAACGAGTCACTACTAAGCTTCTTTTACCTTTTATAAACCCGATATACAAAGTTACTTGAAAACCCTAGAATCACGAATAGTTTTTGCAAGAGTTGGAGGTGTTAACAGGGTCTATATGGCGCGTGCCATATATGGATGGAAAGAGGAAAGAAATATCTACAAGATGGTGGTGGAGGTGAGATGTCACTCGCCGGAGGGTGGCCGAAATCTCTCCGGAAAGGGGCGGCGGTGGTGGAAGTATTTTTAGGGTAGGGTTTTGTGAGGAGAGAGAGAGGTATAGAGAGAGAAAGTTGGCTTGTGTGTGTTTTTAGTGAGAGATACAAATGGGTGAAATGGGGGTGGGATGAGGGTATATATATTTGTGGTTGAGGACCAAAATAAAAATGAGAAGGGATGGGAGGGGCGCCGGCTACACCAAAAAGGAGGGGCCAAACCCGCTAATTTTCCTAAACTATCCCGTTTACCCATTCCCGAGCTCATATATTGTCCTACGAGTGTCCCACGACGTTCCTTCGACTTTCTATCGCTTTTATTTACGTTTTTTTCACGAGTTTTGACTATTTATTTGTCAAGTTTCGAGTTACGGTTTAAAAGTTACGTTATTTCTCGTTATAGGATTTTATTGTGCCGAATCACATAGTGCTTAACGAAAAGAGCTAAAACTCACACGACAACTCATACGATAATAAAATAAATCATAAAAACCAACAATCGTTATCAAAAAAAGTCATGGTCAATCAAAATAGTTCTAAAGGCAAATACTCGGTTTAACTTAGCGTAATGCGGTTATCTAAAATGGGCTCCCTAATTGCCAGTTGTCACAGCCTCCCAGCCTCAGAAGAAACCTGTCCCGGGTTTCACTTCGAGTTGCTTGATGTCACGAAGAGTTTAGGATACTTACTACGGAATACGTCCTCACATTCCCAAGTGAACTCTGTTCCATGTCGAGAGTTCCAACGAACTTTGATAATCAGAATACGGCTATGCTTCAGCCGTTTAATCTCACGATCCGTGATCTCAATCGGTTCCTCAATGAAATTCAATTTCTCATCAATACGAATATCCCTTAAAGGTAAAACAATGTTTTCCTCTGAAAGACACTTCTTAAGATTACTAACAAGGAAGACATTGTGTACACTGCTCAATTCCGAAGGTAGCTCAAGACGGTAAGCTACTGGTCTGATTCTTTCCAGGATTGGAAAGGGACCAATGTATCGGGGATTGAGTTTTCCACGCTTGCCAAAACGTATCACTCCTTTCCAAGGAGAAACCTTTAACATAACACGATATCCAACCTGAAACTCTAAGGGTTTATGTATCCTATCAGCACAACTCTTTTGTCTATCACGAGCGGTTTGCAAACAATTACGGATCTGAACTATCTTCTCAGTGGTTTCTAGAACGAGTTCGGGACTGGTAAGCTGACTCTTGCCAACTTCCACCCAACAAACTGAAGAACGACATTTTGGCCATACAACGCCTCTGTAACACCCCAAAATACCGCATCTTGGTCGGAAGATTGTGTCATTGGGATGCTACTTCATAATACAAAGTACATCTCGGTATAGAAAACGACCTCTAAATGAGACGTTTTGAAAAGTTACCATTCGATTAATGAGAACAAAGTTACAACATGAGTTCTGAAGTACAATACATAAGTGTTTTTAAAACATATCGAATGGTAATAATAAAAGCATAAGTCTTCAAAATATGCCAAGCGACTCTATGCTCCATGCAACAACCTCTCATCTTATAGACCTGAGATAAACATGCTAAAAAGTGTCAACACGATGGTTGGTGAGTTCATAGAGTTTGTTTTAAATAAGTTGAAAAGCCTTGCAAGAATGTTTACAAACAAAGGCATTGAAAATCCACTCGCCCAAGTTCCGTCCATACAAAACTTGCAACCCGTGTGTTCACAACCCATCGCCAAAATATAGTTTGCACAATACACCGGATTATATTCACCCAAGGTCATGAATCGGGTACACATGGGCGGGGCATCTTCCCAAATAGTACTATATTAATCCCATGGTCATGAATCGGGTACACATGGGCGGGGCATATACCGACTTATAGTACTATCAATATCTCTCCGACAGCATAGAGTATTGCGTACGTTTGTAAATACAATTCATGTATTTAAATTAAGCGAGTTAAGTATTTCCAAGCATGTAAAACGAAATCAAGTATAACGTAATCAAGTATAATGCAGCCAAGTATAATGCGATCAAGTATAATGCAATCACGTATAATGCAATCAAGTATAATGTTTTGAGTATTTGTAAAAGTAAAAGAAATAGTTGAGCATGTATCTCCCCCAAAGAGTTTGTAAAACAAGTATTAAAAGAATAGGGGCTATGACTCATCTTAAAATGATATCACAACGTATAACAGAATCGATGGATAAGCCTGGAAGTCTCTACGTATAACCTAGAATATGATGTCAACTCTTAGGTTCAGAATAATGCCTAAGAAAACATGAACGAGCCTATATATGTAGCATTTGTATGTTTGTTAATAGAAATTGTTTTAGTTTGTATATCTCGTACTACCGTCGGGCCATCATAATTCGGAGGTCATGCAAGAACGCTCGAGGAGCTAGGACACTTTAAATCGTAAATCCAACAACTCGTCGATCCGCTTACCCAAATGAACCCTCACATGAAGTTCCCTAGTGTTGTAGTGCTCAATACGTAAAACATGTATTTTAATTATTTGATTATATGATATATTAAGAGTTTATAAATACAATAAATAAACTAACAAAGTTTATAATTATTTAAATAAGTTTGAGTTTTATAAATACTTACCTTAATATAGAATGCTTGAGTATTATGAAAAAAATAAAATATTAGCGGAGCTCGACGTAGAATTTGCAATCTTCAAAAACCCAAGGCTATTAGAAGATTATAACAACGCCTTCTTGAGAACCCGAAGAAGAAAAGAAGATTATAATGACGTCTTTTTGGAGACTTGAAGATATTTGAAGATTATAACGACTTTTTCTTGAAAACTTCCAAGAACGAAGATCAAACGCTAGTTTTCTTCAAGAACACATGAATGTTCTTACAAGATCTATAAGAAATGCCTTAGGTTTAGGACTTTAGATGTTAAGAAGGTGTGGTGCAAGAAAAATGAAGGTTTTGCTTGGTATTTATAGGCTAGAGATTTTGGTTAACTATATATTGGGTTAAAACTAACCATGGTTAAATTTACACATGTAAATGATCTAAAGGAAGTATGCTTAGGATTTTGACACCAAGGTGATGACTCCCTCCCTAATTTCGTTCATGATAAGATAGGATGACTTTGATGGATAGTTTTGGTATTATCTTGGTTACGGAGTGAGTTTTGGTTCCGTTAAATGCTAACCGGAAGCCATAAAAGGTAAAACCGGTATCGTAAAATATGAAACTTGCGAAATGATGAAACTCATCATTATACTCCATCTAAAAATATAAAATGGGTGATAAGTCTTATTGGGTGCAAAACCGCTTAAAACTAGAATACGGGTCAAAAACGTAAATCGCAATTTATCGAAAAGAACGAAATTTCGTGGAAATGATCGTGAATTTATTTAGAGTAGACTAAAATTAGTCTAAAAGTGATATGAGATGTCAAATGTGGTTTTCGTCATACGCGGATAACTTAACAGCTTATACGTGAAGTTTAAAAGTTACGCGATTTAATAAAAAAAGGTAGAACGACAAGGTTAATTTCTTTATGGTCAAAGGAGGAGGAAATATATTTGACTTTTCCAAAATATAAAAGTTTCCAAACATTTTAGAAAATACCGTGCAGAATCGTTAAGTCTGGATGTAAGTAGAATTGTTTAAAACGTAAGTTTAGTTTCGCATCACACGGGCTTATTTGGTAACACTAAAAAAATAAATCTTAAAATTCTCAAATTAATCATGAGTGATCTAAAATTTATCCGATGCGGGAAAATTGTCGAGAGCTGATTTTCGTTATGCGTGATGACTAAATGGTGTACCGTCTAAAACGAAACTTTAAAACGATGTTTTCTTAATAACTTTTATGAAAATGATCTAACGATTGTCGAACTCTCGTGTCATTACTAAAATAATTTATCCTACGAGAATGTGAAATAAAAAATTTTACAGATGAATAGTGAAAGTGAATAGTAAAAGTGAATAGTAAATTCTCGAAAATGCGAATTGTTACAGTACCTACCCCTTAAAAGAAATTTCGTCCCGAAATTTAATGCATCTAGGTTTCTAATCTACCAAGGCATGAATAAAGCTAAATTGCGTACTAGAATAGAACAATGCGGTAGGATAAGGCACGTACTTGTTTATGTATTGCGGGCTTCCTTAGTACCTAAATAGTATGCTCGACCCCGAGGTGGACTAACATTGACTCCATGGTTTGGGTTATTTCCTTCAAGCATTACGGCTAGAGTCGGGTTATCCAGTACTTGTCTCTGTGCCCCATTCAACTTAGGACAATTAATTCGGAAGTGGTTTGGGTACATTACACTCATAGCATGTCTTTTGGTTGTTTCTAATATTCACCGTATCCACCGGCGCTACACACCTATTTGCAAATGGCCCCACTGATTGCAATATGTACACATACGGCAGGGCTAAGACTTATGATGATGATATGGACATTTATCACATTTGGGTGATGTACCCCATAACGCCTCTCGACTAGGAACAGCTGTCGCAAATCCTCTTGCCTCTTGTTATCAAACATTGTACCCATTTGCTCGAATCGATTCACCCGCTCCTTCCTTTTATCATTGTTTTTCAAAGCTCCATTCCTAACCATCTCATCTCATAAGGTCCCCGCCTTAGTATCGCACTTTGAATTGTAGAAGGCTCGGTTGTTTTATTGTCCCACGAATCTCGGAACAAGACCATAGATGTACCTTTCAATCCTCTTGGATTCGTGGGTAACCGATGAGGAACTAGTTTGGCTAATTCATGAAACCGATCCGTGTAGGTCGCATGACCAGCCCCTCACCATAGAGTGATGATAAAGTTCATCTTCTAGCTTTTGCATCTCATTATCCGGACAAGACTCTCTTCAAAGAAGCTTTAAAGTTGTCCCATGTCATGCCTACAGCTGCTTCTCTTCCCCTAGCTTGAATCTGCGTGTTCCACCATGTCAATGCCTTTCCTGACATCAAGCACGAGGCATACTTCACCCTTTGGTGGATTGCACAGTTACTGATGTCGATCACTGACTCCATCTTCTCGACCCATCGTGTATATGCCAATGCACCTCCTTTACCATCAAATTCAATTGGCTTACATGCTGTAAATTCCTTATATGTACATCCAGTCCTATTGTTGTTGTTATTACCATTCCCTCCTACATTATTGGTGGTGTCATTTATGCTTCCGTGGTTTCCCGAATTATTGATGTGATTGCCAACTTGGGTGACTATAGTGGGAAGTAGGTTTTGTAGTTGTTGGGCAATAATGGCGGAGAAATCAGGATTTCCACCATCGTTACTATGGTTACTAGTGTCGTGACCATCTCCTCTACCTTCACGCCCACCGCTCTTCCACCCTTGGTGTTGCACCACCTCGGTTAGTGCTACGAGTTACTCTCTTTGGTCCCATGATTTCTACAAGGAAGGACATTTGTCAATGTCGATATGAGGTAAGTTCTGGACTACTTAGTCTTAAATCATTCCTAATTTGAGTCAACGCTGATTAATGCAAGCATGATCAGATATGTCCACGTGGGTCGTGATGCATTTATAATTATGTTGGCCACCATAATTATAATTGCCTCCTTTCACACGTGTACGTATTACCACACACGCATATCTCAGCTGATAGACATTCCTTAAATGAATGGACATTCTACCGCTTGATCCTAAATGATGGAGGAGTGGTGTAGTGTGGGTATCTAGTGAGTGTTACACTCAGTACATAGAAATTTCCTTAGGTGCTAAAATCACGAAAAGATTAGTCTCTAACATTTCTCAGAAGTATCTACAGGAGAACTCCCATCCTTGGGCAAA
The DNA here is from genome assembly GCA_022545495.1 of Chrysanthemum lavandulifolium. Lineage (NCBI taxonomy): Eukaryota > Viridiplantae > Streptophyta > Magnoliopsida > Asterales > Asteraceae > Chrysanthemum > Chrysanthemum lavandulifolium. The sequence continues at coordinate 85,944,408 of CM040238.1, read as the reverse complement.
TCATCAAATATCTACAGCTAAATAATAAACTTTATTTAACTTAATCTCGTGTCTCATCAAACAAGAACTGTCACAAGATCAAGTGAAATAACTAGTTATTACCGAGCTCCACATTTTTGAAGACTTGACTAAAATATGGGATTTCTCCGTCAGTACAAAAACATATCATCCAATAGCGTAGATCTAACAAACAACTAACAAGAAGCATATGTGCACGAATTGTGTGTAAGGCAAATAAAGAGGAGAGTCTTAATGTATAAAGTAGTTATAGTCTAGGTACTAAATGCAACCTAGTTCTCTATAACCAAGTCTCTGATACCAATCTGTAACACCCCCAAAATACCGCAGCGGAAGATTGTGTCATTGGGATGCTACTTCATAATACAAAGTACAAGGTATAGAAAACGACCTCTAAATGAGACGTTTTGAAAAGTTACCATTCGATTAATGAGAACAAAGTTACAACATGAGTTCTGAAGTACAATACATAAGTGTTTTTAAAACATATCGAATGGTAATAATAAAAGCATAAGTCTTCAAAATATGCCAAGCGACTCTATGCTCCATGCAACAGCTATCATCTTATAGACCTGAGATAAACATGCTAAAAAGTGTCAACACGATGGTTGGTGAGTTCATAGAGTTTGTTTTAAATAAGTTGAAAAGCCTTGCAAGAATGTTTACGCAGCAAAGGCATTGAAAATCCACTCGGCCCAAGTTCCGTCCATACAAAACTTGCAACCTGTGTGTTCACAACCCACTGCCAAAATATAGTTTGCACAATACACCGGATTATATTCACCCAAGGTCATGAATCGGGTACACATGGGCGGGGGCATCTTCCCAAATAGTACTATATTAATCCCATGGTCATGAATCGGGTACACATGGGCGGGGGCATATACCCGACTTATAGTACTATCAATATCTCTCCGACAGCATAGAGTATTGCGTACGTTTGTAAATACAATTCATGTATTTAAGCGAGTTAAGTATTTCCAAGCATGTAAAACGAAATCAAGTATAACGTAATCAAGTATAATGCAACCAAGTATAATGCGATCAAGTATAATGCAATCACGTATAATGCAATCAAGTATAATGTTTTGAGTATTTGTAAAAGTAAAAGAAATAGTTGAGCATGTATCTCCCCAAAGAGTTTGTAAAACAAGTATTAAAAGAGTAGGGGCTATGACTCACCTTAAAATGATATCACAACGTATAACGGAATCGATGGATAAGCCTGGAAGTCTCTACGTATAACCTAGAATATGATGTCAACTCTTAGGTTCGAATAATGCCTAAGAAAACATGAACCTATATATGCCTATATATGTAGCATTTGTATGTTTGTTAATAGAAATTGTTTTAGTTTGTATATCTCGTTTCTACCGCTCGGGCCATCATAATTCAGAGGTCATGCAAGAACGCTCGAGGAGCTAGGACACTTTAAATCGTAAATCCAAAGAACTCGTCGATCCGCTTACCCAAATGAACCCTCACATGAAGTTCCCTAGTGTTGTAGTGCTCAATACGTAAAACATGTATTTTAATTATTTGATTATATGATATATTAAGAGTTTATAAATACAATAAATAAACTAACAAAGTTTATAATTATTTAAATAAGTTTGAGTTTTATAAATACTTACCTTAATATAGAATGCTTGAGTATTATGAAAAAAAAAATATTAACGGAGCTTCGACGAGAATTTGCAATCTTCGAAACCCAATGCTATTAGAAGATTATAACAACGCCTTCTTGAGAACCCAAGAAGAAAAGAAGATTATAACGACGCCTTTTGGAGACTTGAAGTTATTTGAAGATTATAACGACTCTTTCTTGAAAACTTCCAAGAACGAAGATCAAACGCTAGTTTTTCTTCAAGAACACATGAATGTTCTTACAAGATCTATAAGAAATGCCTTAGGTTTAGGACTTTAGGTGTTAAGAAGGTGTGGTGCAAGAAAAATGAAGTGTTTTGCTTGGTATTTATAGGCTAGAGATTTTGGTTAACTATATATTGGGTTAAAAACTAACCATGGTTAAATTTACACATGTAAATGATCTAAAGGAAGTATGCTTAGGATTTTGAAACCAAGGTGATGACTCCCCTCCCTAATTTTGTTCATGATAAGATAGGATGACATTGGTGGATAGTTTTGGTATTATCTTGGTTACGGAGTGAGTTTTGGTTCCGTTAAATGCTAACCGAAGCCATAAAAGGTAAAACCGGGTATCGTAAAAATATGAAACTTGCAGGAATGATGAAACTCATCATTATACTCCATCTAAAAATATAAAATGGGTGATAAGTCTTATTGGGTGCAAAACGCCGCTTAAAACCGAAATACGGTCAAAAACGCGTAATTGCAGCTTATCGAAAAGAACGAAATTTCGTGGAAATGACCGTGAATTTATTTAGAGTAGACTAAAATTAGTCTAAAAGTGATATGAGATGTCAAATGTGGTTTTCGTCAGACGTGAGATAACTTAATGCTTATTCGTGAAGTTTAAAAGTTACGCGATTTAATAAAAATGTAGAACGACAAGGTTAATTTCTTTATGGTCAAAGGAGGAGGAAATATATTTGACTTTTCCAAAATATAAAAGTTTCCAAACATTTTAGAAAATACCGCAGCGAATCGTTAAGTCCGGATGTAAGTAGAATTGTTTAAAACGTAAGTTTAGTTTCGTCATCTTACCGGGCTTATTTGGTAACACTAAAAAAATAAATCTTAAAAATTCTCAAATTAATCATGAGTGATCTAAAATTTATCCGATGCGGGAAAATTGTCGAGACAGCTTTTCGTTAAGCGTGATGACTAAATGGTGTACCGTCCAAAACGAAACTTTAAAACGATGTTTTCTTAATAACTTTATGAAAATGATCTAACGATTGTCGAACTCTCGTGTCATTACTAAAATAATTTATCCTACGTGTCATTACTAAAATAATTTATCCTACGAGAATGTGAAATAAAAATTTTACGTGATGAATAGTGAAAGTGAAATAGAAGAATAGTTCTTTATCTTGAACCCGATTCATGAACATCGTTACAACCAAAACTCAAAATCCAAAACATCATCGTGTGTCGTCCGACAACTAAAAATCCAAATCATCAAAGTATGTGTGTCGACAACTTCATACCAAACTAAGATTATCGACTTCCCCTTAAATCAATAACCATATTCTATCCAATATCCAATCACCAAAACCTGTGTGTGTTTACCAATAACTTTCGACTTCAATAGAGTATATCACAATACCAAGCTCCAAATACCATGCATCCAAATACAACTTTTCTCATCTCATAAGTACTTGTAATATTTGAAACAATAATGAGAAGTTGAGAACCATGACATCACAAACAAAACAAGTCATATTCAATTTAACTTCTCTCAATGTAAACCATCCTTTAATAAATACGAACCTAAAAACTAGATAACCATTTTTAATACCATAACCAGCCCACATGCACCAAATATTCCAAACTCAGCCCAATCAACTCAATCTTGTACGCCTCTTTTTTTTATTCAAAACACAATCAATAAATAAATCATATACGCATAATAGTACCACAATAACCTTTAAACAACCAATCATCCATTACTCTTCCTCTTAAAACATAATTGCATCCAAAGTTGTAACAATAACAACTTACAATATGTATATCTCGTCCCCATATCAAAGAGAACAGTACTAACTTGATGAAGCAGTACTCAGTTACTTCCACATGAACGCAACCGCATTAACGCCAAGGAGCAATACTAACCCATACGTAGCGAGACAAAGTATTTCTAATGATCAAGACTTTGAAAAGCGAAGCGGTGACCTTCGACACGCAGAAAGACTTTCAAGTACGAGCAAGACTTTCATTCAAGTTTTCTACCTCTCTTTTCTCATACTCTCGATATGCAACATGTCGGATCATGAATCCCAAAGCCAAATCCAACTTCACATAATCGCTACATGAGAACCAAACACCAAACTTGTATAACTTTGTTACCACTGTACACATAAGCTATTTTCCTTCACACCTTTTATTCACATAAATAATCAATCAAGTAACTCAAGCAATCTTGCCCCTAAATATCCTATCATTCTTCTTTTGACCAGGTCCCCATGAACTACAAACCCTTAAATCATATGTAGTCAAAAGTGGCATGCTTCCTCTTGGCAGTGTAAACCTCATCGTACAAACTGAATACCATACATGTTTATCTATGACAGCATGATCACGAGCAGTACTTTAATCATATGTAGCATTAGGTTCGATCACGATAGTTCATAGCAGCAGGTACGAAAGCATTCTAACTATAAGCTTCATGTATTCTTGAAGCCTCTTCATGTATTTGAGCTAGCAGTGGTATACAAAACGAGTAACCATCACCCTAGGCGTCCCCTAAACGCCTGTACACACACACACCTTTGGTGTTCACATCTTGACACACACTAAAACCTAATTCCCTGCCTCTCTTTATATACTAGAAAGTCTTGGGTTACAATTGACTACTAGGGACTAAATAATAATTACTTCTTTAACAAGTAGATCCCTTGTGTTTCAATCTTCATCATTTGTAATCTTCAGTCCTTCATCTTTCACACGTTTTGTCTTATCAACTCAATTATAATTCCTAGCAAATAATGTCTCCAAATTCTAAGGGAAACACTACAGCACCTAACTCCAGATCATGGGTGGTGTAGTTTTTCTCATGTTCTTAAGTTGTCGGGAGGCATAAGCTATCACCTTCTCCCGTTGCATCAAAACAACACCTAAGCCTTTATGCGAAGCGTCAGAAGACACGACAAAATCTTCGCTTCCTTCGTGCAAAGCTAGGATGGAAGACTACACAACTTCTCCTTCGTGGTTGGAATACTTCTTCTTCCTTTTCTCCCATTCATACTTAATTTCCTTCTATGTCGGTTTGGTTAGCGACTTAGTTATTTTGGAGAATCCTCAATGAACCTCCGTAATAGCCCCGCTAAACCTAGAAACCGCGGACTTGATGGGTTCCTAGGGGCCCATTCCTTAATGGCCTCAATCTTGGTATTGGTCAACATGAACTCCTCGACTATCTATCACGTGTCCTAAAAATTGCACGGTCGGGATCCAAAATTCACACTTAGAGAATTTGGCATACAGCTTCTCTTGCCTCAACAACTCTAATATGAGCCTCAAATGCTCCTTGTGCTCCTCTCTATTCTTGGAGTATATCAAGATGTCATCTATGAATACTATCACAAACATATCCAGATATGGCTTACACACTCGGTTCATGAGGTCCATGAATAACGCTGGTGCGTTGGTCAAACCAAACGACATCACTTTGAATTCATAGTGTCCATAACGAGTCCTAAATGCCGTCTTAGGAATATCCTCCTCTCGAACTCTAAGCTGGTGATATCCAGACCGTAAGTCGATCTTGGAAAAAACACTAGCTCCTTGGAGTTGATCAAATAGGTCATCTATTATAGGTAGTGGATATCGGTTCTTCACCGTCAACTTATTTAATTTCCTATAGTCGATGCACATCCGAAACGATCCATCCTTCTTCTTCACAATAACACCGGTGCTCCCCGGTGATTAACTTGGTTGAATGAATCCGCTTCTCCGACAATTCGACAATTACGCTAACCGCTAGACAGCTCCTCCAATTCTCTTCGAGCAAGTCGATAGGGTGCCCGAGCTACGGGTGCAAAGACTGTATCAACTCAATTTGGAATTCCACTTGTCGGACGGTGGAATCTCGCGCATCGTCGGAAACACATCCGGAAACTCTCTAACAACGGGTGGGTACATCCTTGAGGTGTCCTTCGCTCTTCTTCTCACTTTTCTTTTCAGAAATTCAAGCCAAGAAAAGACAACCCCTCTATCGATGTACTTCTGGGCCTTAATACAAGAGATGATGCTCAACCGGGAGGGACCTCCACAGTCGCTCCAATCTCCTTGTATGCTCAGAACCTTTCCACCACACGGTACAAGCACTATCTTCTCATCGCAGATGATGTGTGCACCGTTCTTCGACAACCAATCCATTCCGATGATGACGTCGAAACTCCCTAAGGTAAATGGCAAAAGGTCTATGCTAAACGGGTGATCTAGGAAACTTAAGGTACAACCTCGGACTACAGTGTCAGTCATTTCCCTATTTCCGTTAGCTAACTCCACATCATAACTTAACCCTAAAGGTGTTGGGGAAATTCCTAGTAATGGCACAAAGGTGGTGGATACGAAACTCATATCGGCACCAATATCAAACATTATGAAAACATAGCGATTATTGAGAAGGAACGTACCCGTAACTACGTTCGGGTCCTCACCGGATTCCTTCCCAATGGCATACACTCGCGCTATTCCCATGTCTCTCTGCTGATTTCTAGCACCCTGATTTCCCTGGTTCCCTTCAACCTCTCGCTTCACAGGGTTTTGGCCATTACTTCCCACACCTCGGTTAACAAATCCTCCTCCATTACTGGGGTTTCCTCTCACCCACTGCTCTCGGCACTCATTCTTGTAGTGACCTTTCTTTTCATACCCAAAACAGGTGATAGTGGCCTTCCAGTCCGCTCCTTGTGCAATTTAATCCACAGCAAGGGGACAGGACCTACAGTCCTTGGCCATGTGTCCTACCTTAGAGCAGTACCTACACACTATTGAGCACGGTCCATGGTGGTGTCGGTTGCAACGACCACACAAGGGTTTGCTACCTTCATAACCCTTCTTATCTCCATTTCCTATGGCATACATCCTGGCAGTCTCTTGCCGTTTGTTGCCATTTCCCTTAACAGTCTCATTCCTCTTCCTCTTATCACTCTTACCCTTGTCTCCTCCTTCTAACACATAAGAGTCCATCAAATGCTGAGCCACGGTAATTGCCTCATGCAAGTTAGCTAGCTTCGCAATGATGATATCATTCCTAGTAGCTAGGGGCAATCCATCAGTATACCTCTCAATCTTAAGGGCTTCAATGTGAACCATTTCTGAGCAAAGCAGCGACAACTCTTGAAAAAGACGATTGTAGGTCGTCATGTCGTTACCCTTAACCTTATGGTTCCAGAACTCAATCTCTAACTTCTTAACTTCATTCCTAGGACAGTAGGTCTTGATCAGGAGAGCCTTAAACTGGGTCCAAGTCATGCTATAGACTATATCACTTCCTACTGATCTGCGACAGTTTTTCCACCAAGTCAACGCTTCGTCCTTCAAGGTGAACGTTGCATACTTAACCTTACAATCCTCATCACAGTTACTAACGGTAAATACAGACTCATTTTTCTCCATACACCTTGTTAGGTAAACCACTCCATCGGTTCCTCCGAACTCGATGGGACCACATAATCAGAACTCTTTGTAGGTACAACCTCGAGCTCGATTAAGCGATGGGGTTCCACCAGATGTGTTAGAGTGATTAGACTCAACTAGCAGTTCACTACACCGTGTCACAAGTCGTTGATGTGGGCTTGATTCAAAGGCGGAGGGTTTAGTGGAAAAGGACCATTCTCAAAGACGGTCATTAACATTCGGGTTCCCAACATCTGGGTTATCGTTGTTCGGTTCTCAACAGTGGAGTGGTCGGGCCACGACGACGACCTCGGCAGCAGTGAGTAACCACAATAGCGGAGCTGCTTTCGGTTGGTCCTAGGCAGGTTTCGTCTTGGTGCCATTGATTTGAAGGTTAAAACAACAGTTTCATAAGTTCACAATTCACGCTCTATAAGACTGGGTTTGGTTCCAAGGATCACCGAATAACGCATGAATACATAATCAAGGCTAACAAGGATAAAAATATATCATAACGAAATAACTAGAGACCGAATCAAAATTAAAGGATGCATATGCTAATAACCATAACTCATAGGTTTCAAAGTGGAATACATGAAAGGATACAAAGTAATCAAAAACGATCCTAACAACGATACTAACAAGATAACTAGGATAGATCTACATATCGAACTAGAGACTACTCAGTTTCAAGATGGTACAATGCTATGAGTCTAACACAATCTAGCCACGATCACAAATACCTCTAACGGATCTCCTAACATCGTCAACCTCCCTCCATAGAGATGAAACCTCAACACACGAGCATCGCGATCACTCTTCGATCCACGACCTCCTCTCCAACTCGCCTACCTTGCGCCATAGCTTGGTTCGCATCTCGGCCGTCATGAACCCTCTCAAGCAGTCCCCACCGCTCTTGGAGCTCCGACATACCCTCTCTCATAATCGTAGTCCTCCTAACTACAGAACCCATATCTGCTCTCAAGTCCTCTACACTAGCCCTCGATACTTGATGAAGGTTTTACTGACCAGGTTTTAGTATTTATAATGTCTTGTTATATCTATGGTCTATCCTAATGCACTAACGGGCAGTGTACCCGGTCGTGTGTAGTATAGTATTCGGTAAAACCGAGGTCGTCCCAAGAGCTATGTGTGTGGATTAATACTAAGTCTAGGTGTCACAGATTTTAAGATGGTTTTGATATCGAATTAACTAATTAACTACTAAAGCACATAAAGGCAAAGGATTTGATCAATAGAAGAGAGTGGTGCTAACCTAGTTACTCATCCTAACTAGTAATGTTTACGCCTAATTACTTCCAATTACTTGGTGGGGTCAAAGTCGAGAGGACAACATTTGGTTAGTTCGCCTAACCTATCGGCAAAGATGCCACGATCGAGAAGTCGTGTCCCTTCATAAGTCCGAGCTTGTTCCCGGTCCCTGCCGAGTCATTAAGTTCCGCTACATGCTAGACTTATAATAGTGAGTGCCAGCGCTAGCATCTTAGACACTCACCCCTAATTCTTAAGTTCATCCAAACGATAGGTGATCAATTGGTCAAATCGCACAAGTAGAAAAGGTCGTCGGTTGGTCATATCTTACCCTTCCCGCCTCGCCTACTCACTTAGGGTCAGGTTGGTCATATCTCCTAAGAAAAACTAGCCTCTACCGCCATTCAAAACTACCAAACAAGAGTAGCTACCAATAAACTATGCATGCATACACTTAGAAATAATTATAATAAAGCAATGTAAACGCAAACAAAACAATTATGAATCATAATTAGGCCACACCAAGAGGTGCTTAGCCACTCATATTAACCATACAAATCAATTCAATGTTTAATGTTACGAAATACATGAATCGAAAGTAAAGAAAAAATAAAAAGCTAATGCTTATCGTAGGGGAGTGATTTCTCCCTTGGAGATAGCTCTGTATGCTCCTCTAGACCTGCCTTTGGCTTCTTCCCACGTTCTTTGATTGTTGTGTGTGAAATGGGATGCTTTGAAATGCTGGAAATCGTGGGGTATTTATAGGCCAGATCTTGGTTACGACGTAACTAATAAAATAGTTACGCCAGAACATCAAACATCTTTGTAAATTGCACTAGATCCATTGGTTACGGGCGTAACCTTAGAGGGGTTACTGTAGATCTTCAATAAATCATGGTTACGCCGTAGTTGATGCATGAGTTACGGGCGTAATTATCGCGCGTGAAACCTCATTTGACCTAATATGGTTACGTCGTAATCTTTTGGAGAGTTACGCGTAATCTTACGATAAGTTGGTTTTCGAGTCACGCTTTAGTTACGGCGTAATGAGAGAGATGAGTTACGCCATAACTTCTTCAAAGTGAGCATACTATGATAAATCTGCAATAAACTCTCCAATTCCGCGTCTCTTTGGCTCCAATGCTCGTAATTTACCTGAAAGTGGAATATAATGGAAAACAAGCATAAATCCATATAAATGATATAATTACAAGCATTATCGGGGGAAATTGACACTTAATATTCAGGATAATTTGATGTTATCAAATATCCCCCCACTTGAACTCTACTTGCCCTCAAGTAGACCTTATTAGATAGATTCCTAAAAAGATATCTCCCATTACCTGGAAAATATAAGTTTACAAATCCCTTATGCTAGAATAAAACAAAGCCAAACACCTCACGAAATGAGAACAAAACACTCAAATCTCTCAACTATTATAAGTGTCAATTTCGGGGTGATCACTCAATCGCACAGTCATAGCATGTATTCTATCATAAGCTTGGCGGTTACACAAATCTCCACAACTAGAGTTAAAGACAAAACAATTCTCGAAGGCAATATGGGTAGACACAACAAGGGTTAAGGGTGATTTATCATTACTAACATGTCACGGAAAAGTGGAAAAAATCAATGATACATGACCAAATCAATGGCCAAGACACCAAAGATTGCTCGCTGCATCACCTAGACACGCTTCATGACTAAAGGGTAGGATAAGACATGGATATATAAATGGTGTAAAATAAAAATCAAGCGAGATAGTCTAAATCTATAACCAAGTCATCACCACTTACCGTCCGCCCCAAGTTCAAGCTTTGAAGTTAAGAAACCGGATCATGATATACTAGGTAGATGTGTCATTAGAGGATGTCATGATGGGCACACCACCTTTTCTTCAACTGTTGGCGCAATTAACAACTCTAATCTTCAAATGTGACCGAGGTGGCCTCCTCGATACTAAATCTATATAAAGCTCATAACATAGTGCTTATAACATCGCACTTTACAATAAACTGAATAACATAACTATTTTTTTTGACACGCGTACAACGCGCGTTCGGGGTCAAAGGAGCTTCCTTTTCGTCGAGCAAGTTTTTCAACACCCTAGGCAGTGAACCTAATCGTTGTAGTGTAGTATTGGGTAAGCCTCGGAATTGATATCATTAGAGGACGCCATGATGGGCACACCACCTTTCTTCAACTCACGCAATTAACAACTCTAATCTTCAAATGTGACCGAGGTGGCCTCCTCGATACTAAATCTATATAAAGCTCATAACATAGTGCTTATAACATCGCACTTTACAATAAACCGAATAACATAACTATTTTTTGACACGCATAACGCGCTCGGGTCAAAGGAACTTCCTTTTCGTTGAGCAAGTTTTTCAACACCCTAGGCAGTGAACCTAATCGTTGTAGTGTAGTATTAGGGTAAGCCTCGGGAATTGATATCATTAGAGGACGTCATGATGGGCACACCACCTTTTCTTCAACTGTTGGCGCAATTAACAACTCTAATCTTCAAATGTGACCGAGGTGGCCTCCTCGATACTAAATCTATATAAAGCTCATAACATAGTGCTTATAACATCGCACTTTACAATAAACTGAATAACATAACTATTTTTTTGACACGCGTACAACGCGCGTTCGGGGTCAAAGGAACTTCCTTTTCGTCGAGCAAGTTTTTCAACACCCTAGGCAGTGAACCTAATCGTTGTAGTGTAGTATTAGGGTAAGCCTCGGAATTGATATCGTTCTCTGGGGAATAGGAATGCTAGTGAGAAATTACTACGCTAAGGTTGGGGTTGAGGAAGATTATTTTTTATCTTTTTATGTTTTTTAGAAAATGGAAAGGTACGAATCTCGGGTTTGGATTTGGGGTTGGTATTTCACCGATTACTCTACTTGTCTAATTATCTAATTAACTAAGCAAAGGTGAGTGTAGTCTATGTCTATTGTTGTGTGCTCTTATGATGATTAAAAATGTGTTTACTTAGATGTTATTACTCCCTAGTTATCTCCTATTGATGGTTGAATTGTCATGTCCTTATTCTTAACGTGTTGTGTTTCTAAGGTCGTAGGGTATGCGTTTATCCCTAACTCTTTGAAGCTACCTAAGGTTAATGACTACGAAATCTCTAGGATTCATAAACTTAACTCTAAGGTTATCTTTGGATATTTAGCCTACAATTCCACTAGTAACTATAAGCTAAGGTTCAACAAAGACTAATCAAGCATTAATAACACAACGAATGACCTATCACAATACTAGGTCAATCACAATTAAGATAAGAGACAACCAATCAATATTCAATAACTAGGTTTCATATTATCTAAGCAAAAACACAAGTAAATTAGCCGGACATGGAGAACATGCAAGCATACACACAAACAATTGAATACATGATTGAATCAATGAAGTAAAACACTTATCTTGTTGTAAAATAGGGTATGGAACCCTAAGATACTGCCCAAGACAACCTTGGTTCGGTTTAGGTTTTACTCCACAAAACTACCTCCCTAAAACTGAAAAATTCGGATTCTATATATAGTGTTACAAAATGCGACGGCGTCACTCTTTAATTGTGACGTCGTCGGGTCGCCGCCATTAGGTTTTCGTCTTGGCCACGTCAACTCTGTGACGGCGTCACCTTATGCTAGTGACGCCATCGGCTTCAACCTCTGACGCCATCTGGATCCAAATCTAGGTCGTCTGAGTTGCGACGCCCTACTCTTTTAAACCTGATGCCGTCACTTGTAAATTAGCAATTTGGCTACTAAGTCGTCTCAAGATGTGTCGCGACGGCGTCGCAATTAAGTCGTGACGCCGTCCCCTTTCAATTCCAGCAGCTTGAGTGTCTCGATTCTTGACTTTGGCCATTTTCTTCATATATCCGCGCCTTTTCGTCCGAATAAGTGTCATTCCAGCAATTTGCCTTCAAGAGACCTAAAAAGTGAAAATGAACGAAATTAAGTAGTAATGGATACAAAAGTGATCAATTAAGGGCTTAAATGACCCCTCAAAAGTGTACCTTTTAAATCCTTATCAATTATCCCTACACTTGGTATTTGCTTGTCCTCAAGTAAATGTGCTTTTGGCCAATTAATTTATAAGTTAGGGGTCATGAAGCATTAGTTTAGAACGATTCACAACACATATAAGCCCCAAGAAAGTCATAACAAGCATGGAAATTACATACTAGCACCTCACAAGTGGTGTTTGGATACTCTCATCTCGTGTATATGAAATATATCAAGTTGGAAATGGAAGATAAACACTCATTAACCGGTCTTAGTACATAGATTACCATAGGCTTGAGACTCGATCAAACCTTCATCGCTTTACGTAAGCACCTAGGAAAACTATCCAAGAGGTCTTTTAAAGGGTTGTAACGTTAGGCTTACGGTAGGGAAACAAAGGGTTTGGTGGGATAGGCGATTTAGTGGTGGCAAGTCAAAATCTTTATGTTACAAGCATGCTAAGAATGGCGCTGCTAAGCCAAGACTCGACACTCTAAACTCTAGATAAATTGAAACAAACAAACATGAATTTAAAGATAGATGTAGGATGGTAGGTCAGATGTTTTTTTTTTTTTTTTTTTTTTTTTTTTTTATATATATATATATATTTTTCGCTTTTTTTTCATACACTTTACTCTACCATCCTCTACGATAACATCAAAATAATAGGGATTTATAGGCACATCCCTACACTTGAGTTTTTATTACTATAACACTAATTTGACTCGAATTGAAAAGATCAAAACACTTGGAGTACATTATTACGCAAATAAAGGGAATTTGAATTTAATGTTCCTTCCCGTCATTTCATAAAATTTAACTTTTCCCATGAGTTCCAATCGTTCCAAAACTGTGTACAAAGGATATGACTTGACTTAGAAACTTATGCAAGCAACTAGATAATTGAACTAAAGGTTTAGTATGATAACAATAATGCACTAAAAGTGAGTGCATACAAGGTAGGCTAAGGCGATTTGGGTGTACATTTGGGGGTGAATTGTAAACAATGCTCTTCATTGATATTCCGAAAATCAAACATCATGAGAACCGTGAAAAGGATAGGCTCGAGGGGTTAACTAGGGTATCGTGTACTAAAGATGAGTACAACGCAGGGTGTGGGGAATTACTCAACCGATGTGGAAGAAGTAATTATATTACGGGTATCAAACAAGGGTTATCCTAATGCCTCTTATCATTTAGTTATTCCTAACTACACAAGTGTAGTCTTACTAGCGATCTCGGAATGCATCACAAATCAAGTTCTAGAATCTATTATACTACCGGTTCACACTCGAAGAATTAAAGTGGAATGCTATAATTCCTACAAATCTAAGGGCGATCCTCACATTTTGGGTGGAATTTAAGTGGTAAAGGGTTTTTGTGCTAGTCAAATAACTTCCTATCCATGACACGCTTTATTAAGACTAATGGCCCACTCCTACATGTCATGAAAATTTTTAAATTTGGTGCCAAAATTACCCTAACCGATATTTCTCATGGTTTATTACACAAATGAAATTGGACAAGGCAAATAGTCAAGGATAAGCATAGTTTCAAAGTTCCAATTTTATTTTCCCTCCCTACACTTAAACTGAACATTGTCCCCAATGTTCTCCGAAAGTATCAAAGTTATGATAATGGAAGGTAATTAAAAATGAAAGAAACTAGTACTCCCCTGATTAGCTCGGTAGGATCCGTGTGAAGTAGTGGTTAGATCTTTCTTCAAGAAGAGTGTTTGCGTTAAAAGCTCCTTCCAATCTTATGCATTTTCTTCTTGATAAATTAAACCCGCACACTTGAAGAAAACAAATGAAACCTTCACGTAAAATCGGGCGGTAATAATATATATAAGACTACTAAACTAGGATATAATGCTTGTGGAATGGATGTTTACTGATTTTCCGAAAATTAAGACCGAAAATTCCAAAATTTATAAGTAGCTCGAAAACGAGAAAAAATAGTAAGCGCTTACTCCTCCCGACGCCGTCAGTTACGACCACGACACAAAGTTATCATGATGTAAACTGGTCTCATGATTTTCGAAAAAATTATGGAAATTTTTATCTTGAATCGAAAAATTTCCTGCAAAACATCCATTATGACTCGATACAAGCATTTGACTCGAACAAACACACATGTATATCTTTTAAATAATTGTAATTCTCATGTTCACGTTCTTTTTGAAAACGTGTGTAATCCTCCCTACACTTATCCCTTATGTAAAATACCTTTATATGTAATTAAGAAGAGGTTAAAGACAAAATAAAGTATTTTTACAAATTTAAACATGGGAATAAACAATCAATAAAAGATACACAACACAAATAAAAAAATGAAAAAAAAATACACATGGGTTGCCTCCCAAGAAGCGCTTGTTTTTGTTCGAGTCACTCGCTTGACTCTACCCTTATTTAACGGATAAAGGGAAGTTTTCCTACACTTAAGCTTAAGTGCGGGTGATAGTAGCTACACACCTTAGGGTGGAAATTTGCTACATGAGGAGAGGGTGATGGGTGATTTATATGCTCAAAGGAGTGTGCTCCATTCATTATTACGTTACCTAATTCTATTGGTGTAGTGGGTGAATCAAATCTCTCCTAAAAATGGATCATCTTCT
Source organism: Chrysanthemum lavandulifolium (assembly GCA_022545495.1). Classification (NCBI taxonomy): domain Eukaryota; kingdom Viridiplantae; phylum Streptophyta; class Magnoliopsida; order Asterales; family Asteraceae; genus Chrysanthemum; species Chrysanthemum lavandulifolium. The sequence goes on along the minus strand of CM040238.1, from coordinate 85,929,202 downwards.
ATCAACTTCAAAAGATTCTTAGTTAAGGATCCATCTTGACCTAATAAACCCGGTTTAAACCCATAATGTTTCTTGTTATCAACCATGAATGGGTGATTTAAGTGTGTAAGGTCATGGGTTACTCCTATATTAGCTTCCACTCTACATGGCCTAGAGTCTACCACCTTTATCAAGAAACTACCGGACTATTTATTTTGATGGGTGGATTGGGGCCTAATTCAATTCCAAGATTCACATCTAAAGACGGAAAATTGGGTAAGGTTTTGGGTCGAGGCTCCAGCCATCAAAATTAAGAACTTCCCTAGGACTAAAAGAGAGGTCATGACAACAAGCATCTAAACCTACATTCTCTAGTGGTGTTTGGTCCAAAGGTTTATCAATCGGGTTCCTATAGTCTCTTCTACTTCTTCCTGTAAGTTATAGGCGATGTGTGTTCCGGTAAGTTTAGCCCGATCTTTTATATATCAAATTCCGTGTTTATGGCCTCATTTGTATTAATATGGTACTTAATTCATTCATATTCATTCATATTTGTATTTCGGGATAAATGAGGCGTTGAGCGAAAAGATGTAAGAAAAGGCCAAATATATGTTCGAAGATTGATTTACTAGAGGCCTTTGGATTCTATGTGAAGATTACGCCGAACTAGCTAATAATGTTACTGGCGTAAATATGATGCTATGAAGGATACGGCGTAACCATTTTATATGGTTACGTCGTAATTATTTTTGTGAAGGTTATGGCGTGAACGTAGCAATTTAGTTACGCCGTAGAGATAATTACGGAGCGGAAAAGAATATATGGTTGAAGAATTACGCGTAATTCGGCAATTTAATTACCGTAATCATTAACTTGGCGCGAAGGAGTTGAAGTCCAGGGCCTAAATGAGGTTCAATGATATTTATTCTGAGGATTAAAAGTAAAAGTAACAAGTACGATCAGGGACTAAAAGGTGACAATTCATATGAAGTTTATTTACTTCAAGGACTTGTTATAAAAATATGAAGTACGATGAGGGACTAAAGTCGTACGGAAGGCTAATAAAGTTTCAAGATATTAATGTGACATGAAAAACTACGAAGTTGATATTTACGTCGTAATTGTAATTTAGTTACGGCGTAACTTTAGTTACGACCTAACTAATAAATTTAATTACGCCGTAACTATGTTGCGGCCTATAAATACAGCCTTAAATCTGCATTTTTGAGTATCTCTTTTAACCTTTCTCCTAGGGGTTGATTAGGCACCACCTGTGGCATTTTCCAGCAATCAAGCCGCTTTGAAGGAAGAATTCACCTCAATCATCATCATTATTAGCTCTACATCAAGTAATTTGTATCAAACATTATGTTCAATTCAATTCATGATTTATTCATTTTTATTGGTATGATTTACTATATGTTTGGCTAAGCACCCTGGTGCTGGCCTAGTTATGATTCCATAATTGTTTTATTTGCATTTACATTACTTCCATATAATTATTTCTAAGTGTATGCATGCATAGTTTATTGGTAGCTACCCTTATTTCGGTAGTTTTGAATGGCGGTAGACGCTAGTTGCTTAGGAGATATGACCAACTGGCCCTAAGTGAGTAGACTGAGACGGGAAGGGTAAGATATGACCAACTGACAACCCTTTCTACTTGTGTGATTTGACCAACGATCACCTACCGTTTGGATGAACTTAAGAATTAGGGGTGAGTGTTTGTTGCTAACGCCCGCACTCACTATTATAAGTCTAGCATGTAGCTAAACTTAATGACTCGGCTTAGGGACCGGAACAATCGGACTTATGAAGGGGCACCGACTTCTTCATGGTGGCATTTTTGCCGATAGGTTAGGCGAATTGACCAAATGCTATCCTCTTGACTTTGACCCCACCTAAAGTAATTGGAAGTAATTAGACGTAAACATTACTAGCTAGGATGAATAACTAGGTTAGCACCACTTTCCTCTATTGATCTCAACCCTCGCCTCTATTTGCTTTCTTTTATTTTCTTGTCTTTAGTGCTAATTAGTAATCTCAACCTCAAAACCAATTAAAATCGTGACATAGACTTAAGTTAATTTCCGATCCTCGTAGCTCTTGGGACGACCTTGGTTTTACCGCATACTACACTACACACGACCGGTACATCGTCCGTTAGTGCATTAGGGTAGACCATAGGTATAACGAGACATTATAAATATTAAAACATGGTCAAGAAACTCGCATCAAGTTTTTGGCGCTACCGCCGGAGCTATTTAGGATTTTAATTTAAGTTTTTCTTTAATTTCTTTTATTTTTGTTTTAGTTTTCTTTTTCTTCTGCTTTTGTTTGTTTTGATATTTCGGATATGGAAGATTGATTTTGACATGCTCACGATGGAAGAATATATTGCTTTGACTCGAGATAACCAAAGATCGGGCGTGGTATGCCCGAATTGAATGATAACATCGGTTTGAGATCATCTCGCCAAATCATGAGTAAACTTAGACAAAATCTCTTTGGGAACTAATGATGATGATGACCACCTACATGTGCGAAGAGTATTAGAGATCGCAGATCTTTCCACACTCCAGAGTCACCAAGATGCATTAATGCTTAGAGTGTTTCCAATTACACTCACCGTGCAACGGTAAGATGGATGAAGATGCTTTCATTGGTCGATCAATACATGGAATCTTTTAAAGAAAACATTCATTCGGAGATATTGTCCTCCTTCAAAGATTGCCAAGAAGATGGAAGAAATAAGGAGTTTAAGACAGAAGATGGATGAAACGCTAGATGAAGCTTGGGAAAGATATAATGACCTTCTCTACAGATGCCCAACACATGATATCAGCAACCATCAGATGATCCTTACTTTCTACAAAGGTTTAAACATCCCTTCCCGCCAAATGCTCGATTCTCAAGGGCCTATCCCTACGATGCCACCTGCACAAGCCCTTAGATCAATTCAAAGGGTGGCTGACCATTCACGAAATTGGTATGATGGAGCAACGACTTGGGTAACAAATACCAAAGGCTTGGATGACATTGGTGACATCACCAAGCAGATTGATGGACTTGGATGTGATATGAATATGGTTAAGGAATACAATCATGCTATACAAGAGCATTCTCTTCAAGAAGAACGCAAAGAATATGAGCAAGTCTGGTATATCGAGTCATTGGAGGAAGCCGTCTGATGGATCTAAGACACTCTCCTTGTGTCAATGATATTTTGTATAATATTATCAAGCAAGCGGAATTTACTTAAGTAATACTTAGAAGACGAATTATATGATGTATGAGAGTAAACACAAGTTAACACAAAACTCAAGCTCAATATTATTAATGAAATAATACGAGTGATCTTGGTATCACTAGGGTTACACCTTGAAGCTTTAAGTAGGTAATATTGTAAAGTAACACGACCTAAGACAATGACCTAGGATCTCCTTTTATACAACAAGGAGTCCTTTACAAGATAAGTATATAGCTAACATAATAGAATATACACAAAATCTATTCTATACTTATCAATACGCGTTTAACCATATCATAAACTAATAGCGGTGGTAATAAATAACTTGCGGTGGGAATATGTTTCAACCGCTAGTGTTAAACCAAATGTTGTAAACCACTACTATCCGTGGTAATGGATTATTCCAACAATCCTCCCTATACTTATGATTTCTCCGCAAATCAATAAGTTTCTTTAATAATGTATGAATTTCAAGGATTTGGGGAATTCAATCAAACACTTCACTTCTTTTCTCTTAACTTTTGTATAGCTCTTGAACACCGATCTTGAAGCCTTTGTAATAATGCTCGACCTTCTCACCGCCTTCATTAACTCGTATGTGTAAGCTTAACATTCTCAGAAGAGCTCCAACTCTAAGTGGATATTCTTTCTCAACAAGCATGAAAAGTCTTCCATTAGTTGTAGAGACATGATGAATATCACATGAATCATAATAAAACCATTTTGTACCAAGACATGTGAATAAGGTTTTCCAAGAGTCATCATCAAGATTTGGTTCAAAAAGCCTTCTAAGATTTACCCATAACGCATCTCCTTTGTATCTTTGAGATCTTGACCATTAAACCTCTCTTGAACTAATTTCCATAATGTATTAAGGTCATCTCTCACAAAAGCTTTAATAAGATCTTCAAATGTTATGAAAGATGAAGTTTCTCCTCCCACCTTGTAATCTTCCATGTTGAAGCAAGATTGCTAGCGATGTAAACTTCCCAATCAATGATAGGATGTCGAATTTGCAAGTGGTTACGGATAAAAATCTCATCTTCAATCACAATCATTTCGGTCATTTGATCTTTAGTGAACTTCTCGGAGAAATCTCCTTCTCGAGACTTTGTATGATCTTCATCAACCTTAGTCTTCTTAATAGTTTGAGAATCACCGACTTTGGCCTTTCTCTTCAATCTAGGAAATATTCTTTCTTCTTCTTCGTAACCCATTGGAATAAAAGATTTATCTTGTTTCACAATTACGTAGTAAGCCTGCTCAACTTGATCATCGACATTCCTATGAATTGATGCCTTTTCTAGTTACCAACATGACAACAATAAGTCTTCATATATGCAAGTATTTGTGCCTTGGTTGGTTGTCTTTGTTTCTTCCGATTCTTCTTGACCGAATCGATTACATTATCAAGTGCTTGATTGTTCTTCATCATAATGAAATCTTTCAACCGAGCGCTCTTTGTTCCTCGCTTAAAGATGCATCGACAACAAGGTCAATTGCCTTTTCTTGATTTACGGATTATTATCTACCGAAACCGAATATCTTCTTCAAGAGGAACATAACTAAACTCGAGCTTTCTCTTTCACAAGAGGGTTGGACGGTGGAAATTGAATCGAGATCTTCCATTCTATCCAATCTTTGAGCTTCCAAAAGCTAGCAACTTCTATTTCTTTCAACCTTTTCTTTTCAAAGAACTCTTTCAAAGAATTTGATCTTACGAAATCTTCTTAGCAAGTTCTCTATCATGATCAATCAACTTGTCTTTTCTTTGAAACCTTCCTTTAGGTTGTCAGACATCTTCCATAACCGCTTTACCTTTATTATCCTTCAAAGTATCAAATTCTTCACTTGCGTTGGCAAGAATTGGCTCTGCAGTGGAAATATCATCGATGGTAAAATCGGTTGCGCTTGGAAAATGTCTTGATCTTCAAGTTGCTCTCCATGAGTTTCACTTCTTTTGCTCCTTCACTTGTATCACCTTCATCTTCAAAATCAATTTTCCTCCCTCGGTGTAAACTGTTTTTCCTCCCTGCTTTGGAGGAATTTCCCAAATCTTGATCACCGAATCACCATTAGAAGGTGAGGATGAAGATGAAATCACCGACTTCTGCGCCTTCTTGTGCTTTTTCAACCTCTCGCACCTCTTCTTTTAAGGTCCGAATCTCTGTCTTTAACATTGAACATCCTTGGCATGTTGCTTCTTGAAAGTAGCCAATGTTTTTGTAGAGAATCAACTGTTTTGCTAATTTGGTACACATAACCATCAATTCCAATTGGTTTCCACGCCTCAACACTTCCAACTGTGTTACCCGCTGGGAGAGGTGAATCATGGGGCATTGGTCCGACTCTCCATAGTAGGACTAGGTGGAAGTCTAGAACCACCAACGCTTGTTCCTAGACCAAAAGGTGCGAAACTTGTTGTGTTGTCATGAGAGGAGTTGACTGTTTTGACCGCTCTCATAGGTTCTTGAAATCGGTGGTGTATAATCAATGTTGGGTACATTAATTATAGGTGTAGTTTGTTCGGTTGAAATTTTAGCAAGCATTTGGGGTAGGAGAGGTGAAAAATCATATTGCCATCTTTATTCAAATTTTGAAAAACTTTAGGCTTTAGGCAACTGATTTGATAAATGTAGTGTGAGGTTGCGGTTGAAATTCATTAAGCACAAACTTGCACAAACCTTGGATACATTAAAATTTAGTTTTACTTTGTACATTGCCTTTCATCTTGGTAAAAATATAATTGACCGGTTGAAAATCTTATCGATGACTAGACAAACCAAAGGATAAGCCATGGTTGAACTAAATTGCTCATAAGATGTTTTCTTAGGACTAAGGCAATGTAACAAGGTATGAATCAATAATCTCCGATGGGGACAAAACCACTCTTTTTAAAAGTAGCCTTTTATCGGTGGTATCATACCCCATGGATGATAAAGTATCATGAATGTCGACATAGGTAATCTGATATGACCATTGAGATCATCCAAGTGAAGTACTCTTCTTAGGGATGCCTCAAGAACATCAATAGTTACCCCATCTACGGTGGCTCGAGAGCATCCACTATTTCATGTGTATCTCTATTCTCAAGTGTTATGGACCGAGCAAAGTCCAAAACTGCTTGATTTGAGAGATATAGATTGTGGGTTTGTGAAGCAAAGCATACCTTATATGAGTGGTATGAAGAAAATCCACAATCGATGAAAACAGGCCACTCTTCTCGTTAGACTTTTGTAAGTAGGCCACTAGGTTGTGCTCATCTCGCAAATTTCAAAGAAGCCATAGAAACTTTTGATGAAAAATATGATTATGTCAAGAAGAATTGAAGTAATGACTAGCCAATCGAGAGAACAAGATATATAGGGTTAGGGTTTATAATTGATGCAAAGTAAAATTATCTTTAGAAAGTAGTTATAATATTGAAAGAAGATATTTTACTTAAAATATTAACCCTATATATAACTATCGCTGGTTACTTTCAACGGCTAGTGAAAAATAAATTACCGACATAATCATTTGTAACAACTAGAACAACGATGGTAAAATAACACCACGCTGGAAACTCGTGAACTAGTAGTGATAATTTTCACAAAAATTTCAAAGAGCGATGGAAGATAAAATCATTAGAAAACAATACTTTTTTAGCAAACTATCAACTATCAACGGATTTGATATGTCTTTACCATGAGCCGCTTGCTATGGACTAGCCAACTCTTAATCATAAAGAATATGGTGAGTTGATAACCATATAGTTTTGGTAAACTATCAACCATAAACGGATTTGTCAAGTCTTTACCAAGAGTCGTTTGCTCGGACTAGTTGATTCTTATGTGTATTAGACATGGTGAATCAATAACCATTTGATGTATCTCAGATATACACCTTTTAACTCCAACTTCTCATCAAAACATGATATGCATTAGTAAAAGATGAGAATAAACAATTTTGTGATCAACCAAAATTACCTTTAACCAAACTTTTACTTAAGCAAAATATCTTCCAATGTCAACTCAATAATATCTATATTTACTCCTTGACCTACCAAAATAAGAAAAAGGTATATATCTTCATTAAATAACCCTTCAACCGACTTTGTCTATATAAGATAAACTTCATCAATTCTCATTCAAACACAATATCCCCAAAACCATAAGCATGAGCAATCCTCCAACACTATCAACATTTCTTCCGACTCAAGAAGAGTATGTAATTGAATCGTAATCATCTTCGTACATCAAGATGGTTTGGATACTTCCACCGTGGACCTGGCTCTTCATCCAAAAGATATACTAAAGAAATCTGCTAAGCGAAAGCTCAGTAGCTAAGCCTCGCAAAATCCTTGAGTTCTACTCGATTCATCGATGATGATGATGCAAATGATGAAACCTATTCTCTTGCTAAAGAGTTGCCAAAAGCTCTTTCAATAGCACCGAAAGCAATGATCTCCAATATGAAGCAAATATCCAATCCAACAAGGTCTCGTAATGCTACCAAAACCTCCTCCATGATTCTTGGGCCTCTATGTCAAAGGATGCAATCCACTTTGAGAACAAGAGAAAGAGAGCCTGAAGAATAAACATGACTATGTGGGCAAGGGCAAGAGACCAATGGAATAGTGAAGATAGGTATAGGATGTGCGAGGTGTCGGTTGTGTTTTGACTAGGAGTACTTTTGGTTGTAATGTATGATGTGTTAGTAATGAATTTCCTTTGTTTTCCTTTTTCCATCGAAAGTATGTTACATTGGTTTCAATATAGTTCCCATCAGAAAAGCGAGTCATCAGTGAACAACTTAGATAAGGTCTAATAAACCTAGAGCATCGATTCACCAGAGAGTAACTAACAAAAATCCTTCAGACTGCAATTTACTAACATAAACCAAACACTGGAATCATAATTTCGTTGGCAATGGTTAATATATTGAAAGAATTAAGCACAACAGTGGCTATACTCAATAAAGTCAACACTTAAGCATTGATACATTTTCCAAGAATACAGGACTCCAATTTACTCCTCAACTACCTGCACCTTCCCCTCATTAACTTCATGAATCCAACTTAATATATATTAAACAGATCATTTAGCACAAACCACTCAAATCACATACTCCAAAACTTTTACCCTAAAAGATCATCACTTCAGCAACACCATGAGTCAATCAAGTCCAATCAATCTCTCTTCTAGCAGTTCATCTGATAGTTCCTGGGATGATTTTTTTTTGAAAAACCCTGGGAGAGTTGAAAAACAGGAGTATGAGAAGGTTGTATCCAAGAAGAGAAAGCTGTCACTTGCTCTTTCAAATCCTTTTTCAGCTGGACCTTCATCACTACAACCAGAGCCTCGTGGATGCAACAATCAAAGAAGATAGCTCGGAGATAAGCTCCTATGTGTCTCCATATGTTACGGATGATGAAACCTCCGGAAGAGTCCCGAGTGTTCCTCCTCTTGCATCAAGAGCTCCTCCCGAAGAGTTGCAATCATCACATTCACTACCATTTCTACCAAAGACCACCAACAACAGCCTTCATCATTCTCACCACCTCTTGTATAGTGGTGATGGGTTTAGCAAGCCCTAGGGTGTATGGATCGATTAACATGCATGAAGCTCCCAAGGTGATGCAAAGTCAGGCTTTTCCAAGAAGCCATAAAGGATGAATGATGGGTAGGAAGGGATGGGTTGTTTGTGGTTGTTTTATCGATTGATGTAGTAATGTTTGTACTTTGTACCTCATGGATGTAATTTTACTGCACTTTCGATGCGCTTTTGTAATAACAATAATAATCCATGTTTTCTTTTATCATTAGTGTTCTGCATCACATATCTCAATCCACTAACTTCATTAACAAAACCGATGCATCCTATTAGTATGCACAAAATCAAAAGAAAAGACTTGTTGCCGGTCATGTGCCTTGAACACCCACTATCTCAGATATCCTTTATCCGACCTTTTGTCCTTGGATGTTCTGCACAAATAAATAAAGTGTTAGTTTCTTTTGGGGACCCAAGCCATGATTGACTTGGATCTTCCTCGTATCAATATAGTTAAATCTATCAAAGGTCATTGATACACCATTGGGATTGGTTGTAGAGGTATTTCCTTTAGGTTTCCATTCCCAACGTCTCGAGGCCTTCACAAAGATTGCCCATGTCCCCCTTTTCTTATTAAAACCCTTGCGGTGGTAACTTTTGAATGAGCGGTGGTAATCGCTTGGTTTCTTTTTAGGTACCCACTGTTGGTTATCATAAACCTTTTAGTTTGAAAGGTTCTTTTTCTGCTTGTGCATTTATTAAAACTTGTTTTAGTGTTTGCACTTTAACGGTGTGACTTAGGGTGAGCAAGTGTTATGATTTTGCGGTGGCAAGTGTTTTAAGGCTACTTCTAAGTTGAATCGCTCTTGGGACCATTTTGCAATGGGAATTAGGGTGTACATTATGTTGATACTTGTTAGTCTCTACCCTTTTATACCCATAGACTTCCCTTCTCCCAACATGATAGTCACAATAAGCATGTAAATGATCAAAACTACCACGTATATAACATGCCTTATTGTTCATAACAAAATCACTACCTAGTTGTTGAGATTTAACATGATTCCAACTCCTCTGGTTACCCCTAGGAGTCAGAGGCTTGTTCCTATACATCTCAAAGATACCTTACAGCTTGGTCTAGGTTTATTAACCGGTTTCCTAGGTTCCTCTGTGATAAAGATTAACAACTGTTAGGTCACTAGTTTTACAAACACAAGTAATATAGAAAGAGATAAAGGCGATTGAACAAGATCCAAACACACACACACGATATTATGCACGGTTTAGGCGAGATGTGATGAGAGAAATAACTTGAACAACCAACCCTCAAATGAGGGTTTACAAGAGATTTATAGGAGGAAAGCTAGGCAACACCCTAGTTTCCATCCTTTCTTTTATGGGCTTGGGCCTAAGCTCATGGGCCTTCTACATAAGCTTAAGGCTAATAACAAACATAAAGGCCATAATAAAGCTAACTATTACATATTAATTACTAACACTTGATTATGGTTTAGAGTGATTCCAACAATCTCCCTCAAGTGTTGGTGATGAACGGTGAAGGCGTTGATGTAATAGTAGCTCGACGCCTTCCGACATTCTTCTTTCTTGTGAGAGGAATTGCCTTGATTCGAACAATCTCCCAAAGGTAGAGATAGTTATCTTTGAACAGCTTATGCTTTGACGCCATCATTAACTTTGTTCTTTGATCATTGTTCTTGTGGTGAAAGTGATAGTATGTTGTTGTCTCGCATCGCCCGCCTCGTGTCCGCTTCACGCTCCAAAGGTTCCACGCCATTCTTCAACATGCTCACACGCCTATGACGTTGGAATTCAATATCGATGAAGTTCTCTAAGTCTTTAACTTTGTAGATTCTTTGGTTTGACGAAGAATCATTCGACGGTTGTGTTGCTTTTGAATAGAACTTCCATTAGTGATGATGTTGGCGTGAGCATGAGAAGAATCAAGACGATCATCCCGCCCCGAGCTTCCATAAGAAGAAAACATTTCAAACGGTTAGTAATAAGGTGTTCCGCACTTACAAGTTTGAACTTCGAGAGTGTTAACAAAGATAGTGTGAAAACACAACTCTAATTTTACAAAGGCCGCTCTCGAACCGAGTCCCACAAGTGAGATAACACGATGTACCAAGTACATCTACAGCTCGATGAGTCGCCGAGGTACACCGTAGCATCACCTCACGATCAGAGACCGCTTGAGACACACCGCGTAATCCACGGGAGTTACCGGCGACCGCCGTGGTCGTTTGATGTTGACCGGCAGAGTTTCCATTCAATCACCGAGGATCACAGATGTGAACCTCTCATAAATGTTCTCGATGATTGCTAAGATCCGTGAAGGACTCGATATGAACCATCGATAATCTTATTTGGTGATCGCCAAGTGATAAAATGTCAAGTGTTCCTAAGAGATCTTTGATGAATCTCGTGGCTCTAGACTCAATAGTGCATTTTGGTTTTCCGAGCGGAGACTAGGAGAGGGTCTCCTTCTTCAATACCAATGATCTCTAAGAGAAAGCCAATAGTTTACGAGGGTTCCCCGTGAGAATGAAACAAGCTTCGCTGAGAGAAACTTGAGTGGCTAAGAAGGTTTAGTGCATGCGCCACCGGGTCCATGACGACTTTTAATCTTCAATACCGTGTCACTAAGTGACAACCAAGAGTATATGAATTGAACCCGTGTCCGCCTCTAAGTTGAATAACTGAGGGTCGCTTTTTTCACCCTTTCTTTGCATTTCTTTTGATTCTTCAACTCCTTCTTTCTCCGATTCTCATTTTCTCCTTTTATAATCGCACCTAAGGACTTCTAAGTACTAACTATTTGTGATGTCCTTGGGTAGATCCTCCGCTCAAGGATCATAGGACGGTTATTCCTAACCTTAGTCACCTTATAACCCATGACTAACCTATGTTGCCATTAAAACCATCGTTTGTGAAACATCTCTCAAAGGGTTTGTAAATGAAAACATGTTTGAACCATCGTGAGAGATAGGATTTTGCATAAATACTCCCTCCACATGTGCTTAAGAGTTTTAATGGTTTAAATGCACAAAGTGAGGAAAGAGCGCACATTTTGAATTGATCCACTCGAGATAGACAATCCCCATGAGACACGGTTACGCTATGTAGTTAAAGAGTTACATTGTCGCTTTTAGGTGACAACTAGCTCTAATAACTACCTTGAAGGTGTAGACAAACCTCGAAAGGTTGTCATACCCGCCGAGTTCATGTCTACCAAGAGTGTCTCGAATGGTACTTTCTACTTGGACAAGTCCTTTGCGAGACACGCTTACATTACTAGCGAACTAGCTTGAAATTATTACCCGTCCAGACAAGTCTTTTCGAGTTACTAACAGCTTAGTACCGCCAATTCGCTGGTTAAGTCCGAGGTACATGATTCATTTGCATTTTGCACAACATATTTCTTATCACACAATTTTCTCCCCTCAAAATGGCATATGAAAATGTTATTTTGAAACGTTTGAGAATAAATATGACCATTTCGAGTGTTATGGGAAGAGTGACCACTATGAACAATTTGTGAACAAAGTTTTAATTCAAATACCCCCCTCAACAAGTGATATAAACGGTTGAGGTTTTGAAAATCATATGGGAAGTACTTGTTCTTTTGAGCAAAACCTTGAAAATTGAAAGGTTTGATAGGTTTTACTCAAAAGTAAGAAGCTTTCGCCCTTTTATAAGGATTGTGGCAATCAAGCGCACTACGTGGTCCTTTCTTGACAATTACGGGTTGTACATCGTTATGTGTGCACAAGCCATTGACATATATAATCATACATCCAAATTTGTAATGAAAGAACCAATTCAAGGGTACCAGAAGTGCAAGTGATGTTCCTGTGAGTGCGCAGGGCGCTGAAAGCCGGTTATGTTAATCCTGGTCGACCACCAACATAGCTCTCCAATCGTCTCGAATCGATCCTTCGAACAACCTTTCATCAATCATTGTGATGATTCGCCTCACATCCCTCCTTTCCCGAGAATTCCAGCTTTAGAGACCCAATTTTCTCGGCGATATCCTTCAACCTCGACGCCAATCCGTCCCTAACCAGCCTTCAAAGTATGATCCCGACTTCAAGTTCACTACACGCCATTAAGCGCTTTGAAGTTCATCGCGTAAACAACTCCGAATGGTTTGCCGATGAGCGATATTGAGATAGTTGATTGATGTCGGAAGATCAAGCGTTGAGGAGTGAGGTTGACACGCCCCGATAAGATTCAACACCACCGGATATCTTCTACACGCTCTTTGATCACGATGCGCCTAATGAAGATGAGAAGTGACTTGATAAATTCACGTTGAACTTCAATGAGAATTGTCTCATACGACCGTACTTTGGCAAGGTACATGTCTTCGATGTCGCTGAGGACAAATTCTCAAAGTCACTTCGAGAATGCATAGTCCTGCTCATCTTGTCGCTTGACTATGATATTCTTCAAGAAGGTGTAGTCCCACTTAGACTTGAGATCAACGTGTTTGATGGCCACGATGTCCTTAGAACTCATACATCGCGTGTTGAGACTTCAACCGTGCAGCTCAGTAGTAGATTCTTCGCGCTCGTGCCAATGATGAATCCCATACAATGCATCTCGGTCGATGCTTGCACGCTGTCGAAAACAAGCGATTTGCACGCCTCGATAGCTATGCGCTTTGAGTAAATAGTCACTGGAATGGAAGAGTCAACGATGTAGCGATTTTCGCGAACCATCGCTACCGTAAGAGAAAATCCGTGTCTCGTTAAAGAAGTATCGAAGGGAATCCGTGGTTCATCCGCTTGGCCAATGGTCGGTAGGGGTTTGGTCCAATCGGTGTAGTATGGAGGGTTGTCCCTTGTGTGAAGTCAATGTTTGCTTCCGGATTGAGCCAATCCATGTTGTTAGACATAGCTCGAGCGATGTTCTCAAGATGATATTCGACCGAGGGCGCTTTCGAGTCAGTTTTTAGAAGTTGAAACGCTTCATTCTTGATTCGCTTCAACTCGATTTTTCGCCATTTTCTTCACATGGAACTTTTCTTGCAAAAGTTTTGCATGCTCCAATGTAGAACCGCTCTACCAAGTCTTGACCTTCATCGTGGTAGGAGTTTGATTGACAAGTGTGGAGAACCATTCAAACTCTTCGGTTTTATCGTCATCTAGCCATGATACGACTTCAGCCGAGTCGCCTTCTTCTTCTTTTGGAAGGCCTTGATGATGATTCCGGTTTCGCACTTGTTTGGGTGAGGTGGGTTGTTGTAGGGCTCAAGGACCTCTTCATCGTCACCACCCGTATACTCAAAGTAATCACCGCTTTTTGAGTCATGGGTGGTAACTCGAATCGTCCCGAGGTTTATCAAGAGAAGACCGAGGTGGAGGAGACTTTGTTGAGAAGAAGTCCGTTGTGGAGGAGGTGGCATCAAGAAGATTCACCGATCGCTTCGACGCTTAGGTGCGAGTCCTTGTCTTTATCCTTATCTTCATCGCCTCTAGGACGCTTCAACTTTTCTCGCCTCAAATCTACAAGCTTCTTGAAGTTGGTAGTCTAGCAATGCTTGATACAATTTTGCTTCTTCGAGTTGAACATTGCAACCGTGGCGACATTTGTGTAACAAGCTTGGCCACCAATTCATTGTTAGAGAAAACTACCGGATCGGTTGGATTGATTGTTACGGTTAGGGCGTTGATCGGATAGTTTGCTTGGCGATTTGCATCGATTTGGATATAGTTGTCTGCAAACAACTCCTTTGTGACTTTAGGAACGATATTCAAGGTAGTTGTTAGTGTAACCTTCGATCATTTCGCTCAGCCTCTCGACGATGACTTTTCATGAATTCTCGAATAAACTTCCTTTCTTCTTTCATCTTTTCATGCTCGCCATACAAATGTCAGATGTGATCAAGATAGAAATTCAACTTCTTTTGAGAATGTCTTTCTTTCGACTTGTTGGACAACTTTCACAATTCTTTCATGAGCATGAGAAATCCAAGATCGAGGTGGTTTCTTCACCGATTTGGATGATGATCCGTTGATTTCTTTGATGGTTGTGGTGATGAGTGAGAAGAAGAATCGATGATGATGAGATGAGGAGACTCGGGTCCTTTGGCGGTTCATAAGTTTCCTTCGTGAATGTGTCGGACTTTCCGTAAGAAACTTGTCATAATCATCATCTTTATCTTTCTTCTTCTTGTCGGCTGATTCTCAAAGTCATACACTATAGTATCTTCCACAAGCGGTTGTTGTTGCATAAGAGTGGTGGTACCAGCCCCCTTTATCGGGTCGATTAACCGCATCGAGAGTTGGTTCGGAGTGGGCAAGACCACTTGATCCTCCGGACCACCCATTTGATCTTTTGCAAACACTTCACCTTGTGTTGATGTCTAAGTCGCTTGACTTTCTTCTTGTACTCAATTTCCGTGGCTCTTCAACATTTTCACTTTCGTAGCTTTCATCAAATGTCTCAAGTATGTGAGTCTTCCCTTTACTTTTGTCACTTGAGGACTTGAGGTTTTGGAATGTCCGAGACATCTTGTGCGCTTCGTAATAATGAATCTCCTCGTCTCGATTCTGCTCCTTCGTAACTTTCGTCCAAAAGCTTTCTTGGAGGTTCGTGTGTAGAGGATGGAATAGAGTAGCTTCCCGAGAGGGAACTTTCTTCTTAGGAGTAGGTTTCTTTGGAATAGGTTTCTTTGGAACATTCCTCCGACTATCTCAGACTTGTGGCACTTCCAAGATCGCCTCTTCTCGTCCTTCGAGTAGGTGTCCCGTAAGCCTTTTCATCAAGGTGTCCAACTTTACCTTCTTTAACGGCCACCCGATACCTTTTGTACGCTTCCAGCTTTTTGATTTCCTCCGTAAGAAGGTGATCGGGCAACTCACCCCCTGCTTCTTCAGACGCTTTTGATTCCGACAGATAGAATGTGCTCACCGATGTCATGATTATCCGGGTCATTGATTCTCCGGGATATCGTGATGAAGTCCAAGAGCTCTCTCAATCAACAAATTGGTGTATCCGACATAGGAATTTTGTTGCCAAGCTTCTTCCAAAACAAAGATCATGTCTTCCCAAAGCAAAGGCTTCAATTATGATGTCCTTCTTGTTGATCGAGACCGTAAAATCTGCAGCTCCATGAGCTTGGGATGCTCATATCCACCGTCACGACCCGAGACCGATTTGGTGATGATAATATAGAGTGTCCTCCATGGTTGAGGAATATTCTTCACCCACGAGAGTGCTTAGTAATGATTCCCGTAGCTTCATCATAACCAATATCTATCAAGAATTGCAGATGCCTGCTCAAGAGGGTGGCAAAGAAGTCGGTTGGAGCGATGTCCGAATGATGAGAACAACCAGAAGTCATCGTGAGTGATAGTGACTTGTTTGTGATTAAGAGTCACATTCACAAGATTTTGACCAGTGATCCTCCGCATGGAATCCTGCAATTGTTGAATGTAAACCTCCGAACCGTGGCAGAGTGTGAGAGCATGTTTTGTAGGGATGATTCTTGAGAATATCCACCGCAATGAGACAAGAAGATTCTCGAGCATGTTAGGGTGTCAAAGTCAACCCTAAGGTTGTTCTTTCCAAGCTTTCTGCAACCTTCGAAAGATATCAAGAATTGTAAGAACTTCTTGTGCATCCACGCTCATTTGTTCACCATATCTTTATCTCGAAATAACATTAGCCAAAAGAACCAACATATCGAAAGACATAATGTTAGTCAATGTAAGGTTTTATTGTCTAGTTATTGAATGAGTAGTGTTAATGATTGTTACGAGTCCTAAGTCACTTGTTTGTCCAATAGTCTAATGATGCTCGTAAACATTTCATGAGTTAGTTAACTTTAAGGTTTTAAAGTTTATGTTATCACTTATATTTCATAACATATTAAACGCTTAAGTTTATTAGTGACATTATTGAATTCGTGATGATATGATTAGCTTATTAACAAGATTGTACACGAACAATTCATTATGAAGGTCCATCCGTGCTTATGCGTAGCAATGACAAAGTTATGCGTAAGCGTGTTTTATACGCAGTAGTTATAAGCTTACGCGTAGGATCCTATCTTACGCGAGAAAATGTTACGCGAGGAAAAGGGGACCTTAAGCGAGAGCTTACGCCAGAGGCGATAAAAACCTTACGCGTAAGGCTTACTCGTAAGAGTAGACCTTATGCGCAGAGGCATCGCTTACGCATATCCTTCATCGTGATACGCCGTAGTCCCATCAGAGAACCTTACGCTGTAGGCATAACCGACTACGCCGTAGGGTAATCCTTATGCGAGAAATGCAAATGACCTTGATTCTCAATTTTAAGCGTAACAAACTCAAATAAGTTCATCAAATCATTAACATTATCACAAAACATCATTTTAACAACAATTTATGGCAAGAACATTTATGATTCAATTATAGAGAAAGTCATACGTGAGGTCAAAACCCTAAGGGTTGAGAATTACGCGATCACTTCTAGCCATAGGATATGCACCATTTTAATTCGTAGTTCTAGAGTGTTGGTAGAGTCTTTAGGCCAAGTTATAACATCAAAATCGCTAGAATCAAAAATACCCAAAATTATGAACTTTAAACCCTAGTTTCAAATTGTCAACCAATTTGTGTTTCGGGTGGTTACCAACTATGGAAATGATTAATTCAACAACTTAAGACCATAACCCAACAATCTTTTTGACCAAAACACTTCTCATTTAGAAAACCCAAATCGACTTATAAACCCTAATTTTCAAAAATCACCATACGTGTTTCGGGTGGGTTTGGATGGTTAAAATGGTATCCTTGATGTATAAACAACGCTTTGACACTATCCATATAACCAAAACACACACACATTGATTTTGTGTTCATATGCTTAGCGTAGAACACAAAATCACTTGAGAAACACTTTTAGCCGTAGGATTTACATGAAATTAAAACCTTATCTTAAAAACATGTTTTAATCACAAAACAACTTACAAAGTGATGATCAAAACAACGGATTGCTCGAATGATTCTTAGCGAGATGTGTTTAGGTTTAGAATTAAATGTGAAGTGAAAGTAGGTGGGAGGTGTTTTATTTAAAATAACTTTAACATTTTGACAGCTTTAGTCCCTCCACCTTTTCCTTTTTCAAACAAAGCCATTTAACTTCCATTTTGGTTACCAAACAAAGTTTTTAGGAAAGAAACTTGACGACACCCCCTCGACTCTAGAAAATAATGAAAGGTTATTAATTTTAGTCCGAGGAGTGTCATTGAACCGTAAAATTTACCACCATTTGTTAAAAGAAACAACCGAGATATGATAACATGCAAGTACACGGATGTTTTGAAACAAGTATGAAAATATTTTTCTCCCTCAACACTTGATCGTAAAAATATCAATTTTGAAAGATTATAGTGTTGAAGGAAGAAATGTACTTGCCATGTTGAAAGATTATAGATTAGAAGAATATTTTGTTGTTTTATAAGATTTTATATTTTTGTATTTTGTTTTGAAAAATTTATTTACAAAGGATGTTTTGGTGTTTGATGTGTTTTTAAGACTGCTTTTAAGAGGTCATCCAATTCCTCTTGAGTCAAACACCTCATACCAATCCGTGGACCAACTCATTAAACCTAGCGGGAGGCAAGGCTTTGGTGAGCGATCCGCCAATTGGTATTCAAGACCACAAAGTATAATTCAACGGCACTGCTCCACGTGGTCCTTGATGAAATGATAGCGAAGATCGATGTGCTTTGATTTCGAAAAGTCGAATCGAGTTGCACGAGATCGCAATGGCACCGATTGTCGCAAAGACATCGATTCTCGTCAACACGTAACCATAGTCTTTGAGTTGTGTTCTCATCCGATGACTTGAGCACAACATGCGACATGGCTACATATTCGCTTTGTTGATGACAACGATGTACAATCCTCGCTTCTTTGATTGCCAAGACACCGCTTATCACCAAGAAATTGTAGAGCTCTCAAGTACTTTTCCTCGAGTCTAAGCATCCCGCGTGGTCGCCCTCAAAAGCGATTAGTTCAAAACCGTAATCCTTCTGATACCGATCCCCAAATTAATGGTTCCTTGATGTATCGGAGGATTCTTTTAGCCTCGAGAGGTGGGTTTCAGCTTGGTCGCGATCGATAACGGAGCATAGATAAACGGCAAAGACAATATCAGTCTCGCTAGTCGTTAGATACATGAGGACCCAATAATACTTCGGTATTTGGTAGGGTCAACTAATTTCCCATGTAAATCAAAGATCTAGCTTCTTGGTATGAGCCATTGGTGTGGCATAAGTGTCACAGTTGTCATTCCAAATTTGTTTAACAGCTCAAGGGCATATTTGATCGACTCAAGAAAATACCACGGGTGATTGATGAACTTGCAATCCTAGAAAGAATGTAAGTTCACCCATCATGGACATTTCAAAATTTTTCTTCATTAGTTTTGCAAAAGCGATTGAAAACTTTTTATGTGTAGACCCAAAATGATGTCATCCACGAAATTTGAACAATTAAGATATGTGCCCGTGATATTGTATAAAAGAGTTGGGTCAACCGAACCTTTGGTGAAATTATTAGCAATGAGGAAAGATGATAGCTTATCGCACCATGCCCGAGGGGCTTGTTTGAGACCATAAAGAGCTTTGTTCGCTTTGTAGACATGGTTCGGCACTCGATCAACGAATCCATCCGGTTGGTCGACATAAACCGCTTTTTTCGTTGTCCATTGAGAAACGCAGCTTTGACATCCATTTGAAAGACCGTCATATTCATATGAGCCGCGAACGCGAGAAATATCCGAACACCTCAAGACGAGCAACCGAGCAAAAGATTCTTCAAAGTCTATTCCTCTTCCCGACGATAACCCTTAGCAACTAGACGTGACTTGTTTCGATGACGCCCTTCAAAGATCCAATTTGTTTTTCCAAATCCATTTTAGACCAATGACGAGACCCTCGTTGGTCTTTCAACCGCCCCATACTTCAAGACGCTTGAATTGGTTGAGTTCTTCCCGCATGGATTCAATCCAGCTTGTCTTTTGTCATTGCGCCTTTAATGTTTTTAGGCTCGATTGGCGATGCTGAGTGCATAAATGCAATGTTCACCATCCGTGCGAAGACGTTGTCTCGTAACGATCGGTTGATTCGGGTTGCCAATAATGTTAGCCGAGGATGGTCTTTTGTCCATCGGTGTGTAGAGGTTGATGTTGGTATACATTGTGCGATTCGAGGATTCAAATGGTTTGTTGAAGATTCCGCGACATCCGTGCAAGCAGCCTCATTAGCAAACGGGTCAAGAACGATTTGGATCAAAATCGCAGTGGGGTACTTCATTCGTAATATCATCACCGTTCATCATTGTTGGAAGCGGTGTGTTCAATCTGTGTGTTGAGTCAATCGTGTAGGTGCATCTTCAACAAGAGTTGTTGTAGCAGTGTATCGTATAGGAATATTATCGTTGTGCAATGGAAACAATGGATACACCGAGCACGCTCATCAATATCGCCACCGAACAAAGGAGCAAATAACCTTTCCATTTGTTGACGAGTTAGCTGGGGCTTTGTTCACCGATGATGGGGTTGAGGAAGTTTAAACGGTTGTGACCGGTTCTAAGTCATATACTCGTAAGCCATTTCCGTGAGTTCATCAAATGAGCATGAATCGCTTCCATTACCTCCTTAGTTCGACGATTCCGCATTCGGAAACCTTTAGAATTATCACAAGATCCAATAAAGACTCCAATATCGCCTTTAGCTTTGAGCTTTCCAAAATCATCACGATCATTATTCGGATAGCAAAGGGATCCAAATACATGAAAGTGTTTGAGATTCGGTTTATAGTTGTGACAAGCTCGAAAGGTGTTTTGTTGTATGCTTTGTGATCATAGAACGGTTTTGAGTATAGCATGCAGATACACTTCCCCCCAAGTAATCTGAAGTTTAGCATTGATTAACATTGTTCTGCAGCCCACTAACGCTCGGTTTCGCTTTTCAACAACTCCGCTTTGTTCGTGTGTACGCAATAGATGTTTGATGTCAATTCCACTTTCTCATAGAATTCACGAAGGGTTTTGTTAACAAATTCGGCCTTTGTCTGCTCGATTATCCCGACGGTGTTGCGGAGTCGAACTCAGATTTTTGTGAGAAAGGTGATGATCATTTGTGGAGCTTGGTCTTTGCTTCAAGAAAGTAGACCCAAGTCCATCGTGAGTAGTCATCAACAATTACTAATATGTAGCGCTTGCCATTGATTGTTTGCACGCCGCATCGGGCCACACAAATCCATGTGAAGAAGATGAAGCACATGTCGAGAGTCGTGTTCCACCTTTGAAGGAAAGTGAGCACGAGTGCTTTTCCTTGTTCACAAGTCGAGCAAAGGTGATCTTTGAATACCGGAATCGTGGGAGTCCTTCAACTAGTTTGTGTCGAGCAAGGTTGGTGATGGTTTGAAAGTTTAGATGTGAGAGACGACGGTGCCATAGCCGTGATTTTGTAGATGTTGCCTTTGAAAGTAAGCGTATGGGAGAGGAAGCAACCATGTCTTGCATAGAGATAGTGTAGAGACTAGAATTACGCGAGCCGACATAAGGTCATTTCCTTGTAGATCACGAATGAAACAAGTTTTCTCCCGAAAGCAACCTCCAAATCTCCATCACAAAATTGACCCATCGAAAACAGACAGACCGAGGCCTTCCACATAGTAAACCCCGCCGATTTCGATGTTCCCATTGACATAATCTCCGAGCCCATGATAGTCGCTGAAGTGATCATTCCCAACCCGACAAAGCCAATGAACTTTGCAATAAAGTTTGATAACAGCTTAAGGTTGCTCGTCATGTGTCGGGAACATCCGCTATCAACAATCCAGAATGATCTCAGATCACCGTGACACACACGCATTTACACAGATGGAATAGAAGTAGATGTGGAACCCAAATGTTAGAGGGTTCCAAGGTGTATATTAGACATACACACATTAATAATTTTAGGCATCCATTTAAATCCTAGTGTGTTATATATCCATTTCGCCATCTATAACTACTCTTTGCTTTAGTCTTAGTGAATGCACTAGGTGGTACTACATTCTTAGGAGGTGAAACCGAGCTACAAAGGACAAAGAATGTTTGCCTTAGAATCTAAAGAAGGCGGTCTACCAAGCACGACTTAGAATGATTAGTGGGCCTAGAGGTATTCCGATTCTTAGGATTCCGTAAACGAGAGATTATAGCTTTAGCAACACATTTGTCATGACAATCGAATTCATACTCTTCCGACAAATAACACAAGGTGCATCGATCAATATCAAAAGTACTTAACGGTTTAGCATTCGTTACATCACTATTTCTATTACATTTGCCGACGCAACATCTATAGTGGAAGCAACATGAGTCTTATTCGTAGTCCTAGGGTGTTCTTCTACTTTAGCATTCCTTATTGATCTTTTCTTAGGTCGCAACTTCCTATTCTTCGATTGAGTGCTCCTAGGTCGTGAAGTGCGGACGCTTGGAAAAGACGCAACTATTCCTGCTTTCAGAGAGGGAAACACGTTAGCAACTTGTGATTTGGCAAGAGGGATTCTAGGTTCACGATTACTAAGTGTGACCGGTGCTAATCTCTTAATCACGGTAGGCGGAAGTTGTTCATACTTTCCTAACATTTCTCTTAACTTAGAGATAGTGTGAATCAAATCTTGATTTTCGTAACTAATATTACCAAAGAAAATTCATGACTTCTCTAGTGTGAGCAAGATAGTGATCAAGTTCGTTAGATGCTTCATGACGAGTCTTATTGAGTAAATCAAATATGACACCATATTCTGCTTAACTTTACAAGTTCTTGTTCATATTTAGAAATTTGACTTTTCAAAGACACGCTTTGATCATCCAGCTTGCTCAATTTTAGGATCGAAGATTTTGCACTCAACCGAGCGATTTTCTTTGAAAACTAAGTTGATGATTGTGAATATCTTTTCACACCAATGAAGACGACGCTTTGCATTGTAAATTTCGTTGAGTAATCGCTTATTTTCGCTTTTAAAGACTCGATCCAAGCACATTATCGGTGTTCTCAACAGCTATAACATTTTCAACAATATCGCAGAGATATAATCGATGCATATGGCAAAGAATGAAACAACACAACATTATGGACATCAAGACAGATAAGGTCTTCCAAGAGTCGATCAACATCTTTTCTCAAAAGTTTCTTTTACGCTTAGTATTAGAAATAGATGTTTCGCTTTCTCGAAAACGACCTTCATAGTTCCAAGTTCCTTATGAAAATCCTGCTCCTGTGCTAATGCACAACTTTTCAAGTTTTTAACATTAGGTAAAAGATTTTTCCGAAAATGTCTCTTTGTTCTCGCGCCAGAGGCGATTGAAAATGTTCAATTTTGATTTCGTAACGATATTCTATCTCATGTTGTAAAATTTTGAGGTCACCATGAAAATGTCAAAATATCTAAGAATATTTCGATTTTCGTGTTTTGAGTTTACTTCACTAATTGAAGGTAAAGGACCATAAGTTTGTGCATAACTGCTTTGGGATTAACATTAGAAGACTCGTGTGTTTTGATGATAACCCTTGGTGTGTTAGAAGAATCCGCTGGTGTGACGAAAGTGACCGCTTTTATAATTAAAAGGTTTGTTGTAAACAACGCTTTTAATTTTGATCGACTCTCTTCTTCGCATCTAATTCCTCTTGACGATGATATTCAACAACACTCATAACAAGATTATCAATTTTGTATTCTCGTGACCGAAACTTCGTGAGTTGGTTTGAATGTTTTAGTGAAAGCTTTGGTTTGTAATCGCCTAGATTTTTCCATATCCTTTTGATTGGGTTTTAAGGTAAACTTTTCAATAGTCACATCGATTCACCATGTTTGTAAACAATGCTTTAAACTCTTTAAGTTTGTTTTGCAAGTCGATAATTTCTTCAAGAAGGTCATCTACCCGATTCGTTGAATGCTTTTTGTATGCGAGAACTGCTTTTGACAAGTTAACAACTCACCTTTTAGCTTTTTGATTTTCCAAGGTGAGAGCGTTAATTTGCTTTTTATGTTCATGTTTCAGCTTGTTCTAATTCGCATAACAAAGCATTCTTCGAGGCGGCTAGATCACGATCTGCTTTCTAAATATTTTTCGCTTTGATGAGATTTTGCAAAGCGGCTTCAAAACCTTTTTCACGGTTTTCTTGAGTTTTGAAAAGTTGAGTTGCATTTGTAAGCATTCAAAATCCTTGGTTAGCAGTGCATTTTTACTTTTAAGATCCGATTTAATGCAACACATTCAAGAATTTGGGATTGTTGGTCTTTAAGTAATGTAACAAGATCCGATGAGGCAAAGGTTCAACAGTGTTCAACGCGAGTCACAACATGATCATTATTGAGATCCTCAAGTATAACCACGAGTCAATTTGATTATCAAGGAAACCATAAGGTCATCTTGATCGCCAAATGTAACTACGGGTTTATTTGAAAATCGCCGAATGAGATGTAGATGACTCATTTTGAACAATTTGAGCCGCGCCGATTCGATATTGGCGGAGATATTAGTTCGTATATGATGATGGTTTGTTCGGCACCGAGACAAGCCATCGTTGTCATACACCGGGCCTGTTTCACTCATGTGTAACTCTTGCATATTAGCCATCAACATAATAAATGATTGGCCTCGCAAGTCCTCCATATCATCATCTCGAGTCTCGATCCGCCATAAAGCTCGTTTTGTCCGTGAGAGATCCACCACCTTCATCCTTAAGAGCCAAAAGTAAAGCCTCTTTGAAATAAGCACCGCCCCTAGTCCTCGGCTTTGGGCATGCATTAGCCAGTGTCCCTTCTCATTGCGCTTGTAGCATCTAAGACCATTTAACCGATTTTGAGCATTTCCTGCTCCACCACTTGAGCTCATTGTTATTCCTACCCACAAGATTAAACCCTTGACCACCGCCCATCCGACGACCATAATCACGATTCTCGAACTTCAACACGCCCATTGTTCACAACAAATTGAGTCCGTGTGTTAGATGAGGAACGAATACGATTGTTGGATTTGTTGGTGTAACGCCAAAAGCATTAGCAATCATAACAAATCCTTGTTGCAATGCTTCGAACGGATCGATTTCCTCGCCGCTTCAATCGACATATGCTTGAGCATTGTTGTTGTTGTATGGAACCAATTGATTTTGTTGAGGTTGTTGCCGTGAAGGTGTGGTTGAAGCAGCTGGTTGAGTTGTCGGTCGAGAGGATAATTCGCTGAGCATACAAGGCAAGTTGTTGATTTTCCGGATGCGACTGTAGCAATTTGAGCACGGAGAATCCTTTCCCGATCAACTTCCTTTTCATGAGGCTTCAAGTAATCGTACAACAATCCATAAGTAGAATGATGCATATTCTTCGCTTGACGGAGAAAATGACATACTTCTCCCATTCGTGACCAAGACTACTCAGAACTTAGTATTCACCGCAATTCTTGGCATGATGATGTTGTGTTTATCCAAATCATTGATGATGTCTCAAAATCGATGATGATAGGACTCTAGTGTCTCTCCGTGTTCAATCATGAAGTGTTCATAAGCCAAGTAAATTTTGGATTCCAAATCCTCCCGATTGAGTATGATCCTTCCATAAGAAGACGAATATGATCCCACATTTTCTGTGCGCTTTTGAGCATCAACACTACGAAGAATTGGGTTTGGTAATCCTAAGAGGATGTATTCCATTGCAAGTTCATCCGCTTCATAGTGTAGAAGTTCTTGAGGATTCAAGTCCGCAACAAGAGCAATGTTCGTTTGTTCATCTCTTGTGGAACAAAGAGCTGGATCTCCGGCACAATGACAAGAGGCATCTCAAATGGACCTTCCAAGATAACCTTCTTTAAGAACTTTCCATGTGGCTTCTTCGATCACAAAACCTAAAGAACCTTATCACCCATTGATCATAGTTTCGGAGTTAGCATTAGAGGTCTATCAAGTGATCCAGCCTCATGAATTGATTGTTGGCTGCTTAAAGCTTCACACATCTTTGCAAACCAAGTGGGTTCCTTCATAGTGTTCCTTGATGGATGTTGATTGAAATCATTTGTGTAGGGTTGAACTTGAAGGCTTGGTGGTGTTTGAACCATTTGTGGTGGTGGAATTGCACCAATTTGTGGATTATGTTGTTGATTAAATTGTTGTTGATAAATAGCTTGTTGTTGATTCCATTGTTGATGTTGTGGAGTTAATTGTTGTTGTTGTTGATGATTATAAGTGTGAGGGAAATAGTTAGAGTATGGTGGTTGAGACATGTTGATAAACTTGTGTAGTAAAATGGATCTTTGTAGTCGAATGAACCTTTGTTGATGAAGTGTCCTTAGGCGAGAAAAGACAAGAACCAAGTAGCACTTATGCGTAAAACACCAAAGTTACGCTGTAACAATGAGAAGTTACGCAGAGGATTTAGCTTACGCGTAAGTAGGAAAAGCACTAAAGTTAGGCGAGACAAAAGTTAGGCGAGAAAGTTAGGCGAGGATTTTCTTATGCGTAAGACTAGGCTTAGGCGAGGAAAAATCTTAGGCGGATTTCACGCCGTAAGCTTATGCTTATGCGTAATTTTAGGGTTTTTGCCCAAATGATCTTTTACACTATCACAAAGGCAAAAGATATCCAAAGTCGACGATTTTCGACTTATCCAAGTAAGAAAACACGGAATAAACCAGAAAATGAAGATCAAACCAAGGAAGCACTTACGCCGTAGTTTTAGGGTTTTACTACGCGTAGGAATGCTCAAAATTTTGATTCTGTCCAAAAGTGTTTCTAAACCGCTTTTGTGTGATAAAATAGCTTCAATAACACCAAAATACACAAAAGTGTGAAACTTGATGAACCAAAGCCTCTAAAACAGCTATTTAGTAGGATAGAACCCACGCTCAAAAACTCGATCAAAAACAACTATCCACGATAAAGTTTGAAACTTTTGCCAAAACAAGTATTTTAACACCTCAAAACGTTGAAAGTACAAGAATCTTGGATTAAAAAGTGTAAAAACAAGTTTTAAGCGAACCAAAGTATCAAATGTGCGTTTTAGGCGAGGACCAAAACCCACTTCAAAAACAAACACGATTCACCCAACTAGTAGGCGATTGATACCATCGTTAGGTCACTAGTTTTACAAACACAAGTAATATAGAAAGAGATAAAGGCGATTGAACAAGATCCAAACACACACACACGATATTATGCACGGTTTAGGCGTAGATGTGATGAGAGAAATAACTTGAACAACCAACCTCAAATGAGGGTTTACAAGAGTATTTATAGAGGAAAGCTAGGCAACACCCTAGTTTCCATCCTTTCTTTTATGGGCTTGGGCCTAAGCTCATGGGCCTTCTACATAAGCTTAAGGCTAATAACAAACATAAAGGCCATAATAAAGCTAACTATTACATATTAATTACTAACACTTGATTATGGTTTAGAGTGATTCCAACAAACAAAATATCGAACCTTGCTCGATACCACTTGATGGATCTAAGACACTCTCCTTGTGTCAATGATATTTTGTATAATATTATCAAGCAAGCGGAATTTACTTAAGTAATACTAAGAAGACGAATTATATGATGTATGAGAGTAAACACAAGTTAACACAAAACTCAAGCTCCAACATTATTAATGAAATAATACGAGTGATCTTGGTATCACTAGGGTTAAACCTTGAAGCTTTCGTAGGTAATATTGTAAAGTAATACGTACCTAAGACAATGACCTAGGATCTCCTTTTATACAACAAGGAGTCCTTTACAAGATAAGTATATAGCTAACATAATAGAATATACACAAAATCTATTCTATACTTATCAATACGCGTTAACCATATCATAAACTAATAGCAAGTGGTAATAAATAACTTGCGTTGGGAATATGTTTCACCGCTAGTGTTAAACCAAGCAATGTAAACCACTACTATCCGTGGTAACGGATTATTCCCAACACCGTCAATAAATACTCGGATAAATTAAAAAGGATACACGACTCGAATGACGAAATGATTAGGAAATTCAAGGAGGACGCGGACTTGAATTTAAAGAAGCTTGATGCTAAGAGGAAAAGCTTGGAAGCTAAGCTTGAAGAATTAAACCAAAAGGTCCTGGAAAGTAAAAAGAATGCGGTTGGAACTATCAAAGCAACGGTGGGAAAGATGAAAGAAGTCAACAACGAGCCAGTTCCTGGTGATTTACCTTATATCAGACCTTATGTACCACCTATCCCACTTCCAGAACGTTTGAAGGTTGTGAGAAATGAAGAAACAAGCAATGATCAATTGAAGAAGATGGAAGCATGGAGCTTACAGGATGATGAAGCATTGCCTCAAGCTAATGTGGAATCAACTACAACGCAAAATGGTAACACTTCTAACTCTTCTTTTATTACTAATAATCTTGCTAGTTTTCCTATACATGTTGCTGAAAACATGGATGAAATTGCGCAACGCTTGACCTCACAAACCTCGCTTGTCGCATCACCCGATGATGGTTATGTAGCTCCGGCTACTGAACCAATTTTAGTTGATCTTGGAAGGGAATTAAAGGACAAGATCTTGGACACTTCAATGATTAACGAGGAGACTTACGAGCCAATTAATCATCCACGTCATGAGGTGAACCAATCATTAATGCCATCAACTAAAACGGGTAAAGTATGGAGGGAAATGACATATCCTTTTAGGTATGATCATAATTTATCATTTCCCCGTCCCATGGCAAATTCACACCCTCATGGTGTTTATTGCTATTTTCACCCACACTTGATTTCAAGTGAGGGATGAACACCCTTTACGTAGTAAATAAGGGTGAGTCAAGCTCATGACTCGAACAAAAATAAGCGCTTAGTGGGAGGCACCCCATGCCTATCATCTCTTTTTTTCCATTTTATTAGAATAGTTGGGTTTGGTATGTTTGTATTTATTTTTTGCAGGAAATGGAGCAAGGAGGATGGCGTTTAAGCTCACCTAAATTCAGAACCAGTCTGGAAATTTCCATTATGTGCAATTGTTACGGCGTAACCATAACCTTGAGTTACGCCGTAAACCTCCTCCAGTATCGAAGGTCTCCAGGTTTTATCTAATTACGGCGTAACTCACTTATGTGATTATGCCGTAACCTCTCCTGTAACCGAAATTTTCCTTTTAAACTTACATACCATAACCTTGTATTAGTTTTAAATGAACTTTGTGGGTGTGTTCCCTGTAAACCCTCACGAGACTACACTCGTCTGCTTGGGACACTAAGTGGTTTAAAAGGCTTGTTGCATATGCTAAATGCAACCGTGATTCCTACAAAAGTGAGTTAGGTTTTTCATTTTCTTTTTCTACTTGTTGTTTTTCTAGTATGATGCATTTGGTTGTCTTAAGTGAATTCAGGTTATTAAAGTTTGCTCATAAATCTCAAAGCGGGACAAGTTTACTCATGAGTCTTCGATCATGCCGACCAAATCCAGGGGAGTTTTCTGTTTCAATTCTAACCCTTCTTATCTTTCATTTTTATGCTTGGTATGACCTAAGTGGGGGGAAGGGATTAGACATAGACACCCACTTGATTTTACTTGCCTTTATTTTTCTAGTTTTTGATGAAAAGTGTTTCATTAGTAAAATTCTGACATGTTTTTCATTACTTAATTGGATTAATCTTTACTAAGCACACCTACCCTATATTCCCATTGTGTGAGGATAAGCCTTTCCGTTTCCCCCTTATACATAACACCATAAAAATGAGTGTGCCGGTGGCTGTAGTAGACTTTAGAAATTGGCCTTGTATATCTTTTCGAGACCATTATCATGAGCATTACACTGAGGTAACTTGGTGTGATCGGTGCAGCTAGGATATAAGGCAATTTTAGGATTAAACCCAAATAGCCCATATTGTATTGTGTATATTGACTTTCACATCGATCACAATCCCATTAAACCCTTTTGTTGCACTCACCATTAGTGCAAGATACCCTTAGATACACCCTTCAGAGCCTTTCCTTTCATTTTGTTTACCCAATATATGTTGTTTCGTTACACCTATCGCCTAGCCTACCTTGTAGTTTCCTTATGTCCTTGGTCCGGGCGCTATTGGTTAATTTTGGTTCCACTAGTGATGGTCGCGGGTTTTGAATAAAGGGTTTTGGAAGAATATCGGGTTTAGATTATAGTTGATCTCAAGTGGGGGGATATTTTTTTTTGTTCGTATTGTTTTTATTTTTATTCATGTATACCTTGTCTTGCATAAAAAAAAATGCAAGCAAGAGTTTATTAGTTTGTTTATAGCTGATCGTAATATAAATCAGCTTATGTGTCATATTGTGATAAGTGTTCTCGCCTTGTTTCAACTGGAGAAATTTTAACAAATCCGTTTTGTCTTACGGATAAAATTAAAAACCCGAACATTTCTATCTCGCCTTTCAAATTTTAATCAGTATTCGTACAATGGGGGCATTGTACATTTCAAGTGGGGGGATGGGAGATAGAAATGGTTGATTTTGCTAAAATTATGTGCTAAAAGTACCCAAATTTTAAGTTTTTTTATAGCACATACTTTTTTTTCATTGATGATGAAGACCGAGTTAATGCATCTTATTTGCCTAAGTTTATGGAGATTATGAGGCATTACACTACATTTTATATGCATTGACTTATGTATTGAAGACCCCTTGACTCTTGACCCTCGAGTTTTGCTATGGGATTGAATGCGACTAGTGGTGGGGCGACTGTGGACTTAGGAATCTATTTGTTTCATGTATTTTTATTTACACCCATTAAAAATTTCCCATGCCTTATCCTACCCTTAGTCATGAATCGAGTTTAGGTGAGGAAGCGAGCAATCATTGGTGTCTTGGCCATGGATTTGGTCATGTATCATTGTTTTGTCCCCTTCGCCGCAACTCGTTAGTAATGACAAAATAACCCCTAAGCCTTATTGTTGTATCAACCCATTTCCTTTTAGAATAGCTGCATCTATAGACTCTAGTGGTGGAGATTAGTATCTTTGCCAAGCTTATGATAGAATACTCGCCATGACTGAGCAGTTGAGTGATCACCCAAATAAATAAACACATGAATTAGGAGAGAGAGTGTGATTTCAATTCCATTTTCGTGAGGTGCTCGGTTTGGAATTTTCTAGCTTAGGTGATTTTTAAACTCATAACTTCCAATTAATCCTGGGAGATATCTTTTTAAGAATTATTTAAATGGTCTACTTGAGGACAAGTCGGATTAAAGTGGGGGGATACTTGATAACACCAAATTAGCCTGATCTTTTATATATCAAATTCCCGTGTTTATGGCCTCATTTATATTAATATGATACTTAATTCGTTCATATTCATTCATATTTGCATTTCAGGATAAATGAGGCGTCGGAGCAGAAAAGATGTAAGAAAAGGTCAAATATATGTTCTGAAGATTGATTTACGAGGGCCTTTGGATTCTATGTGAAGATTACGCCGTAACTAGCTAATAATGTTACGGCGTAAATATGATGCTTTGAAGGATACGGCGTAACCATTTCTTATGGTTACGTCGTAATTATTTTTGTGAAGGTTACGGCGTAACGTAGCAATTTAGTTATGCCATAGAGATAATTACGGAGCGGATAAGAATATATGGTTGAAGAATTACGGCGTAATTCGGCAATTTAATTACGCCGTAATTATTAACTTGGGCCCGAAGGAGTTGAAATCCAGGGGCTAAATGAGGTTAAATGATATTTATTCTGAGGATTAAAAGTAAAAGTAACAAGTACGATCAGGAACTAAAAGGTGACAATTCATATGAAGTTTATTTACTTCAAGGACTTGTTATAGAAATATGAAGTACGATGAGGGACTAAAGTCGTACGGAAGGCTAATAAAGTTTCAAGATATTAATGTGACATGAAAAACTACGAAGTTGATATTTACGTCGTAATTGTAATTTAGTTACGGCGTAACTTTAGTTACGACGTGACTAATAAATTTAATTACGCCGTAACTATGTTGCGGCCTATAAATACAGCCTTAAATCTGCATTTTGAGTATCTCTTCACCCCTCTCCTAGGGGTCGATTAGGACACCACCTGTGGCATTTTCCAGCATCCAAGCCGCTTTTGAAGGAAGAATTCACTCGTAATAATCATCATTATTAGCTCTACATCAAGTAATTTGTATCAAACATTATATTCAATTCAATTCATGATTTATTCATTTTTATTGGTATGATTTACTATATGTTTGGCTAAGAACCCTGGTGCTGGCCTAGTTATGATTCCTTAATTGTTTTGTTTGCGTTTACATTACTTCCGTATAATTATTTCTAAGTGTATGCATGCATAGTTTATTGGTAGCTACCCTTGTTTTGGTTGTTTTGAATGGCGGTAGACGCTAGTTGCTTAGGAGATATGACCAACTGACCCTAAGTGAGTAGACTGAGACGGGAAGGGTAAGATATGACCAACTCACGACCCTTTCTACTTGTGCGATTTGACCAACTGATCACCTACCATTTGGAAGAACTTAAGAATTAGGGGGTGAGTGTTTAAGTTGTTAAAGCCCGGGCACTCACTATTATAAGTCTAGCATGTAGCGGAACTTAATGACTCGGCTTAGGGGACCGTGAACAATGGACTTATGAAGGGACACTGACTTCTCCGGTGGTGGCATCTTCTCGATAGGTTAGGGCGAATTGACCTAATGATGTCCTCTCGACTTTGACCCCACCTGAAGTAATTGGAAGTAATTAGACGTAAACATTACTAGCTAGGATGAATAACTAGGTTAGAACCAATCTCCTCTATTGATCTCAACCCTCGCCTCTATTTGCTTTATTTAATTTTCTTGTCTTTAGCAGTTAATTAGTAATCTCAACCTCAAAACCAATTAAAATCGTGACATAGACTTAAGTTAATTTCCGATCCTCGTAGCTCTTGGGACGACCTCGGTTTTACCGCATACTACACTACACACGATCGGGTACACTGCCCGTTAGTGCATTAGGGTAGACCATAGGTATAACGAGACATTATAAATATTAAAACCTGGTCAATAAAACCTGCATCAGGAGGCTATTTGGGTGATAATCCTAAAATACTACCTTCTTAAACTGAATAGTCCAAATACATCGAGCTAACTCAACATACCTCGTCTATGGTCTTGAAATGATGCAAAGGCCAAGTTCTAAAGTTTACAAGCTACCGACACACTCATAATTTGGTGGATTTGGGGTAAGATTTTGAAAACGGATAAGGCTAATCCCACCATATAATATCAAGTGTTGTATGTGCTCGGCTAAGGTCTAATCTAGTTAGGTTAAGAAAAACATGTCAAAATTTAAAAAAGGGCATAATTTTTCAAAATAAACTAGAAAAACAAGGGCAAAATAAAGTTCAAGAGACAATTCTACTCCCGTCCCCCCACTTGAATTGTACAAAGTCCCTTTTGTACTAAGCGTTAAATAAAGGTGAAGAGAAAAGTAGAATTAGAGCGAGAAATTCCCTGAAATTTGCTCCAAAAAGAAAGAATGCTCACTAAAAGAGTCGTGCCTTCGTATAAGCATCCACGAGCAAACTTCAATCCACGAAATCACACTACCGACAAGCATATTTCTAAAAAAGAAAATGAAAAATGAAAACAAACCTAACTCACTTTCAGAGGAATCACGGTTGCATTTAGCATATGCAACAAGTTTTAAACCACTTGGTGTCCCAAGTGGACGAGTGAAGTCTCGTGAGGGTTTACAGGGAACAAACCCACAAAGTTCATTTAAAATACTAATACAAGGTTATTTTATTTAAAATGAAAGAAGTGATGCAGAGGATAGTTACGCCGTAACTAGGCAAAACCTGGCATACGCTGCAAAAGTGTAGCTACGGCTTAACCACTGAGATGAGATTACGTCGTAATTGGTAATGCATCTAAAGTTCTGCTGCAAGGGGCTTGTTATGGCGTAACCATGAGAATGAGTTACGCCGTAACTATAGTTAGATCAGCATGCTGCAGCAGCAATTTTTCTTCGTTTCCTGCAAAAATGGTTAAAAATACAAAACCCAACAGAAATGAAATTAAAACAAAAGAAAGGGATAATTCGGTATGTCTCCCGAAAGTGCACTTTTCTTTATTTACGAGTCTTTAAGTTAGACTCAGAGCCTCGGGGTTACCAGTGCTTGTTGGTCATTTTGTAGATATGGCAATCTCCACGTTGGATCCAACTGATCAGATTCTCATCCCGTTTGTAGTCCATCCCTAGTTCTAAACATCCCGAGTAAAAATTCTTGATCTTCTGGTAAGGGTGGTCAATACCCTTGACCTTGTCTTCATCACTAATGTCGAGTAGTGGCTGAGCATGGCTTAACCGCTTTTTGTCCATTTTTAAAATTTGTAACAATCGTGGCATTTTAAAACCGCTTTATCGTCCCCAATCTTTAACCGTACCAGCCTTCTTTCTCATTTTTTTCTTGCTCAGATAGTTCTTTAAAAGATTTCCCGAAAATTAATCCGGTTAGCCCATCTTCTATGAATTCGCTAACGTCATCAAAAATCACAAAGTCAACCAGAAATGAGTGAGTCCCAACAAAGACACTGATGTTTGTTGCAATACCTAGGAAATTGTTTCCTCTATATTCGAGTTCTTTTTTCATAACCTGGTTGTAGCATTCCTTAGAAATGATGTTTACTGGGGACTCTGTGTCGATGAATGGATGGAAATCAATGAACCCGATTTTGCAGGAAATTTTCAGATAATGAGGGTTTCTATGATGGATTCGAGATCCCATCTCATAAAACAGGGGTTGGTCAGGTTGTGAAAGAATCTTTTCAGAGTTGTTCCAAGGAACCATTTCGATGTCGCTAGAGAAATCATCGGCACTAACTCCTAGGTCTTCTTCTTCAAAATTTACGAACACGTCGAAATCCTTTCCTAAGACTATCTCGCCAAGATATGCAGGCGTTTTCGGAGAGTCACTAAGAAAATCCTCTAATGCATCGCCAAAATCACCAATGGGGTCAATTGCACAAACTTTTTGAGTGGACAGAAGTTCATTAGGTCTAAATGTGTCAATTTCCCAGTTAGCCTCGAGAGTTAATTTTCGGGTGAAGACATCCGCCTTTGCATGGGCAGTAGCAAGCATTGGTCTTCCTAAGATAATAGGTATTCTATTGTCTTCGTGAATATCCGTAATCATGAAATCAACGGGAAGAAAAATTTCTTTATTTTCACCAAAACGTTCTCAACGATACCCAGGGTGATCAGATCGATCGATCGGCCATTTCAATCTTCATTTTGGCTGGCTTTAGGTCTCCAATACCCATACACAGGAACATTGAATGAGGCATTATGCTTATGCTCGCTCCAAGATCAGCTAAGGCATTACACATATTAAGACTCCCGATTAAGCAAGGGAGAGTGAAACAACCAGGATCTTTTTTCCTTTTGCGGCAGTTCATTTCTTAAAACCACTGAACATCTCTCGTTAAGTTGAACCGTCTCATCGAAATCATTGCTTAATTCCTGCAAAATATTATTATGATCATTTTTAATGGAATTAATAAGAGGGACGTTTACTGGTAGAGCTTTGTACAGAAGCGATAGTTTCTCCATGTTGATTCTTCGTTTAACCTTCTCCGAAAAGGTAGTGGGCTCTTCAAAGATTGTTTCAACCATGTTGACAACTTCCTCTTCCCGAGCAGCTAGGTAATCTGTGATGGCTTGCGAACATGAGCTCACACTCTTCTCTAATCCCTTAATCCGATCTTCATGAGTCTTGTGAGAAGAGACCGTGTTTTCCATGAATGTTTTCATCATTTTTTCAATTCTCTCATCTCGTTCCCTCGATTCCTTGATGTGGTCAAGAATCTTTTTTTCAAGGTTGTTTCCAGTTTTGGTCCCAAATACACTCTTAACCTTCTCTACCTTACATGCTTCAACTTTTTTTTGCCCTTTCCAGCCTTCGCTTTTCGAAAATTTCACCATAATTGTATTCTTTCTTTGTCAATGTTTTTATTACCTTATGATCAAAATTGTCCCTTGGTCCATACCCTGTCTCCATATGCCATTTGTAGCAATGTTCAGAAATTCGTTGAATACACTCTAAGGCTTGGTCAGGGGTCATGCTAGGAATAGGTCTAGGAGAATCGAGTAGTTCCTGAGTTAGCACATTAATTCCCCTGTAGAAGACATAGACGATTTGATGTTTGTTCAAATCATGAGTGGGACATCGATAACGTAGCTCATTAAATCTTTCCCATGCCTGATAAAGCGTTTCTTCTCCTTCTTTGGCGAATTTATGGATCTTACTAAGAACTTTAGCCATTTTTGAAGGAGGGCAAAATTGTTGAACGAATTCTCTACTTAATTTATCCCATGCTCCTTTACATTCGTTAGGGAGTGTATTGTACCATCTTTTCGCAGTTCCTGTAAGAGTCATAGGGAAAATTCTTGCGGTAACCGAATAGCTCGGGATGCTCCGGACGTTGAAAAGAGATGATAAGTAGAGTACTTCTTCCACATGATTCTGAACATCCTCATTTACATCTCCTGAAAACTTAAGCTCGTGTAACTCTCGAATAAATTGGTCCGGAATAGAGTATTTTTCCATACTAGAATCCTGTGTGAAAGTTCGTTGGCAGTTCTCATTTGGTCGCTCCAAATACTGCTCCATGCTGCATCAGATTGGTTAGATTCGTAAAATGAAAAGATGTTATGAATAGGAACCGGAGAGTAAACTTTTTTTGTCCGAAATTGTTTCTCCGGATCATCGAATGGGGTGGCTAGAAATGGCCTTAAGCTTCTAGTCTTGTATCCTGACATTTAAGAGAAGAAAAAAATTAAAAATAGACTTAATAAAAATCCAAAATAACTCCCGGCGAATGCGCCAAAACTTGATGCAAGTTTCTTCGACCATGTTTTAATATTTATAATGTCTCATTATACCTATGCTCTACCCTAATGCACTAACAGGCGGTGTACCGGTCGTGTGTAGTGTAGTATTCGGTAAAACCGAGGTCGTCCCAAGAGCTATGTGTGGATTAATACTAAGTCTAGGTGTCACAGATTTTAAGATGGTTTTGATATCGAATTAACTAATTAACTACTAAAGCAAATAAAGGCAAAGGATGTGATCAATAGAGGAGAGTGGTGCTAACCTAGTTACTCATCCTAACTAGTAATGTTTACGATGAATTACTTCCAATTACTTGGTGGTGTCAAAGTCGAGAGGACAACATTTGGTCACCACCCTAACCTATCGAAGAAAGATGCCACACCGGAGAAGTCATGTGTCCCTTCATAAGTCCGATTGTTCCCGGTCCCCTAAGCCGAGTCATTAAGTTCCGCTACATGCTAGACTTATAGTAGTGAGTGCCCCGTTAGCATCTTAGACACTCACCCCTAATTCTTTAGTTCATCCAAACGGTAGGTAATCAGTTGGTCAAATCGCACAAGTATAAAGGGTCGCCGGTTGGTCATATCTTACCCTTCCCATCTCGCCTACTCACTTAGGGTCGGTTGGTCATATCTCCTAAGCAACTAGCCTCTACCGCCATTCAAAACTACCAAACAAAGGTAGCTACCAATAAACTATGCATGCATACACTTAGAAATAATTATACGGAAGCAATGTAAACGCAAACAAAAAATTAATGAATCATAACTAGGCCAAGACCAAGAGGTGCTTAGCTCATATTAACCATACAAATCAATTCAATGTTTTATGTTACGAAATACATGAATCGAAAGTAAAGAAAAGATACAAAGCTAATGCTTATCGTAGGGGAGTGATTTCTCCCTCGGAGATAGCTTTGTATGCTCCTCTAGACCTGCCTTTGGCTTCTTCTCACGTTCTTTGATTGTTGTGTATCAAATGGGATGCTTTAAAATGCTGGAAATCGTGGGGTATTTATAGGCCAGATCTTGGTTACGGCGTAACTAATAAAATAGTTACGCCGTAACATCTAACATCTTCGTAAATTGCACTAGATCTGCTGGTTACGGCGTAACCTTTGAAGGGGTTACGCCGTATCTTCAATAAATCATGGTTACGCCATAGTTGATGCATGAGTTACGGCGTAATTATCAGCGACGCGGAATCTCATTTGACCTAATATGGTTACGTCGTAATCTTTTGGAGAGTTACGCCGTAATCTTCTGATAAGTTGGTTTTCTGAGTCACGCTTTAGTTACGGCGTAATGAGAGAGATGAGTTTCGCCGTAAC
Organism: Chrysanthemum lavandulifolium; assembly: GCA_022545495.1. NCBI lineage: Eukaryota > Viridiplantae > Streptophyta > Magnoliopsida > Asterales > Asteraceae > Chrysanthemum > Chrysanthemum lavandulifolium. Next base: position 85,891,236 of record CM040238.1, on the reverse strand, counting down.
TTCTTCAAAGTGAGCATACTATGATAAATCTTCAATAAACTCTCCAATTCCGCGTCTCTTTAGCTCCAATGCTCGTAATTTACCTGAAACTAAAATATAATGGAAAACAAGCGTAAATCCATATAAATGATATAAATTACAAGCATTATCGGGGGAAATTGACACTTAATATTCAGGATAATTTGATGTTATCAACCTCACTATCTGATTTAATCTCATGACCTAAACCCAATTTCCAGTTAGAGCTCATGCCAGAATTAATTAGCCTATGTAGATTTTTAGATGACTCTCCCCAAGACCCAACTATTTTCTTTAATTCATCTCTTTCATTTTGTGCTTTCATACCAATTCTTTTATATTTCCTTAGCTTTTCATTTTTAGCAAAATTATCATTAGCTTGAAAAATTAGTTTTTCATTTAGTGATGAATTTTGTTTTTGAAGATTTGAAATTTGTGCTTCTAAGGTTTTGACAGCATTAGTATAAGCTAGAATTTGTGTTTCATGTTCTCTCAACTGAGTTAATTGCTTATCACTTTATGTTTTAAGTTGGTTATATGTATCAACACGGAGTTTGGAACATAGAGATACCTCACTGTTTGAGCCAATGGCCATGAAAGCAGAGTGATTGGTAGACTCCTCTTCAGCATGTTCTCCCCAATTGATAGCACCTCCATCCATGGTCAACAACCCAACTTTTTGACTCTCCTTCTTCTCAGCTTCCTTTGTTTGATAGGGAGATTCTTTCTTCTTCCTATCAGTTGCCACATAAGATTTACATTCCCTTGCAAAATGCCCAGGCTGATGGCAGTTGTAGCCCTCAATCTTCTTTTTATCAAAGCCAACAGGAGTCTTTGGATCATAACGAACTCTTCTACCATGTCTCTTGAAGAACCTATTCATCCTGATAGCAATCATAGCTATATGCCAATTTATATCCATCTCTTTAATATCTGCATCATTGATCTGCTCCAGATCTTCATTGAGCAAATCCATCTCTTCTGATGATCTAGCAAAGAGAGTAGATAACCCGATCAAGAACTCCGTAGTGCCCTCTTTCTATAGTACTTAATGAGGAAGTACTATAATTACCATCAGGCTTAACCTGGTTAGTACTACTCTTGCCATGTGAGACAAAAGCAACATTCTAAGAGCTAGAAGAGGATGGTTTGACACATTCTTGATTTCCTGTTCAAAAACCCTTAGGTTGTTGTACAGGTCATCAATTAACATGTTGTCAATTTCAGGCTTAGTCCTCAAGTTCATTGCCATACTTGACCATTCTTGTAGCAAAGACCTGAGGAATTTATGATTTGCATCCTCATCAGAAACACCAGCACCATAGGCCTCCAATTGTGACAATAGTTTTTGAAACATGTCATAGCCCTTCTCTAATCCTTCAGAACTGGAAATACTAAAGGCATCAAATTCTTGTTTGTAGATAGCCTTTTGCATCTTTTTGGAGTTAGTATTCCCTCCAAATCTTAATTTGATTGCCTCCCAGATCTCCTTTGCATCATCCATCCCATGAAAACGTCTGATATGCTCCTTGGGAAGTGCCATTAGATAGATGTTCTTTTCCTTTCTCCTTCTCTCAAAGAATAATCTCAAAGAAGATAGCAATGTGGCAACATAGAGTAAGTGCCATCTTTTCCTTTGAAACTCTCTTTTTAGAGTTTTCTTTTTGTATCACCTTCCACACTTCATTATCAGTGTACTCTAGATAGTGCTCCATCTCCATAGCCCAGATGTCATATTCATCTTTCTTCAATGGTGGAAGCTTCATGTTGGAGATGGTTGTGGTATTGGTGATTTGTGGTTGTTTAGGTTGAGAGTTGTCTGCTCCATCTTCATGGTTGGATTCTTCATCACTGGGGTGGTTAGACTAGGTTTCAGTTGCTTTTTCAGACATGTTTGAAGTTTTCTTGTTTGGAATGAGTGTTTGTGTTTGTGTATCTTCAATAACAGAGTCCTTCTATAGGCTCTGATACCACTTGTAGGTCTAAAAGTTATGGATCTAAGTAGCCTTTATATGACTTATAGCAAACTTGAATAAATCCAAATTCACTATTTGAAGAACTCTTAACAAGACCTTAATGTCTTAATGCGGAAACTTAACACAATAAGTATGAATAACACAATAATAAACTAACTTCGTATTTTCTATTGATTACTTGATCAATGGTTGAGGCTTACAACTCGTACTTAACCTATTACCTTAGGGATCCTTTTATACACCAAGGAAACCCTAATTGACTACAAAACTTGTAGAAGGGTAAAGATATCTCTTCCTAAGATATCTCTACGCGTACATATCTATTCCTAATATAACTCTAACAAACTATTCTGTTTTTATCACAAACAGACTTAAGTATCAACACTTTGTTCTGTCTGACTTAACCACATTAGTAGTGGCAGACTTAACTAACAGACTTAACATTAACAGGCTTAATTTTGTCTTACCAGACTTAACAATCATACTAACAGAATTAATACTAAACAGACTTAAATCTGTTTTACAAATTATAATTCCCTACAGTGAGCTTAAAGGCAATGAGATTGAGAGGAAAAATATTCACATTCTTAACGAGAATTTGATTTCTAGATGTATTGCTCAGGATGTGTTCTATAATGTTACTAATTATGCCATTACTGCTTCTCAATTTCATGATTTATCGATTGCATCGAAAGTATCTCAAGATCGTGTCAATGAGCTTGAAACCAAAAATTCAAATTGCATGATAAAATCGAAAAGGATGATCATGATAACATGGCCAAGAATTTTTCTAAATTAGAAGTTGGATATATTGATTTACAATTAAAATATCAACTTCTTGAAGAAAAATTAAAACTTCAAATGCCAAGACATCTTCGGATGCTCCTGAGTTTGATGAATATTTTGAAATAAACACACGAGATGAACGGATTCAAGCTCACTGCAACATGATCAGAAAGTTGAAAGCTCAAATCTCCCAGTTGAAGGGAAATAAGAGTGAAGTGGTTGGCACATAGATACCACCGCCTTTAGATTCTCAGAATTTCCAACTTCAAAACATCATTAATAAATTGCAAAAAGAAAATGAATGTTTTCAAGCTGAATCTTCAAAGGTTAATGTTCAAAACAAAGAGTTATGTGATTCAGTCAAGGTTAATCATGATTAACACATTGAAAAGGTAACTTCTTTGCTTAACAAAATTGAGAATCTAAAGCGTGTGGTGAAAGAAAAATTGTCGGTTCCTAATTGCAAATATTCTGTTCCAAAGGTTTCTGCTTGTAATAACTATGCTATTGATGTATTGTATATTCCCCCTCCTCTTAGAAATAATGAACTTGTACATCAAGTATATCTTTCATACCTTAAGGATAGTTTAGAGATTCTCCGTGAGATTGTAGAAGATGATAGAATAGAGAAACCTTTTGATAGTGCAATTTCCTATGCCTGCATGGATGCCAAACGATCTCAGGAACTCTTAGAATATGTAATTGTTACAAGTCCTAAATCTGGTACTAGGCGCGATAGAATAGTTGCACCATTTCTATGCCTAAAGTCAAGCATGTTACCTTTGATGTGCCTTCTAAAGTCTTAGAGCCCAGCACTTCTAGACCAGAATAGGAAAAAGTAGTAAAACCAACTAATATTCCCATCGTTCCTTCTACACGAGTAATCAGTGACACTAAGGTTAGTGAGTCAAAGCCATCAGGAAATACAAAGCAAGATAGGACCTCACGAGCTAAAAGTGATCAAGAGAAGAAAGTAGAAGACAATCTTAGGAATAATAAGTTTGAGTTGAATAAAATGAATCGTGTTGATTCTAGTATTAGCTATAAGCGTACTTTAATTAATTCGAATTCTGCTACTGCTTGCAAAACATGTAATGAATGTTTGGTTTCTGGTAATCATGATGAATGTGTTGTGACTTATTTGAGAAATTTTGTTAAATCTCCAGTTAATAATGTTGGGAAAGCAAAACAGGTTAAGCATTTTTGGAAACCTACAGGGAAAAGGTTTAGTAATCATTGGAGTCCTACAGGGAAAAAGTTTAATAATGTAGGTTATCAATGGAAGCCTACTAGCCATAAATTCAATATTAGTGAACTTTGCCCTAAATTGTCTAGACCACTACCCATTAATGAATGGAAGCCTACTGGTAGAATCATACCTTTAGGAAGTCAACATGCTTTGTCTAGGTCCACTGCCTCTACTAGTATTGCTCCCACTAATGATGTCATGGCATCTGGAAATGTTGTGGGTTTACAAATTGCTTGTACTAACCAATCGGAACCCATATTCTCATATGGATCCAAAGCTTCCAGTTATCCATACTTGTCTATTTTCAAATGCAGGTCGTACAAATCGTCCTTTGGTAATTGGATTCAAGCTGCTCAAAACATATGACTGGAGATCGCTCTCGGCTCAAGAACTTTGTGAATAAGTTCATCGGGACTGTTAGATTTGGGAATGACCACTTTGGGGCAATTATGGGTTATGAAGATTACGTTTTTGGAGATAGTGTGATCTCCCAGGTATATTATGTGGAAGGTCATGGTCATAATATGTTCTTCGTTGGGCAATTCTGTGATTCTGATCTTGAAGTAGCCTTCAGAAAGCACCCTTGCTTCGTTAGAGAATTAGATGGTGTTGAACTTTTAAAGGGAACTCGTGGCAATAATTTGTACACTATCTCTATCGAAGACATGATGAAGTTGATGAGTGTCTAAATACTCATCATTTTTGTACCAATTAAACTGCAAAAACATCTGAAAACACTCAGAAATGAATCAAAATGATAAAAATATCACAAATAAGTGTTTTATGTGTTTTAAATGCAAAATATCAAAATCGGTGAAAACGATAAAGTTTGCATAATTGATGCTTTAGTCCTCCAAGTTTCAAAGTTGTCAAAAGCAGTCCTGGTAAATCTAAATAAAGAAAAATGTTATTCAAGGTCCCCGAAATATCCTAATTTGTCAAAAATGGTCCTTGAATAAATCTTTTGTTAAATGGCGAAAAAAGGTCCACGAACTTTCATAAAATGTCAAGTTTGGTCCTGGAAAATTGAAAATGTCAAAACTAGTCCTTGTACTATTAGAACTTGTCGGTTTGGTCCTTGTCACAACTTTGGAATAATGGCGAAATTGGTCCTTCAAGATTTCAAAGAATTACATGTTTAGTCCTTATCATTAATACTTATACAAGCCTAGTCAAACAATTTTGACCCTCGCCACTTAAAGCATTGTGACCCCCTTACCCTTGACCCTTCCATTTTGACCCCCTGGTCAAACCACCCCAGTCAAACACCAACAGTTTCCCTCCCATATGGTTTTCTTCAACCCCTCCACTTGCCTGCAACTGCAATCACCTCACCTTTTCCTTTTCCCCACCTTATCCCTGCACCCTTATCACCTCAACCCCCTCATCATCACCTCTCACCCCCTAGTTGCAGTCTAAAGGTCAAAACAAGTCAAAATTGCTTTTCCCGCCAAAATTGGAAAAGTGGCCAATATGCTTAAAACTCTCCCATTGGTTGACAAAAGTGGTGGGAAGTGGTCAGAGGTGAGAGAGGGAGAACTTGAAGTATAAAAGAGGAAGAAGAAAGAGGAAACAAGGAGTAGTTAGTTTTATTTTTCACATGTATGTCGTTTTCAATGTTAATGTCTTAGTTTAGCTTAAAACTTTAATTCTCGCTCTTATGTACTAAACTTAAGGTATTGTATCAATATCATCATTTTCAAGTTCTATTTCAAGGTTTCATTTAAATTCCATGTTTACAATTCCACTGTTGCAAATTTAGTTTTAAACACCTATGTTTAAGATTCAAACAACTTCTTTGAAAGCTTAAACAAGTTTACTTAAGTTATTTATAGCTTTTGAAAAGCTTTTGAATCATTTTCAAGTAGATGTGGTACATGGTCAACAAAAGTCAACTATGAGCTCATATTGCAATGGAATTGGATATGGTGGATGCAGAGAGGTTGATTTGGGTTAAATTAGCTTAGGATAGAATAGGTTTGGGTTTGGTCTTAGCTGCAAACAATTTGAAACACAGTGAGTGTCTGCTTTTACTTTTTCATTTTCAAGCATTTTGCATATTATGATTGTATATGTATCTGTGGTCACCAATGGTTGAGGTCTGTTTAATTAGTTGTTTTAGGTCTAGTAAACTTAATTTGGTCAATATAGCAAGGTGGTTCAAGAGCCTAAGTGGTTTTAATTGCTATCGGATCAATAAAGGTGTGTTTGGATTTGAAGTTAAAGCTGTCTTAGAAGCTTATTCGATTGCACTCTTGTTGTCTGTGGCTTGTTTAGTCTTAATATACTCACTTGAGTCATTAATTTGTGCTGCTAACAACAAAAGTCAAAAACTCCATTAATCTACCTCAATCTGCTTCATTAAGATTTTGTCTAATCATACTCTAGTTTTGTGTCTCAAATTCATAGAACTAGCTTTCCTTAAGTTTATTTCATCATAATATATCATTTCCAGGTCCTTAAATTGATCCCAAAGTTCATGAAAGTCAACTTTCCACTTTTGCATCAAAAGTCAAAATCTCGAAAACTCGGTTTGAGCCAAATGGGATGAATTTTCACAAGCTCATTTTAAGCCAAATTCAATGAAACTAGTGATTTTAAAAAGTCATCTGGTCTAATTTCTTATGGCTATTTTAGTAGATTTTGCAATTTTTTCTATAAGCTCAAACTGGCTTGTCAAATTGGTCTTAAGTGCCATGCAGAGGCATTGATCTGCATGTGTCTTGTGTAGATCTTGCGCCCTTCTTGCACGAGCTCTCAAAAGCTTGACTAGGTCTCAAATTTGGTTTACAAGGTCTTACCAGGTCTAGTCTAAGTTCCAATTGTTGGTTTCCATTTCAACTTATCTAGCGACTTGTGCATAAGCTCAAAGTCAGCACTAGAAACTGCTTTTTAGCTTAAATCTCAAAACATCAAATCTGTTGTTTTTGCAATCCAGTGATTAGGACTTGTTGATTCTTGTTGCATTTTAGTTATTTTAGTATATTTAAGCTTCTGTTTTGGTTTGGTGCTTTTTGGATTCCATTTGCTTATTTAAAGTGCTTATTCCTAAGCACTTGACACATCAGTTTCATTTTCCTCCAAGCAACCCTATGTTTTTCCATTTTGCTTAGCTTCCTAATATTATTTTAAACTTTTCCTGAAATTTTCAGATTTTTCCAAGTTGGTTTGCTATTTTTCTGCATTTAAATTGATTTTTAGGCCTTTTTAATTAGCTTTAAATACAATTAATTAAGAAAAGCCTCAAAAAAATAATTTTTTATTTTTCTTAAGTTAAGATAAATATAAAAAGACAAAAAAATATTTTTCCATATTTTTCTTAGTTAAATTTGTATTTTTAAGTAATTTAAGTAGTTTTAAATAGTTTAAAATTCATAGAAAATAGAAAAATAATCAGAAAAATACAAAAATAGTTTTGAAAATTCTCTTTTGATATTTTAGATTTTTCTAAGTCTTAATTTTATTTTTCTAGCTTTATTTCCTAATTTCTTGTATTTTAGGCTATTATTTAATAGTTAAAAATAGTTTTTAATTAATAATAATTAGATAAATAGTTATAAAAATAATTTTCTTTTTCTATAAATTTTCTTTTATCATTAGGATTGTAAAAATGTATTTTTCATATTTTTAGGATTTTTATTTCTTAGATCTCACTTTTTATTTTGTACGTTTACGTTATTTTATTTAAACGTAAGTTTTAAGTTTTAAGTTTTAAACGTTCATCAATTTTAAAAATAGTGATAGCGTTTATTTAATATTTTAATCTTTTAACTTTCTTTAATTTGCATTTAAGCCCTTGTAGTTTACGTCCTTTTACGTAGTTATAATAATTCCAAACTCTTTTCCGCTCAAATCTCCGATCACTATACGCTTTGACTATTCTCGCACGACTCGTTGGGACTTAACGACTGGGAAACACTATACTCTCGATCTTCATTGCATTCGTGCTTGGCGGTTTAAGGCGATTCTGTCGCCATTCACAAGTGGCGGCTTGAGTGATTTAGCTTGACTGTTTGAAGCGAATCAGAAGTCTTCTCCAATTTGCTTGTTGTCTAAGGCATCTAAGAACAAGTCATGGTTATGGCACCGTCGCCTCAATCACTTGAACTTCGGCACCATCAATGATCTTTCTAGAAAGGACCTCGTAAGAGGCTTGCCTCATTTGAAATATGAAAAAGATCATCTTTGTTCAGCATGCCAATTGGGCAAAAGTATAAAGTATGCCCACAAAACCAAAACTTCCAATACCATTATGGAAGTTCTTCATACCCTTCATATGGATTTATGCGGACCCATGAGAGTATAAATGGGATGAAGTATGTGCTAGTTGTTGTTGATGACTACTCTCGGTTTACGTGGGTTAAGTTTTTGAGATCAAAGGATGAAACTCCTGAAGTCATCATAAAACTCATTAAACAATAGCAGGTTCGGCTTAACAAAATAGTTAGAATCATCCGAACAGAAAATGGAACTGAATTTGTGAACAAAGAACTTAGTCAGTTTTATGAAAGCTTTGGAATCAGTCATCAAAGAAGTGTTCCACGCACTCCTCAACAGAACGGTGTAGTTGAAAGGCGAAATCGGACTCTTGTGGAAGTTGCAAGGACTATGCTAATATTTTCAAAGGCTCTAATGTTTCTCTGGGCGGAAGCCATTGCCACTACATGTTACACCCAAAACCGTTCCCTAATACATACTACTCATGGAAAAACTCCATACGAATTAGTTCACAATAGAAAACAGGATCTCTCATTTCTTCGTGTGTTTGGAGCTTTGTGCTATCCAACCAATGATGGTCAAGATTTGGGAAAGTTGAAAGCTAAGGCTGATATTGGATTTTCGTTGGTTATGAACCTAATCGGAAGGGTTACCGAATCTACAACAAAAGAACCCGAGACATTATGGAAACTATTCACGTTACGTTTGATGAGCTGACTGAGCAAATGGCTCCTGGACAATCCAGTTCTGGACCCGCACCTCAACTCTTAACACCTGTACCCATTAGCTCGGGTCTTGTACAGAATCCCCCTCAGAAGAAGATTTAAAGAAACTTTTTGATCTAATGTTTGATGAATTCTATGAGCCTCCAGCTGATGATAATCCTGCACCATCAACTGCAGCTGCTCCTACTCCAACTAACACAAATGGTCCATCTGTATCAATGTCTTTATCTCAAGAAGCGCCATATGCCGATCATTCATCATCATCTTCGAATCCTCAATCATCTTCTGTGCATCAAGGAAATGCAGCTTCTAATTCTTTTGAAGATAGCCCCTTTGCTACTCCCGAAGATGCTCCATTTGAAAATATATTTGCCCTTAAACCCACTCCTGAAACATCATCACCAGGGGATCCCAACTCTACTACTTCAGTACCTTAACAACAACCACATGAACATCTCATAAAATGGACACATGATCATCCATTGGATAATATCATTGGGAATCCTTCTCGTCCGGTATCTACTAGAAAACAACTTGCCACTAATGCCTTATGGTGCTTTTTCAACTCTGTACTATCAAAGATCGAACCAAAAGATGTCAAATCAGCAATGTTTGAGGACAGCTGGTTTAATGCTATGCAAGATGAAATCCATGAGTTCGATCGTCTTGATGTATAGGAATTGGTGCATGCTCCAGATTGTGTTATGATTATTGCTCTCAAGTGGATCTTCAAAGTAAAACTTGATGAGAACGATGATGTTCTGAAGAATAAGGCAAGGCTTGTGGCTAAAGGATATCGACAAGAGGAGGGTATTGACTTTGAGGAATCATTTGCTCGGTTGCACGAATTGAGGCTTTCATAATCTTCCTGGCTAATGCTGCTAGCAAGAACACGGTAGTTTATCAGATAGATGTAAATTCTGCTTTTCTTAATGGAGATCTCAAAGAAGTGGTCTATGTTAGTAAACCCGACGGTTTTGTGGATCCTGAGCATCCAACCCATGTCTACCGCTTGAAGAAGGCCCTCTACGGCTTGAAGCAAGCTCCTAGGGCATGGTACGATACGTTGTTAAAGTTCCTTTTGGCAAATGGATTCTACAAAGGAACTGTTGATCCTACATTGTTCATGAGAAAGTCAGTAAAACATTTAATTCATGTTCAAATATATGTTGATGATATTATATTTTCTTCGACCGACCTTAATGAATGTGACCGATTTTCAAAAGAGATGGGCTCTAAATTTCAAATGTCAATGATGGGACAAATGTCATTTTTCTTAGGATTACAAATTTCTCAAAATCCCGGAGGCATTTTTATTAATCAATCTAAATATGCTAATGAAATTTTAAAGAAATTTGGATTTGATTCTGTGACAATGTTGACACTCCCATGGTGGAACGAACAAAACTGGATGAGGACCACTCGGGGATCCCGGTTGATCAAACTAAATATCGTATTATGATCGGATCCTTGATGTATCTCACTGCAAGTACACCTGATATTCTGTTGGCAGTATGCATGTGTGCTCGTTATCTGGCTAAGCCTACCAAAAAGCACCTTGAAGCGGTAAAACAGGTCTTTCGGTACCTCCAAGGAACCATTAACATGGGACTTTGGTATACGAAGGACACCGGTATGTCACTAACAGCCTATGCAGATGCTGACCATGCAGGGTGTCAAGATACTCGTCGAATTACGTCAAGAAGTGCACAGTTTTGGGTGATAAGTTAGTGAGCTGGTCTTCAAAGAAACAAATGAGTTTTTCCATATCCTTTACAGAGGTTGAATACATATCCATGTCATCATTTTGTGCTCAAATCTTATGGATGAGATCCCAATTATCTGACTATGGATTTGTATTCAACAAAATCCCTCTGTATTTTGATAACAAAAGTGTCATTGCTCTCTGCTGCAACAATGTCCAACACTCAAGAGCAAAGTACATTAACATTCGACATCATTTCATCAGGGAACAAGTAGAGAAAGGTGTGGTTGAACTATATTTCGTGAGGATTGAGTATCAGTTAGCATACATCTTCACCAAAGCTCTTCCAAGAGACCGTTTTGAGTTTATCCTCCTACGACTCGACATGAAGAGTCTACAGCCGAAAACACTCAAACGTCTTCAGGAGGAAGATGAGGAGTAAAGGAGTTTCTTCACCTATCCTTTGTAAATATTTTATCAAAAGCAAAATACAAAATTATAAAACCAACAAAAAGAAAATAGAAAAATATAAAATTTTCAAAAACCCATAAAAATTTGAAAAATTCAGAAAATTCCAAAAATAGTTTTTTCAAGGCATGTCTTCTGGCATCGATAACATCTACGATCTTAGAAATGTCATTCAATAATGGCACGGGACTTTAGATGAAGTTCGAACAGAAGTTCAAATGTTTTTCAGAACATGCCTTAATCAACCAAGTGGCTTACTGTCATTTCAGGCAGTAACCCGAGCTTAAAATCATGGCTTGTAGTTATTTCAGATTGTAACCCGCTTTTAAAGAAAGGACAGTGCTATGCTAAACCGATTTTAAAATATCAAGCTCTGATCCTAAAAACAAAGGTTCAAAAGGAATATTTGTCGTCAAAAAGACGAATGTTCCTTCACAAATGTTTTTCATTCTAAAAGATTCTTCTGAAAAATATTTGGCTTCAAATGGAAACAAAATTGTTTTGAAAATAACTCAGACTTAATTTTGAAAGTCAACTGGACTTATCTTTTGTCAAAATCTTTGTCACTCAATCAACAACTTTGGTCATTGATTGAGGGGGAGAATGATTTCAAACATTTCAAAAAGGATATTTTCATACAATTGGCATCAAAAGGAGCATGTTCTATACTTTTGAACATTTTGTCCACAATTGGAACAAGAGCATGCTAACTTTGAGTTTTCATTCAAATGGTACATTTTACAAAATCTAAGCATTTTACAAATGGTACATGAGCATGTTAGATCATTGGAGATTAAAGCTTTAAAATCTGATCCTTATCAGTTAAATGTTCTTAAAACAAAGTCACATCTCTCCTCAAAAAGTTTTCTAAAATAATTTAAATCAATTGGGATCCCAAATCTCAAAGGGTTTGAAAATTGTGATCGGGGGAGAGTTTGTGATTTAAATAAGAAATAAACTGATAAATTGGTGAGTGTTTTAGAAATGTAATAAAAGGTACCCCTTCCTACATGTGCCAAATGATTTCAAATTTTCCATGCACATGTTAAGGGGGAGCATTTATCTAAAACCAAAGATTTGACTCAAAGTGCAAGTTCTCTCTAATATGTGCAAAACTCTTTCAAATTTCGATGCACATATTGAGGGGGAACAAGTAAAAGAAAACCGCATCCTTCCCCAAAATGTTTATCTAAAGTATCTAAATACTATATTTGACCGGGGGAGAGATGATGATCATTTTAGAAAACATTATCAAGAAATGGAGCTTTCATTTGGTTAATCAAGCCAACTTTATTGGTTCCTTCCTCCATGTGAATAATTTCTTATACACAATGCACATGTTGAGGGGGAGCATTTCTAAAAGATAAAAAAACAATTAAGGTACAAAATGCTTTGATTTTATATCACAAGTACCTTGATTGATTTTTCAAATGGTTTTCATTTGGTTTCAAGGCGGAAAGAACTGTACCAAAAAGACCGACCATTTTACTTTATGCATTGGAGTTATAAGGATGGTAAGGTTAGGTATTCGTTCCCACGATCCCGCCAGAGCCGGAGGGATCTACCCAGGGACAATCCACTAGATAGTGTACAAGTCCTTATGTATGATGAAAAAAGTAGAAAAGTGAGAATAAGGGAAGAGTGCCGACTGAGAAAGAGCTAGAACTGGAATAAACCCAACAAGGTTCTAGTGATGAAGTCTCGGTAAGCACTGAAGGGGTTGAAGAATGAAAAAGAAATGAAAAGTGAAAAGGGTGAAAAGAAATATCCCTCCAATAATTCAACCTTACGGCAGAAACCGGGTTCAATACATATGCTACTGGTGGTTACTAAGGTAACGCCGGTATTGAAGACAAGACGTCATGGACCCAGTGACGCACTGCACAAACCTTCCCAAGCTACTGAAGTTCTCTTAAAAGAATTTGTTTCATTCTCACGGGGAACCTACATCATCTATCGACTTTCTCTTAGAAATGGTTGATATTGAAGAAGGAGACCTTCTCCCTAGTCTCCGATTAGGAAACCAAAGTGCACAAATGAGTCTAGAGCCAAGAGATCATCCACAAAATCTCATTAGGACACTCAATTTATTGAAGACTTGTTGTTTCACACAATGTGGAAAGTAAGATTATATATATTAAGAGTCCTACGCAGTATCCTTGTGGTATTTGCCAGAAAATCTGAGTGATACTTAGAGTATTAACGACGAAGATGGAAATCCTTCTAGAGCCAACATCAAACAAGCTCTTGGTGGGTGACATGTGAGATTCTTCAAGAATCAAACTTGTGACAACTGGATAGAAACGATGGGGCGATTCACTCTTGAATCAACGTTGGTCCAGGAAATGGTTTGACGGATACCGTTGAAAAACCATTCGATGTGCTCTACAATTCGTTTCTCTAGCACATCGAATGTGTATTAATTTTCCAAAATAAAAGGGTATTTATGATTGAAAATTGATCTTTCTCATAAAACCTTCGTCGTATTGCAAAATCTTTCTTAAGCAATACGCGATTGTTTTTCAAATCAATTTTCATCAATCGCTGAATCTCAATTACCGGTTCACTAACTCCGTGTTGTCTACTTTGGGATGCTCGGTTTGAGAACGACTAGATCAAGTCGCGAAACCCCTGTCAAGGAGATTATTAGGAATTCTACCTGATCACAGGCAGTATTTATACTGATCAACGGGGAACCGTGGTTCTTACAACCGTATTCAATGAAAGTGAACAAAGACACTTTCTTGTGTTTTATTGCTAACTGTTGTTTGCAGGAACATCGGACGGTTACAGCTGATCAGAATTGAGAAGTCAATCCATAACCGCATGCTCAAACATCACACTCACGTTCAAAGAAATCATGACAAGTGCACATCTCAATCCTTTACTCTGATATCATCATGATGCTTTTGCTTTCACTATGATACCATCATGCTATGCTTCCGCTACGCTAATGAAGATATCATAATCCAACGAAGATTCCGCAACTTTGATGAAAAGATGTCATGATCCAATAATGTGAGCATGTCGGTCCAAAGTCACAAACATCACATGAAGGCAACACAACAAAGGATGAGTCAAGATATTTACGGTGGCTGATGATCTCTAAGAAGGCTAAAAGAATAACCAATCCGTAGATCAGTTAAAGACCTCCACTCAAATTATAAAGCATGCAGAATTTGAAGAATCAAAGATTACGAGCTACAGAGCAAAGAACTTACAAAAAGAATCCAAGAACACACAATGTAATATTTGTTTGTAATTGAGGTGACCTCCCTTAGGGGGAGATTGTTGGGATTTTGAAAATCCGGTAGTTAAAGACTCGGTCACCTCAAGCATATTTAATCATTAGAAAGCTCATAGCCGTAGTCGTTTAGTTATGTTTAGTAGTTAGTCAAGTAACACCGTGGAGGACGGACGGGTCTTTACCCAGTGTATGCCTGATCCACAACCCGTAGGTGGCGTATTTTGTAAGACACTATAAATACCCTTTGCCTAGCAAGGCAAAGGGTGGAGCTTCATAATATATTTTTCTTTCTCTCACTAGAAGTTCTCATTTCTCTCCATCTTTTTCTCTCTAGAACTCATATATACGAATCCTTGTTATTGTGATTATGAAAACCAATATGTTACATAGATCAACAAACTCTTTTAACACCTTCAATAAGTGTTAGGAAACCAAGAAGTGATGGTAAAATCACTAATTGCATACTAGGTCTAAGAGCACCAAGTTTTGTGAGAAACCAATGAAGCAATATTCATATTTGAAGTGCTATTTCTTTGTCTAGGTGAGTTTAATGAATTACATTGCATATTTTGTTAATGCATTGTATTGCATAGTTTGAGTTTGCATGTATAGTTGATCAGTTGATGGTTCATCCAAATGAAGGTTTATTTAATGTTGAAGTAGTTCATCCAGTACAAGTTTTTGAAGTTTTGGAAATGTGTTGCTCTTTTGGGATAATATACTGTGTAAACAAGTGATCATATAACTCGAGATAATGTACTTTTGGGATAATGTACTATGTTGATCTCTTTGAAGTTTTAGAAATTTAAACAAGTTTTAGAAATGTGTTGATATTTTGGCAATGCATTGCATTGCATATTATACTAACACAGACTTTCATTAGTCATACGACTAAGGAATTCATTTACTAAGCA
Organism: Chrysanthemum lavandulifolium; assembly: GCA_022545495.1. Taxonomy (NCBI): domain Eukaryota; kingdom Viridiplantae; phylum Streptophyta; class Magnoliopsida; order Asterales; family Asteraceae; genus Chrysanthemum; species Chrysanthemum lavandulifolium. The sequence continues at coordinate 85,875,930 of CM040238.1, read as the reverse complement.
TCATCATCTATATTTCACATCTTCTACATCCCGAAAGTTTCTAAATGCAAACTAAGACATAATAACACTTAGACCTCTGATCATTTAGCATGACATCCATGAGAGGCATCACCCATATTTTGACTGCCATACTAGTCTATCTTTCCTATTTACATTGATCACTGGTACTGGATATTGCAGCAAAATAGGATGAGATAGGTAACATTCAGGAGGCCAATATTTGCAGAATAGCCTCAATTGTCCCAATATTTATATGTATGTTTTATGGTTGGATTAATGTCATTTTCATATTTTATTCTGTGTTTTCGATTGGTAATATTTCTGGAAAATGTTTATGTTTGTTATACGACTCAAAGATACGGTAAAACCATATTTGAACACAAGGCTACCCAAAAACAACACATTCTACCCCGGAAATCAGGATCAAACGACCCATTCATTAATGTACAATATTAAGACACTACTATAACATACTACCATAACACTAAACTAGAAGAAACCACAACAAAATAACCCTAACCCCAATCTACATGCATCATAAACAACAAAAGAAACCACCCACAAAATAATCTTCCCAGCCTCCATAAACCAACCCCCTCACATCTCCCTCTGCCTCACAGCAAACTTTATCTTGTCAACAATCTTGTTGTTAGTTTCCCTAACCATCCTCATCAACACCCTCGCCGTACGCAAATCAACAGTCTGAATTCTCCTAAACTTGGTCACATTGGCCTTTGCAACTCTCGATTGTCTTATGTTTTGGAGCTCAACAATCAGCTCCCCCTACCCGTGACCCTATAAGTAAGCTTTTGGCACAGATTCATCAAATCTGTTGTCTGCTGCATGTCTTGAGCAATCTCTCTCTTGTAATGGCAAACCATCATTTCTGATATCACAAATGAGTTACAGGAAACTACGAGGTCAAGACAACGAGACATATTCCGGTTAAGGAAATGGTGGATTTGTTCGTAAGTGTGTGTGTGTGTAGTGAGTGTAGTCATAACTAAATTTGACTAAATAGGATGAGTATTTTGGAAAGTGAAGTTGTAGATTACAAATTTAGTCTTTGAAAGAAAGTCTAACATTGGGAATCGAAGTTTGCCAGAATAAATTGGCGGGAAAAAAGTAATGACGATAATACCCTCAGGTCCTTAATCACTTAACGGGAGAACTAACGCTCGTTAGGCTTTAGTGGTTGTTTTGGAATGCCACGTCAGCTTCAAGGACTAAATAAAAAAATGGTTTTCGACGGTTTTCTTGCAATTTTAAGAAACATTAGGGATGTCATTTGCAATTTACACTATTTTTTTCATTCACATAAATTTCAATATTAATTCTCATGTTCAAATAACATTAGAGCATCTCAATCCTGTATAAAAATATGATGGGTAATGCTATTGACTTAATAAAGTCCATAGCATTAAAAATGCTCTAACAAACTAATGAAAAAAGTAAACATTTTGAGAACTCGGTTCCACATCACATATTATTTATTTAGTAATAGTCTGATATAAGAAGTTTAAAATATCACGACTATTGATCAACCAAGCTAGCCAAGGCTTTTCGCCAAGCAGTAAATGAGGGTGTCTACCGATCAAAAGGTTGAATTAATGTCTCATTTGAGAGACATATATATGTGAAATCATATGAGATATGAGATAAGAGATTAGTTCAACATATATCACAAATTTTTTAAAAATTAAATGAAAAAATAATAGACATTCATATTTTCATTAAAAAAAAAAAAAAAAACAACTTTTTCATCATTTTTTTTAAATTAAATATCTCACAAACCGTTAATCATTACGCGAAACAAATCATATAATCGCGACGAGAATTAAAATCATATTTTTATAGAGAGGCACTTCTTAGTGAGTGTTGAAATTTGAGTTTTTTTAGTGAGTGTTGAAATTTCCGTCCTAAAAAATCACATATAAATCACACTTATTCATTATTTTAATAATCACATGTGATTGATTTTTAAAATAACATATCACAAATGATTTTACAAATCACATATAATTTTTCAAGAAATAAATTTCAACAATAAAAAAACTTGAAACAAAATTTTATAGTATATCAAAGTGTTTGTCCACTGATGAAAAATTTTCATCGATGGGTATTTTTTGCCGCTTGACGATTTATTGTTTGTCAGATGCTTTATTTTTTTTAAAAAAAAAATAAAAAAAAAAATTGAAAAGTAGATAGATGGTATTTGTGGTTTTTTTCTCAACACAAGTAGTTCGTGATCCTACGAATGTAGTCATAGGTTGAACCCCAGAATCTACTTCCACAAGTAACAGGTAGGGTCTATTAGAGGGACCGGCATATTATATATACTAATAGGCTTGTTAAGAACAATGAGGTGATTTGCACACTACAGACACTTCTTGATTATATCGGCAGGAGTCGAATTATCTTAAAAACATGAAGCATAAAAAACAAGTCACAAATGACATGCAAAGATAGGAAGCGAAAAAAACTACTTTTCACAAGTAAACTAAGTTTGAAATTGATGACTGGCTTTTCGACCTCTCCAAGGTACTCAGGATACCCATTCAACATCCCCAAACAATTTTCATGCAATACTTAGATACACATAATTCGATAAAGATGTTGAGGCGACACGAAAGACATCATGGGCCCACAATTCATGATGACATGGAAAGAGTATGCGGCTTTCAGAGTTCCCTAATTCACACGCGTACTCTTCTAATTGGCCCGCAATGTCCAGCTCAGCTACCAACCATAATGCAGACATCACTCTGTCTCACCCACATGACTGACACCTTCATATTAAAATCATATGATAAAAAAGGGAAGAAATTTGCATTAAAAGAACGAAGCGTGTACCGGCCGTGTATCTTGTGGCATGTCCAGGACCAGGTATAAGTATATGGTTTAATCCATAGCATACGTGGTCTAACAACAATAAATAAATAAAATCACCAGAAACAAGAATCGTACCTATTGTCTGCAAATCTAATGGCATCTACTGCCAGCCTGCAAAATTCGATTAGAATTGGTTGTGAATTCATATTGGGAAGTACCAACCGACGGAAAACCAAGCTAGTTATGGATCATATATACTGAGAACACTCAGAATCGTACAAGTTTCTTGTTACATTCACATGTAACATGTTCTTGACACTTCAGAACATGCGAGTTATGGAACAAGATGGTTACTTTAAATAAGCATTACATATGAAAGATGCAGAAAAAGATGTGATATTCATATAACGAGTATCTGTGAGAGAGAAGAGTATGTTCTGTATGACTCTTAAAATGCTGATAAACACATCAAAACAATTAGTACAACATGATGGCCGGTTTGGTTCAGCTAAATAGTCCAGTGGTCATTGTCAAGATGCGGTTAAACATTATACGTGGATTTTTCATTTCGAGAAACATAGTTACATTTACACCGAGTCAAACATAAGATACAATTGCGGCTAGCGGTGTTGAGTTCAGACTTGCAGAATAAGAGGGGGGACATAGGGGCCATGTGCTCACATGATGTTTTCAAAATTCAAATATAGTAGGAAATCTGATCTTTTCCAGAAATAGAAAGAAGTCTACAGAAGTCAAAAGTCAATCATTCCCAGGATTTGGCAGAGTAAAGAAATCACTATAACAGGAAACACAAGCAACATATAGAAGAAAACTTCTTAATATAATAACTACCTAACATTATTTAATTGCATATTTTTATTATAAACTATGTCTGGTGAAAGATATAGATGTAGTTTTTTTAAACATTAGTTTAGTAGTGTCTATTTATATGGCAACTGCGTGTCCTATGATGCAGACAACACGCATCGACTCATCTTATTTGACTGTAAATGTTATAAACCAGTATACTGCCTAGAAAATCCTTGTAACTAAACCCTTTTTTTTTTTAATACCAAACTCGTTGGTTTCTATACTTTCTGAAAAGTTTAATTATGAGAAAAGAAAATCTAATTTTGGTATTAGGCTATTAGCAGGCGTTTTATAAAGATAAAAGAATTAGAGTAAGTTTGACTATGAACAAAACATGACACGTTTAGTACGAGGAGCTATTACACGTCAGCTCTAAGAATCTACGTAGTCAAGTCCTGGACCCATAGTTGGCCCCCCATCTCGTGCTAGACAGATTCCAACAGAAATCCTAAATGCATAATGGTTTATCTTGAACAACATGATAGGATTAGTGTCCACGGAATATACCTCCCACTTCCAACAAGCGACACGCAGGACCTATTATGGGGGCCCACAATAACTTGAATGAGTGAATATTCCTCGAATAGTACGAATTGGTGTATAAATAGGCATTTCTTGAACTGTAGACACGAAAACAGCTTAGTTGAACGGTCCAGAACATGCAAGCATTCCAAACTTAAGATAAAAGGGCCTTCTGAATACGTAAATAAGAATACTAGTTTATGAATCAGCCAGATAATTCTTCTATTTAAGTATTTATAAACAGCCTCAATCTGTGCAGTGTAACATGAAATACTAATGTACTTATGATTAAAGTTTGGTGTTGAATCATAATGTATTGCCTTTCGACTTCTCTGGAGTACATAGCATACCCAATTAGTATAACATAAAAACTTAGCCTGATTTTGTTATTATATTGATCTAAACAAAAAATAAAAACATATGTTTAGTCAGTACACATGCCAGAATTCTTGATGACGTGGAATGAGAAATTACCAGACTGAAAGATACCACAGTACCAAAGTTCTTCCTTCTCGTCAACCGATGTCCACATCATCTATCTCATATGATGCAACGTCACTGTATGCATCACCCACAACCCTGACATTTCATATTTAAATCGTACATTAAGAATTTAAAAATGTTCAAGAATGTGTTGCTGACAAATACAAGGTGTAAAACTGACAATTTAAGGTAGGATGACCTTGTAACTGTGGCTTGTCTAGGACCAGGTATTAGTATATGTTTTAATTCGATAAATATGCGGTGCAACAGCATTGGCCGGTAGGAGTTCAATAATGCAGTTTTCAAATGACCAGCTTCTGTTACACCAGAATAAAAGATCATTAATTTGTTGATCTGAGAGTTAGTGACATGGGGTGGCAATTGCTTAAAAGCCTACAACTTGCTCATTATCTTGGCAGACAGAATGCACCTAATTAGTCCAGGCAACATAGTGAGAAATATTTTGCACAGGATAAAATGTGCAGGTAATACATCGAGAAGTACCCATATATCAGAAAATTTAATTCACATTTTCATTAGCGATCCTAAAGTAAGGCAATAGGGAGCACTAAGAAACAGAGATAGCTGCAACCTAGAAGGACTACGTACTACAAAAATCAACAAATAAATATTGCAACACTTTTGTTTGTCATCTCTCCCATCTGTTATATAATCTTATTGACGGTTTGCTTTCCTTGTAACACTATAGTCCATTTCTTAAGGCAGTCCGAGTTAAAAAAAGCTACAAATGACTGAGCGAATTTTGCAATCAGAGGGTTTTCTTTATTGTTGATAAAGAGACCTTCATAGACAGCATGATATCGATAAAACTACCAGGGCAAAAAAATGCCACGTGTCTCTTCCTAGAACATGCGGATGTCACGCATCAGTAGTACTCCACAAGATACAGAGAATCCTTTGTATGTAGTACGTAAGCACGCCCAATCAGACCAGGTCAGTCCCACATTTTGTGCATATGAAATTTTCCTTGAACACCACGGATATGATGAGCACATATGTGACCTACATGAATCTTGACGAGAAACATTATTCAATGACGACTACTACCACTATAGCATGTATAAATAGCTATATCCTCAATGTGAGCAGGAAAGTAGCCTCAAGATAGGTTTTCACTTTTGTACCAAAGGAACAATGAATTAGTCACCTACAAAATATATTGTATCAAAACTAGATATAATTACACTTTATGGATTAAAACAACAAGAGGTAATTCCCCAAATGCCCCAAAAGTAGAAGTGAGGTTACCCTGTATGTCCCAAAAATTTTCTCTTTCTCAAAATGCCCTAGAGCGAAATTCACCCCGGGTAGGTGGGGGGTGACTCCTACAAAATTATGACACGTGTCCCACTTATGTACTTGTTTTGTACACGTGTCGCAATTTTATAGAGTCGCCCCTCACCTACCCGGGGCGACTTTCGCCCTGGGACATTTTGAGAAATGGAAATTTTTTGAGACATATAAGATAACCCCACTTGTACCTTTGGGACATTTGGGGAATTACCTCTTAAAACAAATAGTTTATGCCCACTCTCAGTCATTCTTCGATCTACTTCATTCTTCAACGTGTCTGCAACCCCTAAACCTGGCTAACGTTTTCCAAAATATTCACAAGAAGTACACATTATGCAGAAGCCAAAAAATTAAGACTCACTGACCTTGGAATGTTTTAATCGAGTTAATTCTATTCAGACCACTATTATTAGTGATTTCAGTATAATATAAAATAATATTCTATATAGTAATAAAAACATTTACGTAATGCTAGAATCTTGTGTATTAAAGGGCCTTTTTAGCCGTATTAGGGCTGAACCCATTAGGGTGGGATTAAGACGAGATCGGTCCCGCATCGATCTGCATCAATTAATTGCACCGATTTTTCCCGAGATAAATTAGTGGTACCGCACCGCATCGAACGGATTCGGATATCGATATCGGTATCGGTACTGCACCGGAAATCGGGTTTTCCTCGCTTTTTCTAATTTCCGATTTGGTACCGTCCCATACCGAATTAGTGGTCCCAATTTTTTCACCTTATTTCAGATTCCCAAGACTGCATCAGATTTCAAAAATCGGTACTGCTTCGACACGGCACCAAGACGGTTCCGGCTCGATTCCCGAGATTCGGTTCAAATGCTCATCCCTACATTAGGTTAACTTTGCTCGGTCTCCAAGCTAAGTAGTGTTTATGTATATCAATTGTAATTATAATGCATTTGGCCTTCTAAAATTGAAGACTTAAAATTCGACTTTTGACTTGCTTATTATGGAAAGAGTTTTTCAACCAAAAATTAAGATATGAGCCCAATCACGATGACATGTGTCACTTAACAAACCCAAGCCTAACTTCTAACAAACCCAAACCTAACTCCTAACCACTAAAAATTAAAATAAAGAGTTTAATTATAAAACGATACGCATTTTCAACTAAAAATTCATCTTTATTTTAAATTAAAATATCTTTTATCTACTTATTTTTTTATAATCTAATTTCACCATATTTTCTAAAATTTTACGCTTTTAATTCAACATCCATTTTGATATATTTTTATGAGTTTTTAGTTTTATATTTTTAATTGGTTTATTTTATTTTAATTCAAATTTTACAACTTTAACCTTTATTTTATTTATTTCAATCAATATAATCTTGATTCACAAAATCATATACTTTTGGGGTAGTGTTTGACGCGTAAGAGATCATGCAGGTGATTTCTATATGCGAATAATGACGTCATGAAAGCTACGGAAAGTTACGGGTAACCCAAACAAACACTTACAACTAACACATATACATTCGTTGTTGTGAAACGAATTCACTAAACGGTAGTTAAACACATATAACTATACTTATCGCCACATGCCATGGCATCTGCCATAGTATATCAATTGTAATAGTTGTAATAAATAAATTTAAAACAATCATTTGTTCATGACCATTGTTTACATCTAATAACAACTGAAACATAAAAATGTAAAAATACATACATTTAAATTCAAAACCTCAGTGGTTAAAATCAAGAATTTAACAAAGGGCGCTGCGCCATGTACCCCAAGTGAAATATTCAAAGGCAATATCATGAAATCTAGTCCTTTCTAAAAACAGGAAGTAGAAGGCCTTAGTAAAAAATTCTGGTTAGTCCCAATATTTTATCGCTGAGGGAGGCATAGTTTAATGGTAGGGTGAAAGCTAAAAACACATAATATAATTACTGAGATTTAGCGAAATATGTAACATACTTTACTAATTGTCAGTATTGCTAAAATGCTTTCAAAATTTTGTTAAAATTGCTAATATGACGTTTAACTGGTTATCTTCAAAATTGACTAAAATACCTTTATATTCTTATCTTTTGAATTTGTTCTTGAATTTACACTTAATTTCTATTTCTAAAAATCTAATTTCCAGATTCCGGCCTATCGATATTCCAGGCAATGTGTTTTTATTTATCCAGATCAAGTGATTGTAATCTTCCAACAAAACATCCAGATTACTTTACTTTCTAAACCCAAGTTTGATATGAATTAAATGATATGACTACTTCAGGATTCAGTTATGAATCGAAAAGAGTCTGATTCAACAAGCAGGAGCTCAAACAAATATGAAAAGAGGCTCGAACATGAAAAACATGATTTGTTATTAAGAAGATGAGTTTGTTACAGATAAGAAGAAGTATTTTACAATTACAGAGATGATCTAAAATGAATACAAGAGTGTGTATTTATACAAGTAAGATGGGCGGGAAATGTAGTTGTGATAGTTATGATTTGACTTTTGATAGTTTGACTTGTTGACTTTCATTGACCTTTACTAAAACCATATCAATGCCTTCCCCTTCAAATATTACTTGTCCTCAAGTAATCAATCATTAAGCAGACATGTCAAATGATGGAAATCGATCAACAATATCCTCATACAACTCCCAGTGGCATCTCAGAATGTCCCATCGACCCACCGAACCAACACATACACCGCCGTCAGATTTCTTTTAGCCAGCCTTCTGTCCAAAATAGCCATGGGTTCCACTGTAAGTACTCCATCTTTGTTGAATCTTGGAAAAGTAGCTGGTGCAACTGGTGGATCTCCTATATACAGCTTCAATTGGGACACATGGAAGACTGGATGGATTTGTGCAGACTCTGGCAACTCCAGTTTATAAGCCACCTTCCTAATCCTCTGGATAACTTTGAATGGACCAAAGAACCTTGGAGATAGCTTGTTATGTTTTCCTTTCCTGATGGTAGATTGCCTGTAGGGTTGAAGCTTGAGATAGACCCATGAGTTGAGTGGAAACTCTCTGGCTGTCCTATTTTTGTCTGCCAATGACTTCATCCTACCTTGAGCCCTTAGCAAAATGGAACTTTAGCAAACTGATGGCTTCTTCTCTGGCTGTAAGAGATCTGTCCACTGCCTCAACTTTACTATCCCCATGAGTGTAAGCAATGTGAGGAGGTGGTGATTGGCCATAGACAACTTGGCATGGAGTAGTGTTGATGGCAGTATGATAATTGGTATTGTAATAATATTCAGCTAAACCAAGCCAGTTTAACCACTCCTTTGGTCTATCCCCACTCATACATCTGAGGTAGCACTCAAGGCACCTATTAACCACCTCTGTTTGCCCATCACTTTGTGGGTGATATGCAAAATCATGTGCAGTTTGACCTGTAGGAGACCAAACAATTCCTTCCAAAATTTGCTCAAGAAAACTGTATCTCTGTCGTTAACAATTACCCTTGGGAGACCATGTAGTTTGTAGACATTGTCCAAAAATGCTTGTGCCACACTCAAAGCAGTATAAGGGTAAGTTAAGGGAATGAAGTGAGCATATTTTGAAGCCTATCCACCACCACTAGTATCACTGATCTGCCTTTTGAAAATGGTAGACCATCCACAAAGTCCATAGAAATGTCTGACCAAATTGTATAAGGAATAGGAAGTGGTTGTAAGATCCCTGGTGACTTCACAAGTTCTCGTTTAAACCTTTGACAGACCCCACAGTTTATTACATATTTTTGACTTCCTTTCTCATACCCTTCCAATAAACCAAAGCACATAACCTTTGAAGAGTAGCTTGAATTACAGAATGTCCCCCTTGAGATTCATCATGAAAGTGGTGCAACAACTCCTTTTTTAAAGCTAAATCATTACCAATGACCAATTTGCCTTTTCTCAATAGCTTATTATCAGACCAAGTGTAGTGTTTAGGAGGTGAGTTTGCAGACTGCAATCTTTTGATTAAAGCTTGTAGTGCAACATCAGTAGACCAACTAGCTGCTATCCTTGGGTAAAAATCACTTGAGAGAGTAGTGGTGATCATCTACAAAATTGTACCTGTGTTTGGTATTCTAGATAAAGCATCGCAGAGACATTCTCTTTCCCTTGCTTATACTCGATCTCATAGTCATAACCCATCAATTTTGGCAACCACTTCATTTGAGCAGGTGTGGTGATTCTCTGATCCAATAGATACTTGAGACTGAAGTGGTCTGTTTTGATGATAAAGTGCCTATCTAATAAATAGCCCCTCCACTTTTCAATAGCTTGGATCACAGCTACGAATTTCTTTTCAGAAGTAGATAGGGTGTGGTGTCTTGGTGCTAAGGACTTGCTCATGTAAGCAATAGGATGGCCCCCTTGTAGCAAAACTGCTCCTATCCCACTGTCTGAAGCATCAGTTTCTACAACAAATGGTTCTTCAAAATTGGGTAATTTGAGAACTGGTGCATGTGTCATGGCCTGCTTAAGCTCTTGAAAGGTTGTTTCAGTTGATTCAAACCAAGTAAAGGCATTTTTCTTGAGCAAAACTGTCAAAGGGTGACTGATAAGAGCATATTCTTTGATGAACCTCCTGTAGTACCCTGTCAAACCCAAAAACCCTCTGAGTTGTTTAAGGTTCTTTGGACTTGGCCATTGTTGCATAGCTACTATTTTGTTAGGAACAGTTGCTACTCCTTTGTCTGAAAGAATGTGACCAAGGTATTCCACTTGAGAAACTCCAAAGGTGCATTTACTTTTCTTGGCATATAGTTGATTGACCCTCATAGTGTGCAAGATTAGCCTCAAATGTTCCTCATGAGACTCCAATGAAGGACTATAAACCAAGATATCATCAAAGAAAACAAGAGCAAACTTTCTGAGGTAGTTTTTGAAAACCTTATTCATTAAGGATTGAAAGGTTGAAGGAGCATTAGTGAGACCAAATGGCATGACCAAAACTCATAGTGGCCTTCATGAGTCTTGAATGTCTGTCTTAGCAATGTCATCCTCATACATTCTGATCTGGTGGTATCTTGACCTCAGATCCAATTTAGAAAAAACAACAGATCCATGTAACTCATCTATAAGTTCTTCAATGATTGGAATAGGTAATTTGTCTTTGATGGTATGTTTGTTCAATTGTCTATAATCAATGCACATCCTCCAATTTCCATCCTTTTTCTTGACCATGACAATTGGTGATGCAAAGGAACTGGTACTATGTCTGATCACCCCTGAATCAAGTAATTCCTGCACCATGGCTTCTATTGCATCTTTTTGGGTAGGGGGATGTCTGTAGGGTCTAATGTTGACTATAGGAGCACCTTCTTTGAGTGGTATTCTATGGTCATGGCTCCTTTGGGGTGGTAGACCTTTTGGTTCAGCAAAGACAACATCATACTCATGTAATAGAGGCTCTAAAAAACTATGAGACAACTTCATAGTGTTCAACATACTTACTGGATAGACACACAGAGTCATAGAGGCACACTGAGCTCCCACACAATATCTACCAATCATCCATTGTGCAGTTGTCTTAGTTGTTCCCCTTAGAGTCATATGTTTCCCCTTGTAAGTAAATTTCATTCTCAGCTCACTCAAGTTACACAAAATTTCACCCAAAGAAGATAACCAAGAATTCCCAGTACCATCTCACAGCCCCCTAATGGTAACAACATAACAGTGGAAGAAAACTTTTCACCTTGCAAAGTCCAAGTAAAATTGGGACAAATGGTATCACTCACCGTGGTCTTACCCCCCAGCCACAGTTACTTGCAAAGGATAAGTTTTTCTAATTTCACAACCAAGCCTTTTTGCAGTTCCAATATCTAAAAAGTTATGAGTACTGCTAGAATCTACCAAAATATGTAACTCAAACTTGCCCACATAGCCACTGATTCTCATGGTTTGGTAATTGTAAACCCATGTAATAGCATTCAAAGAAATTTGTGGTGCCATTTCATGGTTTGGATTTGGTGGTGGTTGCCACTGCATCACTTCATCCAAACACTCATGTTCAGACTCAACACACAACTGGGACTCCTCTTCTTCCACACAAGCACTTACTTCTAAAGAGTAAAACTGACCACTGCATTTATGGCCTGGTGTGTACTTCTGATCACAGTAAAAACACAAGTTCTTGGCTCTTTTTTCTTCTAACTCTTTCTGAGTTAGATGCTTCCTAAATGGAATAGTTTGGGCATTACCAGTTTTTGTTTTCCAACTAGAGTTAGGTGCAGGCAAAGCTAGTGGTTTTGGACTGTTAATTTGGCCTGGATTTGAATAACTAAACCTTGGTGTGGGCAATAGTGGTCTAGTCTTTTGCCTAATCACCAACTGCTTAGCTTCTTGCAACTTGCAAAGTCCATACAATTCTGCTAGTGTTCCTGGCTTAAACATTCTAACAGCTAACTCAATTTCACTTTGCAGACCATCAATAAAGAAACTCATTGCTTGTTCTTCAGGCAATTCTAATCTACAAAGCAATTGATCATATGCATCTATGTACTCTTGTATAGTACATGTATGCCTTAACTTCTTAATTTCAGCCATGGGGTCATCATAAGCAACACCAAATCTTTTCAAGATTGCTTCTCTATAAAGTGCCAATCAACATTATCCCCCATTATCCTAACAAACTGTCTATGCCACATCAAAGCAAGATCATGAAGATGAATTGAAATGAGATTTACCTTTTGATCATCAAAAATTTGATCTACCTTGAAGAACTGTTCACATCTAAACATCCATCCCCTAACATCCTCAGTACCACAAAATCTAGGGAATTCAATCTTAGTGACTCTACTGAACTGAACTCCCCTTTGACCACCCCCTTGTTGCCTGAGTATTGCACCATTGTTGTCTCCAACAGCTTCTTGCCTAGCTTATTGCCTCATTTTCACCCTTAGCTTATCCATCTCTTCCCTTATAAGTGTTGCAATAGTTTGCCTAAGGACCTCTCTGGTTTCATCATCAGTACCAGCATTAGATGATCTTGTTTGAGTCACCATTGTAACTAACTGATCAAGAACAATAACTGCTTAACAAGATTTTGTAACTAAATGATCAAGAACATATGTGTGGGATTGGAAAGTGTAAATGAAACATGTTGTGATGTAGTTTGGGTTGGAAAAAATGGAAGTGGTGGATTATGGTGATAGTTGGTGTTATTTATGGTGGGGAAAGAATTTGTAACAGAATTGTGGGAATGTATCTAGCCAGAATTGTGGCTCTGATACCAAGATGATACGAACTAAATGATATGACTACTTCAGGATTCAATTATGAATCGAAAAGAGTTTGATTCAACAAGCAGGAGCTCAAACAAATATGAAAAGAGGCTCGAACATGAAGAACATGATTTGTTATTAAGAAGATGAGTTTGTTACAGATGAGAAGAAGTATTTTACAATTACAGAGATGATCTAAAATGAATACAAGAGTGTGTATTTATACAAGTAAGATGGGCGGGAAATGTAGTTGTGGTAGTTATGATTTGACTTTTGATAGTTTGACTTGTTGACTTTCATTGACCTTTACTAAAACCATATCAAAGTTCCTATCGTAGATAGCAGCCCCGACCATGCCTTAATACCTGCAACATTCATAAGAACATAAGCTGAAGATTCCTTGTTGTATTCATTGAAAAAGAATCAGAATTATTAATTTGCCAAAAAAACTCACATACACTACAATATTCCATTAGAGTTCTTTTATAAACACAGATATATTTGTTCTCTCCGATGCATTATATGTCGGTATGATAACATATCCAGATATATCATCCAATTAAAGGATGAAACAATTTTAATCACTCAACATTTAATGACATAAAAGTACCACCGATATTGTATCGATCATCATTTCAAATCATCAATTGTTACAAACTTCAATGACTTGCATTATAACATAAGCACCACGATTTTGTATAACTACTTATATATATAAACATTTGTTTTCGGCATTTTTTTATTGCACATCCTTTATTCAAGAATAAATGTAACCTCGAATTGAATCTTGGACAACCTATTAGTCACTAACTCAGTAGTCCGTGGTGGTTTAATGGGTGGTCGAATCTTGATTGGCGGAGGAGGCGATGGTGGATGGATGGAATGAAATTGGGATTTTGAAATCGAAAATAGATGTAAATTCAAGAACAAATACAAAGGGAAGAAACAAGGGTATTGTAGTCAATTAACTTGGAAAATTAGTGAGATTGTTTAAAGAATGAAGATATTTTAGCGATACTGACAATTAATAAAGTACATTACGTATTTTGATAAATTTCAATAATTATATTACGTGTTTTTAGCTGTTACCCTTTAATGGTATGCATGTGTCAACAGGTGTCCAATGATAGTTCAAAAGTTTAAGCTCCTTCATCTACATAAAAATCACAATGCATAATTAGATACTTATTTTTAGTAAATAAATTTTTAGTCAAGTACAACATTTACCATTATATAATAGTAAATACAATTAGACCACAAAATTTCTCTGCCATTATCACAATGCACAAAATTTCTCTGCCATTTTTAGTAAATAAATCTTCAGTATCATTTACTATGTAATTGCAAGTATTAATTCCACGATGCAGTACTTGGGTATTTGGCTCACAACCAAAGCAAATAACCATTAATTATTTCATTTATCAAGTTTACGTCAACTTCAGAATAATAATAATGCTAGTAATTATATTGCACATCATTAAACTATTTTATTTACGATTACAATTCACTACAAAAAATAGTTGATTCTACACAGTTTATTTTCACACTTTTTAAAAGTGCGTAAAATTTTATTAGTTTATTAACACTTAAAAATTGGTTACATTAATAAGTGTGGAAAAAAAATTGTAAAACAATAGATTTTCCACACTTTGTGTCAAAAAAAAGTTCACACTTTTAAGGGGGAAGAAATCTAAAAAATGTCTACACTTATAAGTGTGGAGGTTATTTGTAACACCCAAATTTTTCACACTTCCTCAAAGTGTGGAGAATTAAATTCTCCACACTTTCTCAAAGTGTGAAGAATTGAACTTTTTTTTTGACCAACTATGAATATGGAAAATTTATTGTTTTACAACTTTTTACCACACTTATAAATGTAATCATTTTTACACATCATTAAGTGTTAGTAAAAATAAAATTTTACACACTTTTAAAAAGTGTGAAAATAAAAGCGTGTAGAATCAACTATTTTTTGTAGTGTAAGTTGCTACATAGCTAATAGATGTTCCATTTCTTTAGGTGTATCTCAATGAAATACTTGGTTAAGCGCATGTAGTTAACAGCAAATATGAGCAAAGCTGTTTGGAATTAACTAAGACGTGTACCAAAAAGGTCTAGTTCCCAGAAGCAACACACCAAGGACCGGATAGGAGGACCCTACATGAGCTTTATGAGATAAAATTACTCAAATATAATGCCGCTTATTGCCGCATATGAAATAGGCGTGTTTTGGGCATAGATGAGTCGACAGCTACAATCAAACATCTGCATAACAAACTAGCATGCAATCATTCGAAATATGAGTAACAGCATACCACCTGTGCATACGTAGTACTTGTTCAATGAATCGACCAGGGTACCGCTTTATTATTAATTGTAAACCATCTCGATTTGAACAGTATAACAGACAGGCAAACTATATGTGACAATAAATGATAACGGTGCCCTTTCGAATTCTTGAGGGCACATAGCACACCCATTCAGCATCCCAAAAAGTTCTCACATTATATATTTGATGCAAGAAACAAAGGATATTGACTTGGTGTCATCATAAAATATCTCAATCCAGGTGCCTCAAGCCAAAAAAAAATAAAGAAAAAAACATGTCGAGGCTACACACATCAATACTGGAAGCTATAATGGGCCCACGATTCATGATGACATGAAAAGTGATATTACCTGGATGTTTAGTTGGATTTTTGTAACACATTTCTTTCCTAGCCTTTGAACAATGTCAACTTCAACAACTGCCATAATGAAAACATCACTGTATGGCTCACCCAGATGACTGGCATTTTTAGCTTATAAGTCACAAGATAAAATAAGAGAAGATATTTCCATTAAAAATATATCGTGTGCTCCTATGTATAGTGGCTTGTCCAGGACCAGGTATAAGTATACGGTTTAAGGCATAGGATATGCGGTCTATCAACAACAAATAATTATACAACCTTTAATACCACCAGAAACAATAACCAAACCATTTGTCTGCAACCCTGATAATACCTACTTCTAGCCTACAAAATGCTACCAAGATCAGTGGTAGTTCAACCTTGAAGTGCTAACAACCAACCTACCACATACAAAGCTTGTTATTGGCAAGGGCACGTAAGGTAAAACTCGCACTCCTTACAGCTTTATTTATATACTCATTGGCATGATGTTTTTAGATGCTTTATGATGAAATCTAGGAAGATAAGTGGTCATTTAAACAAGATATACATCTGATAGGTGCATAAAAAAATGTTTCAATACTATGAACTAGCTTCTTAATCACTGAAAATCAAAGAAGGGTGTATTGGGATGATTCAACGTTTGATGTTTCATATTTTTACTCATGGTTCTTTCTATATGTTTCGTTCGTTAACTTAGAAGAAAAAATCGCTTGTACTTATATGAGTTAGTAGAGTATGAGTTATAATTTTGTTTGCTTTTAGGAGACGTTTGCTTTAGTTACGAGAGAATAAGAAAGACTCCAAGTCATTGGTGATTATTTAACAGATGGTGCATTATAGCATCTTCTCACGGATCGCAACAACGACATCAGAGCAAGCATGATCTATTACAAAAAGAAGAGTTTCAAGGAGATTCAAAGGTTCCCATGGGAGATTCCAATCAACCTGACGCGACTTTGGGACTTTGATGATGATAAATGAGAACTGGTAGCTGACTATTTTGTCAAGAGCAATGGCGATAATGAGTCAAATATGGTCCTACAGCAAGAAGATTACTAACTAAACCAATGTTGAAAAGGTACTTAATATCTGACTTGGAAAGTTGATCACGTTGTCAATAAAATAGATGGCATACAGTTTTTTTTTTTTTTTTTTTTTTTTTTTTTAAGAATTAGCTTTTAGGTTAAAAAAGTATCCCTTAAGAGTGGATTTTTGTATGAGAAAATGAAGCTTTTCTAGAATGAAGGAGGTAGAAGAGGTAGTCATGGTTTATTCACAAACTAACAATAAGACTGGTGATGTGGGGTTCGATTAAATCTTTATAAAATTTGACTGAGGGAGAAAAGTTAAAGGTACAACACGAGAAATAGCAATATTGTTTGATGACTGTGAAAGAATGATCAAAGATATGAAAACAGATCAAGAGATGGTCCGTGTCAAAATATCAAAAGGTTCTTATAAGAAGTCTCAAATTTGAGAAGTTTTGTTCTTGTTATTAAAAGGAAAAAATGTCTCAAAGCTATGGCATTTTCATACGGGTATGTTAAAATCAAAGACTAATATAAAGAGGTATGGGTCTTTGGTTACCAATAATTGTCTTTCTTGGTTTAAGTGTTATTTCCATGTTCATGCAACATTCTTTAAAGGATCATTGAGTTTAGAACCTGCTACTTTGAATCAAGAAGGAGTATTGAGAAATGATTCAAAGTTTTGATGTTTTTATGATTATGGTTACATGTTTGAATTGTACTTTGTAATTATGAAGAATTATTACTCATTACTATGATTTCTAAGGAGTTATTAGTAGTTAGTTGGTTAATACTAGTGACTACATAGCATATGAGTGACATTTGCAAGTCGCTAGTACGAGGAACTATTACAGCTCAGTACTATGTTGTTGTGCCTCAAACTAATAGGTTAGAGGCTTGGAGCCCACATCCTACGCATGTGTAGAACCAGTCAGGCGGGACCTACATTAATAATTGTGCAAGGAATGTACCTCCGGTTCCAACAGACCACAAGCATTTAACGGGTTCCTCTGCATACGTATATAAGCATACTAGTTCTATGAATCAGGTAGACGTTATTTTATATATATTTAGATGTGAACAACCTCAATTGCTCAGTTTATAATGAAGAGCTAACGGATACATGGTTAAATATGTATAGAATGATAACAGTGTTGCTACTTTAACTTCTACCGAGTACAGAGCATAGCCATTAAAATTCCCATATATTGGTCATGCTATAATCTAGAATCTAAGAAACAAACGAAGTTCGCCTATTTTTTTCATATGCTTAAGTCGAATTAAGAACATACGTTGAAGCAACGCAAATGACAGAACAAAAGACATTGTGGGCCCACGATTCTTGATGACATGGAAAAGAGTAAATTACCTGGAATCTGAATTCCTTTTTTTCATATACTGATGTCCACGTCAGCTATACGCCATGATGTAACCGTCACACTATCTGTCATCTACAACACTGACATTTCATATTTTATTCATTCGATAATATTAGAAAATTAAGCAGGAACGTGTTGCCGATGAATATAAGGCAACAAACTGACAATTTAAGGTAGGATGAGTGGATGACCTTGTACCTGTGGCCTGTCTACGACCAGGTATTAGTATATGTATTATTTCGTGAGATATGTGGTGTAAACCAAAGCAGAAGGACAATAATGCAGGCCCAGCTGCTGTTAATCAACCACTATCAACAAATCTGCAAGTATCTACTGCCAGCCTGCAAAATGCAACCAAATGTGAATTAATTATATATCAGGAAGTCGTAGCAACCAACCAAACTAGTTATTGACACGGGCAGAGTGGTGAATGCTCAAAACCAATATATTGTTTTATAAGTGATATTACCAATAATGATCTTAAAAACAGAGATAACTGCAATCCAAAGGTGTGATTAGCATGAAATTCACAAAATAAACATTGCAACAATATTATTGGTCGTCTTTCCTTCTGTTATGCTGAGTAACATGTAATCTTTGATATAGTCCATGGTTACCGTTATAAATTATGTGAATCGGTAGCTAACATGCATTATCATCATAACATAGCTCCCATTCTTCATTAGTTCATGTAGTTTTCCAAGAAATAAAACAGGAGATCCAAACCAGAAAGTGCAAAGATCCATAGAAGAAGTTTACTAAGCATACAAGGTTAGGGTTAGAATTGTTAGAATCAACCAATTCTTAAACAGTTTTTCCTTTAATACGTAATTTATTTATTTATTATTATTATTTTTTTCCGCAATGATTCCGTATCTTAACCTTTTTTCGAATTACAGAAGTTTTAATAGTGGAATTCAGTCAGCAATTGATATAGGTTTTAACTAAATATAAAAGAACAAGAATTATCATAGACGAAACATTTACAAATTGCACCACTAAAGAAGAAACCTAATAGACTTAATCGATAAAATAATGAGAGTTGGTTGGTTATATCTAACATAAACAGAACTTAAGGGATGGAACCAGTGCCAATTTTCTTTAAGAAGTAAACCGCCAAAAGTTAGAAGTAGTTTGGTTTTTACCATTCCATCAAAGTTATAAAACACAACCATGACTGAGCAAAATATCTAGTCACGGACTTTTCCTAATTTAGAATTAAGATACCTTCGTAAAAAACCATTGCAAAGTATTGCCACATGTCTCTTCCTAGAAGACACAGATGCCGCTCATCAGTGGTATAAGATATACAGGATCCTTTGTATGTACTAATGTAGTGACACCAAAATCAGACAGTGTAAAATCCACATTCTGTGCATAGGTTATTTTCCTTGAACACCCATGGCTTCAATGAGCATTTGTGGGACCCACAAGAATTTTTAAAAGAAACATTTATTCAACTACTACTATTACTACTACAGCGTATCTAGAACGTCCTGGAAAGCAGCCTCAAACAAATTATCTGATGTAAGTATGTACCATCCAAGTATTATGGAACTGGCGGCAACTTGAGAAATGTCACTTGTGCAGATAAAGATAAGATAAATAGTTTTATGAATCGACCAACTCAGAATAATATGGGAGATCCCTTGATTTGAGTAGCATCACATGGGTAACAGGTTTGCTATTACAATATGTATAATATGATACCAACCACTTAACCAGCCACTTTGAAGTTAAGGGTTCACCACCACTATATATTCTAGACTACTTATTAATTAAAGCATTGCAAATAGATCGAGGACTAACTGACATTCTTTACGTGTTTGTAAAAATAAAATTTTCACATTTGTTTGAGGGAAGCCAATTCAATAGAAAAATGAAGTTAATCGTTAACGAAGGTAAAGGCTATCATCATATTTAAGCGGTTTTTTTTCATATGTTTACATACTCTACAAACCTTAAGCATTTTTTCACATGTTTATATATCAGCATAAAGCCACAATCTGTTTAGTTCTAGTGTAATCCCTTCTTGGAAGATTCAGGGCTAGAAGGTCACTCAGCTCCCTTGCCCGATATAACTTTTTCTACAAAAGCCTACCAAAAAAGCATTGATGTTGCAAATCGCTAGTTGGGTGGTCGACCCCCTTCTAGCTAGTAATTGGCCTAGATGTAAAATAAGTAAATAACAATATATAAAAGACAAAAAGTCAAAGTCAAACAATTTACTTACAAAATCTTGGTATATAAAACAACTAGCATGGGGGACCATGTGATCTGGGAAGTATTTAAAGGCTATTGCAAGAAATCAGACCCTTTTCTAAAATAGTACTAGAAGTCTACAGAAGTAAAAATCAGTTCGATTCCCAGATTTGGCAAGCGCACGATCATAATAATTGACAATAAAAGAACATTATCATACAGATCCATTGTTATTTTAAGCATAAACTATTAAATAAGGTGTTAGAGGATGCATATTTAATAGTATGAGGTGTGAAATAATGTCTAATAACATCTGTCTAATAGTTTAAGCTCCTTTATTCATAACATAAAAGTCGCAACATATAATTAATCACCCGGTATAACAGATAGTCTGAGTCTTAACCAAATAAGTTAATCTGTACAGCAATTTCATAGACTGAAAATGAAAACATATCATACCTAGAATCTAACACAATCCTTAATAACAACCAACTTTATTCTCTTTGATCACTCCGAAACTAGCCATGCAGATAGATATGCAATCTTACACAATTAGAGTATTGGAGCTCTTGCTGTTCATTAGTTATTTGATTTAAAAAAAAAAAAAAAAAAAAAAAAAGGTTATTTGATAAAAAGAAGACAATACAAAGAGAAGTACTCAGAGACACATGTCACCTTATTTGCCTTGCTGGTTAAAAGACATAAGATCATATGACAAACAAATTACATGAGTAAATTTAAAAAAATAAAAATAACATTATAATATTTTCCTTATGGGTGAAGAGATCATTATCTGCATAATATGCAAGCATTAAAAAAAGAGCAACATCTGACAATCCACTTGTGCATACGTAGATAAACAATCTATCTGCGATTAAATAATGTATGAAACTATAACAATAGTGCCCTTTCGACTTCTTCAGGAAGCATACCCATTCAACATCATCAAAAATTTCCCAATTTATAAATTACATACAAGAAACAAACAAAATTGACTTGGTTTTGTCATGGAATAGCTTAATTCAGGTGCCTCAAGCAAAACAAGGGCCCACATGTCATAATGAATTGATGACATGGAAAGTTATATTACCTGGATTATGAGTATCATGCTCCTATAGGCCGATAGGTGTCCACTTCAGCTATCAGCATAATGCAAACCTCACTTGTGCACATGTGAATAAGCAAACTACTTATTCTATCCATAAAAGCTGATTTTATTTGGACTGTAAACAAGTTCAGCTTGTGCAGCATAACCTGAAAGTGTGGCCAATTCCTGCAAACATTATATAAAAAATGATTACAATTCTGCCCTTTCAACTTATCCAGAGACAGTTGATAAGCCTGCAGTGTTGATGTGGGCAGTTTTATGTGCAACTGCCATGGAAAAGGGGTAATGGGCTTTCTGACAAAGTTAGACTTAACTAGTAGCTTTATTATTAGTGTTAATATTTAACTAGATTAGTATTATTTGCTTAGACTTCAACTAGGAAGTTTATTACCGTTGATTATGCTAATGTGTTGCACAAATACATTTAGAGTAAGATTATAATGATGTTGAATAGGTCGATCAGGAATCATCCCCAATGTCGACTTTTGAGGTGAAAACCATGGTAGACCCGGCCCCTACTTCCAAGTGCGAAAGTTATCATTATTTTGTTGTTTTGATTCATTGTTAAGATTAATTTTAGCCCCATCCTTATCATCAGCATACCATTCTACATGCAAGAACCTATCACATACACAGGTAATGCTAGCTTGGTTCTGTCATGAAATAGTTCGATGAAATTGTCCTAGACCAAAACAAAAACAGATGCTGAGGGTAAAAGAATGTTAAGACAAAAGACATCTGCGTACGAGCTCCAAGAAATTTTGTTTTAATTTTCAGTTGTCTCTTCTATTCTGATATTTAAAAATCATATGGCTGCATGGCTCCGACTCAAACCACTTAGGCTGGCCAAAATGGTCCAACAAAGGTTGTGCAGTGCAAGACTTAGAATTCAAACATGGTAATGAAGACAACAGTACAGGCAATTTGGGCTAGAGTTTACCTTAAAGATATGTGAAGATATGGGCTGACATAAGACATGATATATCCTCTTATGGCCTAAGTTATGCTAACAACTCATATGTCTACACATTGATTGTAGTAAAAAAAAAAAAAGAGCTATTGAGAATGCAATGAGAAAAGAAACTCGAAATAAGAATTTGATCAAATTGAACAATAGGGTAAGAGAAGCTCATCACAATCAGTTGGTGATATGTCCTTGAACATAATCTAAAATTATAAGCAATCTGAGAAGAAAATACATTAATCTTATCAAGCAGAAGATAGAACCATATGATTGTATCACTTGGTGTACAAGGGTACATGTTAAAGACTAATATATAACTGTTATTGGTCTTCTTATCGTTTAGGTGGTTATATATATTCGGACTTTACGTCACCAATGTCAGTATCTACCTTGTACAAGCATGGTCCAAGGCCGCTGCACACTAAGCTCGTTCCTAGTGCAGTTCACAGTGGGAGAGGATGATGTTGGCAGCCATCATTTATGTCTGCTATTGTAAGTAGTAGCTGTCAGAATATGAGAATGAAACCTGGGAAAAGTGGAAAAAAAACACAAATGAAACGAGTACCATAAACCTCATCCCCTCATTTGGAAACCCGTGGAAAATCTGACAAATGTTGGAAGAGTGGCAAGTACGGTCATATCTTCATTTTGACTCCAAATTCTATGATTATATTAAGCACCGAGCTTTGCTACATCCGAACACCCACAAAAAAAACATCCACAAAAAAACATCCACAAAAATGTGTTGTCATGTTTTGATTGTTGTATTTTGATACACTTTCTCTCTCTTCTCTTTAATTAAGCCAATCACACATAAAAAACACATTTTTGTGGATGTTTTGTGGATGTAGCAAAGCTCTTAAGCACCAGCCACCGAGGCTATTCATAGAGGGTGAAATACCAAAAGAAGGGTCCGACTTTCTTACTATGAGTATTCTTGATACACCCGAATACCTGATTGCAAATTATGTAGTATTTATCACACATTTTAATGGGTTGAACCACATAGATACATGTGTTCTTTCATTGTCTTTTCTTGTTCAATCCACATCAACTAGGCTTGTTCTTGTAGCTATTCGCAACACCAAAGGTTATACTACTATTTTGTTAATTTCACACAGTAAAAAAAATAGATGTGATTTAGAAATGCCATACAGTGAGTTGCACAAAATATGTCGAATCCTTATATTAGAGATCCACAACGGTTGCTTTTTGCTCGGGCGAAAAGGATCTTGTCGTTGTCGGTCATGGTCATTTTCTCCACTGTGGTTAAAAAGTGGTTGGATAGGGATGAAGTGCTCGTGGTTATGAATTCGTGTTTCTTCACCTCTTTATTTCTTTCATTTTTAATTTTTTATAAGGACAAAGTATTGCACAATCTCACTATATTCAGCATAAACACACCACACTTGTCCCTAACTCATGATGTGTGAGGGTATTAATAATTTAGTTGAGAAAGTTGTTAGTGGTGATGATGAAACTAGTGCAGGGTAAAAGTGATACGATAGTGGTTGAGAGGAGTCTCATGTGGCGTTGATGTGGGGTCACAGTCACGAGGACCCTATGGAGGCCCTTATGGTGATTGCTAGTTCACAGTTACTTCAGCATATCATCAAATAAATTTTATTAGTGTATGAACTGTGGTAATGTTAGTTTCATCAACTATCTTACGTGATTGTGAGTTACTTGAGACCAATGGGATTTCATATTAAGTTCGGATAAGAGTTAGGGAAGGGTGGAGTGCACACTGCTTGAACTAATATGTCTCCAATCATGACAAAGATGCGGGGGGTTAAGGGGGTTGTGCCCTTTTCAGGTCCAAGGTGGTGCTCCAAATATGTACCCGTATCTCCCACCAAATTCCAACCAACATAACTATTTGTCAACAGTTGTGACGGTTGATATCCAGCCGATTTTAACAGCTCTAAACTGTCAACTTCCATTGTTAATAACAGATTATTTGGTCTAATTTTCAACTTATGAAAACCATCAATTCTCTTTGTTTTGCTTTGTCTTTGTGTGTCTAGAAGCAGAGTGTTTTAATTGTCTTATCCCAATAGAGATTTCATGTAACCTAGTTAATAAGGGTCGAAATACTTTGTTTGGAGAGTGGATTATACATGATTTAGTCAAATATCTAAGATTATCATCACACCTTAAATCCAATTTCTTACTAAAACTTCTAAATTTATTGTCGACCGAACAAAATAATGGTTAAGACTTGATGATATAATGCGCCTTTTTGATACCATTTCTCAAAAACCAATTAACAAATAAATTTTCTAAATTTATTGGCGACCAAGCTGCAGAATGAGTTGGTGATGGTAATTATATTATATTATACTTATACTTATGCTTATATACACTTATAAGAAGAAAGCTAAATGGAACTATGAATAGTGAATGTTAAGTTGCAGCATCTGAAACATAAACATCAAAAAGAAAATCAAGCGGATAGTTGTTCTGCTCTAAATCGATTCATTCGTCGGTCGAAGACATAAAACAAATGACGCGAATGAGCAAACTATCATTTACAAACTAATGAATTAGCTGAGACTATATATATGCAATGAGATATATGCTTCACCAATCGAACAGGAATGAGTTATACAATTAATTAAGCGATTGTAGTTAAATAAAATGTTTGAAAGCTTACCGCGATCATTAATTTAGCCAGCCATTGATAAAATCATCATCAGTATACAGTACACAGCGAGTGTCCCCTAAAAAGTTTTATCTCAAATCCATTTTATACCCACCGCCTCTTTATAATATTGTACTGAGTATTTTCAGTTTAGGAATGTTTTATTCTTTATTTTATTGATCTCGAATAAATTTTATATATTTTTCTCTTACTACGAATAATCTTGAGTTAGTTCGGTTGTCGTTAACATTGGCATGAAATTTTAAACTACATTTTCATATTGGTATATAAGAAAATTTATTCATAACAAAACAAAAAGTAATATTGTTAGGGAAATTTGCATTGAGTGGGTAACACCTTCTTTAACTCTTTTGATATATGATCGTGTAAAAAGTGGAAGTAAAATCTCACTTTCTACAAAGTCTAAAAAGCTACCCTAGCCTAATACGTGTCCCCATCTTTTCCCCTCAGCTGGACGATTCGTGGAGTCGACATCGGTTGGCCACCAAAAAACCATCCGCAACCGATGTTAAGATCGGGCAAGACGAATGGAATGTCGGTTGTGACATCGATCGAAGAGCAAATATTTGGCATATCGAGTGAAAACTCGCTCGATGTTTAAGGCTTCCAAATCCCCATTTTTTTTTTACCGTTTGTAAAATCACACACAAATTTTAAAATCTGACCATTTGGTCATTAAACTAAAAAAAAAATTCAAACCAAATTTACCACTCTATAAATACCAACTTCACCTCAAACACAATTCACAATTCACCACTCACCAATTTCTCATTTACATTCATTTCAATCTAATTCTTATCCAACTTCAAAATGTCAAAGAAAAATACCCCACAATCAAAAACCCGACGATCACGACTAGCCCAAAATGCCCTTGATTTGAATTTCTTGCCGAAAACAACTTCAATTAACCGCATATCACCACAACAAAACCGCCTATTCGCTCATCAACAAGGTTTTGATTATCAATCACAACTAGCCCAACCAAATCAAAACCAAAATCCGCTTTATGTTAACCGTCCTTTTGTCCCACCGCAACGCCCTTACCACGATTACGGCAGAGAACCTAGTGGGTCGTCGTACCATCCAAACATGGACTTCATTTATCCTTCTCAACCGTATCAACCTTATTCCCGATTCGTAGTACTAATCTTGACATGAATTTGAAGATTATTTGCCGAGTATCCGACACAAAACTACCGAGTCAAGATGCTTCGATGGGCCAAGGTTCGGTCACTGTTCGCACCACGGTTCGCTCCATGATTCCATTCACGTTGATGATTCTCGATGATGAGAAACCGCTTCATCAAGAGATGTCCCCATCAAACCAAAGAAGCCATCAAGACGTGGTTCAAAGGCCAAGGACAAAGGCAAGAAGCCTACAAAGTGCGGGAAAGACAAGAAGCCATCGAGCCATGGACAAAGGAGAAGAGGTGGTGCTTTGTAAAGCTTGGGTTTATGTGTCGGAAAACGCGCGAGAGGAAACGCCGTAACCGCTTCAAGTTTTGGGAGGCAAGTGATCGACTACTTTAAAAAGAAATCGGCAAAGACCGAACCTATGACTCATCACTACCAAATGGAAGAAGGGATTCGTAATAGGGTTGAAATTATCAGCTATCATGGAGAATATCAAGAATACCCATGGAAGCGGTGAGAATGATATCGACGACACTTCAAAAGCTCTTAGAGAATACCGTATGACGACGGTCATGATTTCACTTTGGAGGAGCCGGGAGGTTTTAAAGCGGTCATGCCGCTTGAAGGACGTTGAGATGCCGACTTTCAAACGAATAGTCGGAAAAAACAAAGGGTTCTACCACTACCTCGGTTCAACCCAAGCTCGTGATCCTTTCGATGTCCAAGACGTTGATGATTCTGCCGAGGAAGGGACTAGAGAATCACGACCGGTGGTCGTGACAAAGGAAGGAAGAAACCATCCTCCTCCTCGTGATGATGATGTTCCATCGACTCATTTATGAAATCGTTGGCAAAACTTTCTTCAACACCAAGCCGTCAAAAGGGATAAAGGTAAGAATAAGGAGGGTTTAGAAGATACTTGGTTACTGTTGAGGAAAAAGAGCTCGAGATGAAAAAGAAAACTGAGCTCATGAGGGTATCAAAACAGAGTCCGACATCATCTTCTACAACACCCCAATCGACCCAAAATCGACCGCCGCCAACTAGAAGAATTGGAGAAAGTTAAGGCAACAATTAAAGCACGTTACAATTTAGATTATTAGTTTAACTATTGTAGTGTTTATTTTAATTTCGTATTGTAATGTTTTTTTTTTTTTAATTAGTAGTGTAATGTTTTTTTAAATTTTGTAATGTAATGTTTTTTAATTTGAATGAAATTTAAATTTAATGTTAAAATGTTTGAATTTAAAAAAAAAAAAAAAAAAAAAAAAAACTTGGTCGCCGACCGGGCATCCGGGTTGTGTCGTCATTTGGAGAGAAAGGACGCGACGTTGGATGACCTGTGTCGTCCTGTCACGACCGGACTAGCCTCATATTTCACGCCTTTATCTTTTCCTTTTTCCATGACCGATGAATATCTATTCCTCAATTTTATTTTTAAAATCATTCAAAATCACAGCATTATGTTCAGATTTTTGTTTAATTGCATCATAAATCCATTCAGTCGCAACAAACTACAACAATTTTCAAGAATTCGAAGTTTATTAAAATTAGAATTTGTTGACTTTGAGTCAAAACAAAATTACTATGCCAATTATTGGTTAACATACCATTAATTAACATCAGGTAACATCAAATTCTTCATTTTTTCTTTTAAATTTTGAAACAAATTAAGTATTTATGAAAGTGCTCATAAAGTGTTTGATGGAATGACTCAATTAAATAATTTTGTGATTTTATAGTTTGAACAATGTTTAAAACTGTGATGCTTTTAACAATGATGAATGAACTAGATTCGTAGCTATGTTTTGGTTTGTTAATAAAGGTTGTGAAATAGGTGATATTTGAGTTATATTTTTCGTTTCTATATAAGGGGGAACAAAGATTTGTTAAAGGTTCATCTTGATTTATTCTTGTGAGAAAGGGATAGAAAATTGTATGGTGATTTGTTAAAGGTTCACCAAGAGGTGTTCATCACAGAATGTGTTGGGAATACGTGTAACTATTATCAAGTGTCGGTCATTTAATTATGTAATATGTTGCTAGGTTATTTGGCTTATATGTTAGTTTATATTACCAGGCTTATGAAGTAAGCCCATGAACCTATATAAAAAGCCCATACGTATGGGAGGAAGGTTCTAGGGATGATTCCCTAGCTCCTCTCCTATAAATAGAACATGTAAACATACTATTATCTTGTTGGTTATTTCATATATGCAAGTAAACCTTTGTCAATTAATCTTGTGAAGTAATCGACCACTATATATTCTATTTATCTCATTTATATCTATAGGACCTTGAATATATCAACCTTAACACTCTATATCATGTTATAATGAAGCACGAATTGGTGGTACAAGAGATATATGTGTTTTATATAGAAACTAGAGAGATGAAAGAATGAACTTGTATTTCATAAACAAGACATACACTTACACACTAAAGCACATACCTCAAATGTGTCATTTGAGGTGTATTTATACTACAAGAGAGATGCCCTAATGGGCTTGGCCATGGGCCACGGTTTAGACATGGATTGGACTTGGATTACATGTATAATAAAAGACTAGCTTATTATAACTTCTAACCTATTAGCTTAGCCCAATCGACGAGCCCATTGACTATTGTATCACAATATCAAAGACACGTTACAAAGTTCATAATCGTGAATGACCATCACTTTCTATTAAGGTTGACAATCTCCCCCTAAGGGGTGGTCATTCAAAAGATGCTCCACTTGATTAGGTCTTTAGTCTTCTTGAGCTTGAACTTTGTGTGTCGACATAGAATAGTCTTGATTCTTTGTTCCTTCATGCTTTGTGATATTTAATCATCGTCTTTTGATCTTTCTTGCCTTCAATCAACATATTTGTTTCTGGTGACTTTTCTTCCTTTCCGACATGCTCATACTTTGAATCTTTATACTTGTGTAGTTCTCATCTTTTAACTTAGATCTTTGTCTTTTAACTTTGCAGATTCTTGGACTTTGACGAAGAATCTTTCTGAACTATACTTTAGCGTAGATCTTTGATGAGAATATCTTTATAATGTGGGTATGAGCATGCGGAAATAGATGTTGATGATAATGGTGGGGGAAGTGGTCTCTGCTGGAACTTCGGTCCTTCATGAATACCTACATGAAAATAGTTAGCAATAGAGTTCCTGACGTAAGTGTTTCGATATTTTGTACAAGTACATCCCAGATCGTTGGCGCGTTATTTGACGAATCTCATACCAGATGGTCACTGACATGTCCTCGTACTTAATATCTTCACACCGTCGTTGTGAGTCGCTGGAGTACACCAAGGTATCACTCCACAACTGTAGACCGTTTGAGACCACCGCGAATACTAAGCGTAACCCACAAGGGATTACCGAAGTGACCTATTGTCAGGGTTGTTTGATGTTGACTCTGGCAGGTGTTTTCATTCAATCACTGAGGATCACATATGTAAATCCTCTCATAAATGTTCTGGCAGATTGCTAGGATCTGCGTAGGACTCTAAGATATTTCACTTGTGTTCTTATTGTTTGAATATCAAGTGAAGAAATATTAAGTGTTCTTAAGAGATCTTTTGATGAATCTCGAGGCTCGAGACTCGATTTGTGCATTTTGATTTTAGAAATCGAAGACCGGAGCGGTGTCTCTTGTTTCAATATCAACACATCTCGAAATGAGAGGCCGATAGATTATGCAGGGTTCTCCGTGAGAATGAAACAAATCCTTTTAAGAGGAAATGAGTGGCTAGAAGGTTAGGTGCACTGCGTCACTGGGTCCATGACGTCTTTGTCTTCAATACCGGTATCATCTTAGTGACAACCAGTAGTATTTGAATTGAACCCAGTTTCTGCCTTAAGTTGAATCATGTAGGGCTATTTCTTTTCACCCTTTTTCATTACTATCATTTTTAATTCTTCAACCCCTTCTTTCTCCTTTCTCACATTACTCCTTTTTTCAATCATACCTAAGGCCTTTCTAGTTCTAAACTATTGGAGTTGTCCTTGGGTAGATCCCTCCGGTTCTGGCGGATCATAGGATGTATTTCCTATCCTTAGTCACCTTATAATTCTGTGACTATCCTATGTTGCCATAAAACCTTTTTCCTTGAAAATCTCTCAAAGTTTTTATGGTTATAAAACATATTTTGTTAACACCTTGAGAGTTTTGCATTTTCATAAATACTCCCCCTTGACATGTGCTTATATTGTTTTTTTCTTAAATCTGCGCATGTGATAACATCAAATAGTCATGAATATTAAGTGTCAATTTCCCCCGATAATGCTTGTAATTTATATCATTTATATGGATTTACGCTTGTTTTCCATTGTTTTCCACTTTCAGGAAAATTACGAGCATTGGAGCTAAAGAGACGTGGAACTGGAGAAATATCAAAAGATTTATCATAGTATGCTGACTTTGAAGAAGTTACGCGTAACTCATCTCTCACATTACGCCGTAACTAAAGCATGACTCAGAAAACCAACTCATCAGAAGGTTACGGCGTAACTCTTCCCAAAGGCTACGACGTAACTATATTAGGTCAAATGAGGTTCCACGCCGCTGATAACTATGCCGTAACTATTTCATCAACTATGGCGTAACCAATTATATTAAAGACTACGGCGTAACCACTAATAAGGTTACGTCGTAACCAGCAGATCTAGTGCAAAATACGAAGAAATTGATGGTTACGGCGTAACTCTTATATTAGTTACGTCAGAACCCGATCCGCCTATAAATACCCCACGAATTCCAAAGATTTCTAATCATCCCATTCCACACACAACAACCGAGAGAACGGGAAAAGCCAAAGGCGTGTCTAGAGGAGCATACAGAGTCGTCTCAAGGAGAAATCACTCCCTACGATAAGCATTAGCATTTTATCTTTTCTTTACTTTCGATTCATGTATTTGCACCTTTGAATACCGAATTGATTTGTATGGTTAATATGAGCGGCTAAGCACCTCTTGGTGCCGGCCTAGTTATGATTCCTTAATTGTTTTGTTCATACATTACTTCCATATAATTATTTCTAAGTGTATGCATGCATAGTTTATTGGTAGCTACCCTTGTTTCGGTAGTTTTGAATGGCGGTAGAGGCCAATTTCCTAGGAGATATGACCAACCAACCCTAGGTGAGCTGGATCGAGACGAGAAGGGTAAGATATGATCAACCCACGACCCTTTCTACTTGTGCGATTTGACCAATTGATCACCTACCGCTTGGATGAACTTAAGAATTAGGGGTGAGTGTTTGTTGCTAACGCCCGGCACTCACTATTATAAATCTAGCATGTAGCGGTACTTAATGACTTGGCTTAGGGGACCAGGAACAACAGGACTTATGAGGGGACACATGACTTCTCCTGTGGTGGCATGTTTGTTGATAGGTTAGGGCGAATTGACCAAATGATGTCCTTTCGACTTTGACCCCACCTGAAGTAATTGGAAGTAAGTAGACGTAGACATAACTAGCTATGAGGAATAACTAGGTTAGCACCACTATCCTCTATTGATTTATCCTTTGCCTTTATTTGCTTTTATCTGCTTTAGTAGTTTAATAATTAATTCCTTATTGAAACCTTTATTAATTTGTGACACCTAGACTTAGTAATAATCCAACACATAGCTCTTGGGACGACCTCGACTTTACCGAATACTACACTACACACGACCAGGTACACTGCCCGTTAGTGCACTAGGGTAGACCATAGGTATAACGAGACTTTATAAATATTAAAACCTGGTCAGTAAAACCTGCATCAACATTGATGGAGGAGTTCGCACTTTTGAATTGATCGACTTTCAATGAACAAGACCGATTCGAGACACATTTACATCACTAGTGAACAAGCTTGAAATTATTAGCCGGCCTACTCAAGTCTAAAGAAAGTTTCTCGAAATGGTACACTTTACTTAGACAAGTCCTATTCGAGACACTCTTACATCACTGGTTGAACCAGCTTGAAATGATTACCCGTCCAGGACAAGTCTTTTTGATTACTGACTTTCTTTTATCGTCAATTCATTGATTGCGACTGAGTCGAGCTCTTTTGAGATTCAAATAACGATCTTTGAAAATTTTTAATCACTTTTTAATCATGTCTTCTCCTTCTCAAAAATAGCATATTTGTGATATTTTTTATATCAACGGATCAAAAAACAAATTTTTAGAAAGCTTTTGGGAAGACAAACGGATTTTGATTTTTGCATGAAATTGGAACAATTTGGTTTTATACTCCCCCTTTAAGATAGCATAATCAATTAAGGGTTTGGAGGGAATTATCTTGAGCACAAAATATTTTGAAAGATTTTGAAAAATCTTTTTCTTTGAAAAATCTTGAAAGGTGCTCAAGATGATGATGATTTCTCACCAGTTTTAAATGTAGTGCACTGAAGCGTACACTAGAGATTTTCTGTATAAAGGCACGAGTTTTGATTTGAACAAATCAAAAGTCATATTTTTATGTCCGGGTTTCGTACTGAATTATGTGAAAGCCATTGTGAAAGAACTTTTGAGAAACAACATGTTTTAGAAAACATATAAAGAACTCTCGCTCAAGCATTTGTACATGTCCGTATCATTGATAAATGACATTTCTAGAAACCTATAGAATATCGATTATATGAGAGATATGTCGTGAGAAGAATATTTTTTTATTTTTGGTTTTATATTGTTTTTGTATTTTTTTGAAAGTTTTATATTTTTATATTTTGCTGTTGTTGGATTTTCAAATTTTGTATTTTGTTTTTCAAAAATATTTACAGCGAAGCTTTTTGAAATCAATTTTAAGAAGATTCGAGAAGACGTTCTAACTCCACAGGGGTTGGGCTTCGCATTCCAATTCGTGGAACTAAATCGTCAAACCGTTCTTTTGGAAGGGCTTTAGTAAATAGATCGGCGAGTTGGTAATCTGTCTTCATGAAAAATAATTCAACAGTACCCTCTTCTACGTGCTCGTTGATGAAGTGGTAGCGGACTCTAATATGCTTGGTCTTAGAGTGATAAACAGGATTGCACGAGATGGCTATGCCACTTTTCAAGTCACAATACATAGGTATTTTTATCGAAAGTAAAGCCATAATCTGTGAGTTGTATCCTCATCCATAGAACTTGAGCACAACACGCAGATAGAGACACATACTCGGCTTTAGCGGTTGAAAGTGCAGTAGAATCTTGTTTCTTTGAAGACCAGCTTACTAACTTTTCACCCAAAATTGTGCTCCTCCTGATGTACTTTTGTCAGAACTTGATCACCGCGTGGTCTCATCCGAAAAGGCTATTAGATCAAATCCGATTCCTTCGAATACCAAATTCCCATGTGAATGGATGTCTCCGTGCACCGAAGATCCGCTTAACCTCTTTGAGGTGAATTTCGGTAGGTTTTGCTCGAAACCGTGCTAATAAGCAAACAACAAATTGAATATCGGGTCGACTAGCAGTGAGGTACATGAGAGAACCAATCATGCTACGATATTTCTTTGGATCAATAGGTTTCCCAAATATATCGGCTCTAATTTTTGGTGAAGTTACCATTGGTGTACCAACCGAATCACAATTACCCATTCCATGTTTTTTCAAAATCTCTATTGTATATTTAGATTGATTAATGAAAATACCACGAGGAGATTGATGTATTTGTAAACCAAGAAAATTTTTTAGTTCCCCCATTAATGACATTTCAAATTTGCTTTTCAGGAGATTTTCAAAATTTGAAAGATTCAGATTAGTGGACCCAAAAATGATGTCATCCACATAAATCTGAACAATCAAAATGGCATTGTTGTATTTTTGAGTAAACAAGGTAGAATCAAAAGTTCCTTTGGTGAAATTTTTTTTGATCAGGAAAGAAGACAGTTCGTCATACCACGCTCTCGGAGCTTGTTTTAAACCATAGATGTCCTTTTTATGTTTGTAGACGTAGTCTGGATGTTCCATGTCTATGAAGACTTCTAACTGACTCACATACACTTCTTCTTTCAAAGTTCCATTCAAGAACGCAGTCTTAATGTCCATCTGATATACCATGATGTTTTTGTGAGCTGCATAGGCTAAGAAAATCCTGACTGCTTCAAGTCTTGCTACCAGCGTGAATGATTCTTCAAAATCTATCCCTTCTTCCTGTTTGTATTCTTTATCCACAAGACGAGCTTTATTGAGAATTACAGTCATTTCTTCATCCTTTTTGTTCTTCCATAACCATTTGAGATCAATGACTTGTATGTTAATTTGTCTGGGAACTAGATCCCAAGAGTCATGTAGACGGTATTGGAGAAGTTCCTCCTGCATCGCTTCTATCCATGTGTTGTCTGCCATTTCCTCCCAAATGTTCTTTGGTTCTTTATTTCTTATTGAGCAAATGTAAATGCACAAGTTAGATTCTGCGGCAAGTTGGCGTCTCGTTTGAATTGACCTTGAAGGTTCACCAATTATTTTTTCAATTGGATGGTCTTTTGTCCACTTGAGTGTATAAGGATATCGTGGGTTTAACATATGGGAGTTAGATGGTTCTTGTAAGCTTGAAGATGATTCAGTTGATTCCGTAGCAAACGGGTTTTCGAATACGTCTTCATCTAACGTTGCATCATTTTGGTTTTGTGTAGGTTCTTGAAATGATGTGATTTGGTTTTGCCCATCAACTGTTGGTAGAACAGTTTCAAGAATTTGAGTTGTTGGAGTAGATGTAGATGATGTCGATGGAGTTGGTGCATTGGTTTTGACTGTGGTAGATGCATCTTCTGTTGGTGGTTGTGGTTGATGGTTTTGAGCGGGTGCAACGGAATGATGGTTTGATGCATTTATCGAAGGTCCACCATAGTATTCATCGAACATTTGCTCGAAGAAATTCTCCCATTCTTGTTCTAAAGGTTTGTCAAGAGAAGTTGATGGAGCTCTTTTAGTTACGAGTCATAAACTGATGTGTCCAGAAGTCTGCGGTTAGGTGCGGGTCCTAATATGTTTTGATTAAAAGCCACCGGATTAAGCCCGGGTTCTAGAGCGAGTGTCTGAGAAGCCATTTGTGAAATTTCATCAAAATTCACATTCATCATCTCCATTATCTTCTTAGTTCTTCTATTATACACCCGAAATGCCCTTGAGTTATCTGAGTATCCAATGAATATTCCAATATCACCTTTAGCTTTCAGTTTTTCTAGATCTTCTCTGTTGTTCGTCGGATAGCACAAAGCGTCAAACACGTGAAGGTAAGAGATATCATGTTTTCTGTTGTTTACTAGTTCATATGGGGTTTTATTGAATCTTGGATGGATTAGGGATCATTTCTGAGTGAAACAAGTAGTGGCTACAACATCAGCCCATAAAAATAACGGTGCACTAGAATAAATTTGCATTGTACGAGCAACTTCCACAAGAGTGCGATTTCTTCTTTCAACTACCTCATTCTGCTGTGGAGTTCTAACAACTGATGTGTGTTATGTGTGATTCCAACATCTTCAAAATAAGTTCTTAACTCCTGATTTGTATATTCGTCGTCGTTTTACTTTTACTATCCTTCATCGGAGCTTGAAGAAGTACTTGAATACGCCTTAAAGGTGATGATGATGCCGGTGCTTCGCCTTTTGACCTCGTAAATTTAACCCATATATATCTTGAATAGTCATCGACGATAACAAGAATACACTTTTTCTCGCTTATTTTTCAACTCTCATTGGGCCACTTAAGTCCATGTGCAACATATGCAACTTTTCTTTCGAATCGGGTATGGATTTGGGTTTATATGATGCTTTTCGCTTT
Source organism: Chrysanthemum lavandulifolium (assembly GCA_022545495.1). Taxonomy (NCBI): domain Eukaryota; kingdom Viridiplantae; phylum Streptophyta; class Magnoliopsida; order Asterales; family Asteraceae; genus Chrysanthemum; species Chrysanthemum lavandulifolium. Next base: position 85,839,805 of record CM040238.1, on the reverse strand, counting down.
TCCTTGTTCGCATGATGGACATAAGTGATCCTTGGTGTATTTGAACTGGGAAGACCGTTGACGATGTTGTCTTTGGCAAGTTTGTTGATTGTGTCGAATTGATATGGATAGTCTTCATGCCACAACCGTGACTTTGTTCCAGATGCTCGTGTCATAAGACATATTGGTGATGAAGAGGCCATTTGGTTTATGCCGATAGCATACAAGTTTGTGCCGCGATTTCCAGTCAAGAGATCACTGCCATCTAAGTTTCTAACGAAGCATGTATTTCTCCTAAATGCAACCTCTAAATCTACATTACATAACTGCCCAAGTGAAAACAAATTATGTCCTAACCCTTCGACATAGTAAACCCAAGTGATCAAATAATTTCTAAATGAAAGATCTTCATAACCCATAATAGATGCTACATGATCATAAGCATACGGTTCCCATGAATTTCCAGACGAAATTGATCAGCAGCTTCAGATTCCCGGTCATGTGCTTGGAACAACCCGAGTCGATGATCCAAAGACATATTTCGATAATCTGCCAAGAACAGAAGAAGATGTTTTTAGAAACCGTTTTGATTTTGGTTCCTTTGGGTTAGAGGTAAAATCCTGATCACACTCATAGAAGGTTTCTACTGGGTATACTGGTTTAGCATTCATTAGACCATTTTTTATTGTGAACATTCTACCCGTTGGTTTCCAAATACCATTCCTAAGGGAAAACTATGCTTCTTATCAATAGTGTGAGACCTAAATCTTGCAATTAGACTTCCTATTGGTTTATCATAAGTACTTTTTGTAACGTTCTTCTGAACATGCATAACATTCTCATTCTTAGAAACACAATCATCTTGAACATCATTAATTAATGATTTCTTGCAAGTTAAACAAACAGATTCAACACATTCATTAAACATATCAAATTTCATAGGTTCGTTACATTCAGATGAAATGTCTTTCTTATTACAAAGCGGTAAATTCTTAGGGTGTTCTTCTACTTTCTTCTCTTTATTCAGGCTACTACTCTTTGAGACAGGCAAGACTCTACTGTTCCTTGTATTGCTCCTAGGCTGTAGTCTGCTGCTCCTAGAGGTGCTTTCTAGTCCTGTAGAAGGTAAGGCACACTCATTAGGATTCATATTTTTATCAAAAGAATTGGTTTCAGCTTTCCTAGGCACTTTAGAATTCTTGTTTAAACTCATGTCGTTTGTTCCATATGGTTTAGATATGGAGGCAGACACAGTAGTGGTACTCATCTTAAAAAGTCCATGTGCTAAAACTTTTAGTTTCTCGATAACCGCTTTTCTTTTTCAACAATTTTTCTTTTTTCTTGGTCAAGGCGTGGAGTGACTGTTTTTGACAAATCATTGAACGCATTGACTTTTGGAGGAAACTGGAAATAGACATTTTTAGTTTGGAAACCGGTTTGGGAACATTTTTTTTCTCCGCAGTCAATGGTTTTGCAATCTTAGTATCCACATCCTTTCTTTTTTAACATTCCAACTGAGCTCTCAAAAGATCATTTTGCTCTTTCATGTCCTTGTAGGAACGCTCATATGATAGTTTGTCATACTTGCATTCCTCAGTTTTTCGATCAAGTTGTTTAAAATAGGATACATTTTCTTTTTCAAGTTTTTTAAGAGCTTTTTCATATTTTGAAACAATTGCGGAGGTCTCAGACTGGAGTCTTTCATGGTCATCAACAAAATATGTTTGTAAGATTTTGGACATAATATCGGTAGTCATAACATCTTCGAAGAGAGAATCATTTAAATTTTCTAAAACTTTAATGTTTTCAAAACATTCATTAGTTTTCTTTACCAGGGATTTATGGTCCTTGACAAAGTCACATGTTTCATTCAAAAATGCTTGTTCAAAATGAATTACCCTCGCACTGATGTTATATAGCGGAGTGACAATTTCAGTTTCAAAACCCTTTTTCATTTCATCATGAAAACTAGAAAGCCAGTTGTTAGTACTAATATTGGTTTTAGATTTAACAACCTCTTGAAGTTGCCCAATTCTAGTTTTAACGTCATCTAAAATTCTTCTTGCATCACTTGTGTTAAAGGGATTGTTTGAAGACATTTGTTCCATGTTCGAAAATGATTTTGAGACAATAATTGGTTTTGAAACTGGTTTTGACTCTTTGTTTGAAACACTAGGCGTTATGGAAAACTTTGACTTTTCTTTTTGAGGAACAAAAGTAACGCCAAAAAGTTTGTTAAGTTTGTTCTAATCAATTGGTTTTATTTCTGGGTTCTTTTATTTCACTTTTTATCTACTCTCGTCAATTAGTTCTAACGTTTCATGAGAATCACGAACATTTACGGGTTCATGCTTATTTAACAAAGCTTTTCCATTATACAAAATATTCTTTTCTTTCTGAGCTTTCTTGAGTGCACAAGGAGTTTTGTTACCAAGAGTTATTTTTTGTGTTGTATGATAACACGGATTTGTTTGATTAGTTATCATCTTGATTGTTTGAGCCGAATGGCCCATTGTAACAAGCAAATTTTCCAATTTGTTGATTTTTTTCATTTTTCTTAAGAATTTCATCAAGAAGAGAATCTTCTCGTTTTGATCAGCTATCAACTGTTTCTTTTCTTTTTCAAGATCATAATAAGTTTCTTTTTGTTTAGAAAGTTGGTTTTTAAGATCAGAAATTTCCCCGTTTAAAGATTTTATTTTCAAGTTCAAATTAACATCAAATGTGTCATACTTGATTTTCAATTGCTTTTCTTTTAAAACGTAATTTCAATAACCAATTTCTAATTCTGACTTTTTGTTTTTGTGAAAGTCAAAAGCTTTTTCATTTTTCTTGTACCTTGCAAGCTCAACGGTCAATTTATCATTCGCAGCCTTAACATCTCGATTGACCTTTTTAACTTTCTCAATTTCAATGCCACAATTATTAATTAATGTTTCAAATAAGGCACTTGTTTCCTCATCAGTCTCAGTATTTTGTGTCATAGGGCCTCCACGAGGATTCACATCTGGAGCTTCAGAGTTAATATTGCTACTACTCAGGTCGTCCAGGTATGTATCCTGAGTGGGTGCTGGAGACACAGAATGCTGTTCCTTATGAGTTAATACATCAAATATGATATTGTTATAGCATGGATCAATGATTGGTACCTCGAGACCGCATTGGCGCCATAAATGGGAGGTGTGTCGAATCGATGTCGATTAGCCTCTTGAAGATTTGCCATAAAGATGCGTTCACATTGATATCCTCTCGATCTTCCATTTCATCCATAATAGCTACAAAGTCATGTTTCTCAAGACTCAACTTCATCATCGCTTTTGCCTTTTGTACCAACAACAATGCTTTCTGAAGAGATGTTGAATCCTTCTTTTTCGGCTTAGTAGGGAAATTCCTTGCAATGTGACCTACTCCTTGATAGCTGGAACACGTTACCCGATTAGCCTAATTCACATTTCCATAATTCCCAACAACTGGAGTTGCAACATTCCCATTCGGATTACCCACTGTTCTGTTCCCAACATTCTGACCCATCTGATTTCCAACATTCTGACCCATATGATTACCATGATACGGAATCGCCTGATTTCCTGCATATTAACATGCATTCTGCGTATTGTGATTACCCATGTGAAATCCAGTAGCATATCCTTGTTGATTCCCAATAACGCCAACCATTTGTCCTCCTTGACCTATATTCAAACCCGCCTGAGCAATCTGCCTGTTGCGAGTGTTTGATCAAATCCTTTGGATGTTTTTAGTTGGTGTGGAATAGCGTCATTTGAATACTTTAGTCAAATAATCAAATACATTGGACAACACCTCTGTTTGTTCAGCTTCAATGTCAGTGATTCCTGGTTCCTGGTATTATGGATACTGTTGTTGTTGAATGACTTGTTGTTCTGGTGGATAGAATTGTTGTTTAGGGATGATACCAGTTTGTAGTTGTGGGTTGTATTGTTGCGTGTTGTTGTTAGTGGAAGATGATGAAGGTTGTTGTTGTGTGATCACTGGAGGTTGTGTCTGTGCAATTAGTGCCAAGGGATCATGATTCTTTGCTATTCTTTCTTCCTGACTTCATTAGCTTCTGCTTGGTTTTGTTTCAGAAAATCATAGAGTTGATCAAAATTCACCTGATGTAAGTCCTTTTTTGGTTGAAAATAGTGACATAGCGTCCCCATTCTTCTTGAAGATTGTTGATGAATTTGATGTTACTCACGATAATTCGGGGTGTCAACTTGTTTCTGATTAGCTCATTCATCAAAGTGCAAACCTTCCATAGTCGGATTCAATGGATTCTTTTGGAGTTGATGTAAACTTTTCCCATTCAGTTAGCAGCTTGTTCTCCATGTCTTGTTGTCCAATTTATGTTCCATAACATAGCCTTCTAACACGTTCCCACATATCGTAAGCAGTTTCACAAATATCTACTGCAGCAAAGATATCTATTGGTAATCCCAGTTGGACGATGTGTATTGCCATGTCATCTGCTTTGATTTGCTTATTATTTTCTTCATTTTATTCTGATTCATATTGATCATGAAAATATGGTTGCACGGGAGGTGTTGCATCAGGATTTACAAGGTCTTAGATTTTTCGTGGCTTGATGTTACACCCCGCCAAGGCGGAAACGCGAGGCATAACAGATTGGATCGTCATAACACATGGTAAAAAAAATAGAGAATACGCTAAGTGAAAACAATACCAAATGTCATGACGACGCCAGACACAAGTAGGGGACTTGTATCATGGTTAGTCGAACCATAACCACATAGTCATATAATATGCCAATTAGTCTCCCAAAATGGGTAGGAATTACATCAAACAAATGCAACATAATTTGAAACAAGTATAAATGTCCCAACTAGAAATAATAGCAATCTATGAAGATAATGCCTAAGGTCTCTCGCTAAGCCATGCAAAAATCAAACTTCCTTAAGCTGTTTTATTCATATCACCTGAAAATAAATACTCGAAAATGTCAACATAGAGTTGGTGAGCTCGCATGTTTAAGGAAAATATATAAGTATAAAACAGTTTACTTTGCATGGAACTATAAGTAAGACATGTGTATGAATAACAGTGCTGAGCAAGCAGTAAAAGAAATGTAATTCACATCATGCAACCCGACCACCACGTGGTCGCAATAGAAATCCAAATACACTGGGTGCCTCTTCCCAAAGGTAAACTGGGTGCCTCTTCCCAAAGATAAACTGGGTGCCTCTTCCCAAAGATAAACTATAAATCCTTAGTCATGATTCACACAATATGAACACACATAATACCAACAATATTGCATAACTAACGCACAATTATATACACATACATGTCTAAAAGAAATTTTAGCACATCAAAAGAAATAATGTAAATGAAATAGTAGTTGAGTATTATTTCCCCCCAAGAAAATATCGGAAAATGGGGCCACGAGTACTCACCTTAAAACGTAGCAAGTGCAAGGCAACAAATCGAAAGAATCACAAGCTACTCCTTCTTCAATGTATCTACATAAATTTATAACTATATGTTACTTATAAGGCCATTTCAATATCATAACGGTTTTTAATATTTGCTGTTATTAATGATCATGTTTTAGGATTTTATTTATGAATCGTAATATATAAGTTCTTTTAAGTAATATAGTAGATGAATATAAGTTCTTTCATGATTGATTTTATATAACTTAAGTTCTTCCCCAACACTTTAAGTGACGCCTACTGCCTCTATGTTTAACTAGCTCGGTTTCAATTTCGTTTTAAATAATTTGTAAACATATATGGCCAGCCCCTTTTTGACACAAACAAACTTTAATCAGACCTGTTACAAACAAAAGAAATCCGGTACCCATTTTTCCAAGACCAACCCAAACGAGACCAACAAGTGTTTAGTGAGGCCAAAACCACAACCCTCGTGAGACCAAAACAAGTATTTCAGCAAGTCCAAAAAAAAACACTCACGAGACCGAAACAAGCTTAACGAACGAGACAAGTTTTTAAGCTGCAAACCTTATTCTCTTTTTCTTTTATTTTTTTACCTCGTTTTGCATGCATGTATATATACAGGCTTTAGGTATTACCTGACATCAAAACACACACCCAATAACCAAGGAATAGATGACATGATCGACACAAATAAAAAGGACAAAATACGCATACGATACCAAACCATGCATGTGACACTAGACAACTTAACACAGTACACTTAACCCTATATCAGAAACAATACTTTGATGAACAAATTTTCTTTAACCAGGCTCGACACTTGCTTTCTTAACCTTTAACTTGATACAAAACCAAGGTGTAACAAGGCATAAAGTCATATCACCGAAACCCCAAACCCTTTCTAATCTTTTGATAATTATTATAGTCATTAAGGTTTCCATTTTAATGAAACATATTAACTTTCTACTTACTGATTATATGCAGATTTATAGGGTGACATATCTAGGGCTAGAATAAACATAGGTTAATAAGAGAAAGAAACCATGGTAGACTACAAACGAGCAAGACTTGACATCAATATTTTATGGATGTTAGCCTATTATACGAATGGTTATATAACGAAACACCTAAATAGTAGACCACGATTATAACAAAAGTGTAACAAGATTATGACGTGTAATTATTACTTGTTTAGATTAGGTCTTTTTTTTTGTTGGAGCATGAAACGTAAAACAGCAGCATGAGACGAGAGAGGAACAAGGTTTATAACCGATTATGGTTTAAACAAGTTAGATGATATGCGAACGAGTTAGGCTTTTAAGGGTTTTATAAACCGAATACTACATGTGTGACAGGAGAGTTAAAGAGTACAAGAGGGTAGTTACCTGCTTGTCAGCGAGACCACACCAGGAGTGAAACAAGCACCACAAATCGAACAACCAAGACCTCGCGAACAAAAACCTAATACCCACGAGTTCAAACCGCAACAACCTATACCTATGTGCCCTTTAGAATGAAAGGAAAATAACCTGGAACTTGTGAATGTTTTCTCTTTTTTTTTAGATTCGCAATATGGGAGGGAAGGGAAGAATGAAGAGAGGCGTAATATAGGGTGAAAGTTTGGAGGAGCGTGATTTGAAAAGGGCAAGTATTTTATGGCCGGTTAATGAGGTTTGATTGAGTCCGAACATCAAGGGATTTGATTTGAGTGAGGTTACCAAATTTGAAGTAAAAGATAACGTGTGATGTATAGTAGGTATTAGGGAGTTTATTATTTATTTATTTATTTATTTATTTTTTTGCACAACAATTCTTTATAAATAAGAAAAATTAAGTTAGTTTTAAATGTTTGTACTATTATTAGCATAGCAAACTTGGTTTAGTTTCGAATTGATTATTCGCGTGACTTTATAGCTTGGTTTCACAAGCATTATATTTAGAAAACGGAAAAGTCAAGTCAAAGTCGTCGTTGACTAACCTGATCAGATTACGGTTCTCACAGTATCACCCCGTTAGAAGAATTTCGTCCCGAAATTCCATTGGGTCTACCATCGAATCTAAGCTAAAATAGGTATTTGGTCGATAGAAAATGGGGTATCCTCTAATAGTAGTGTGCACCCGCGAATGATCCTAATAACTTCTACTTCCTTACCATTAGCTACTTTAATCACATAACTGGGTTTTAAAATACTAGGTTTCATATCGATAAATTTCACAAATGAAGTAGAAATGAAACTGAAATCAGTGCCTGAATCAAATAATACGGTAGCATAGTGATTGTTTAGAGAGAAAGTACCCGTCACGATGTTAGGGTCCTGGCGGGCTTCATTTGCATTCATAATGAATGCCCTTCCTCTTGCCAGATATCTGGTGTTCTCCTGGTCTCGATTACCTCCAATAGCCAAACGGTTCCCAACTTGACCTGGTGCCCTATTCAGCTTAGGACATGTGTTACGAAAATGGTTTGGGCTTCCACACTCAAAGCATGCCCCTTGGTTATTCCTCATGTTAACCGCATTAATCGGTGTCGCCTGTCTGACTACTCCTCGACAATCCTTTGCAACGTGACCAGGCATATTGCAATTAAAACACGTACGGCATGGCACATGTTCTTGATGATGGTAATTGCATTTAGCACACTTAGGATAAGTACATGTGTACTCCTTTTTGATAGGGTTATAATCCTGCATGACAAGGTTAGTTGCCGAAAATCCTTTTCCCACTTTGGCCTTCTTATTGTTTTCCCAATAGCCTCCGTGCCTACTTGACTCACTATCATCCTTCCTATTTTCACCACCCTTTGAAAGCGTTCCACACCTAACCGCCTCATCAGTCAGCGCCCCTGCCTTCTGAATGGCACTTTAGATAGTGGTAGGTTCAGTGGCTCTAACCATCCCACGAATCTCGGGAACCAACCCGTGGATGTACCTAGAGATGCGTTTGGACTCGGAAGTGACCAAGTGTGAAACCAATTTAGCCAGCTCATGGAACCTATCAGTATACGCCGCATGGTCGGATCCCACCATGACGTGGTTCCAGAAGTCCGTTTCCAGTTTCTGCATTTCGTTATCGGGACATAACTCCTCCTTCATTAACGCCTTAAAATCCTCCCATGTCATACCTATAGCAGCTTCTCTACCTCTAGCTTGAATCTGGGTATTCCACCAGGTAAGAGCTTTGTTGATGAGTGAGCTAGCAGCATACTTCACCTTCTGATTCTCAGCACAGTTGCTTATGTCCATAACGGCTTCCATCTTCTCTATCCATTGGGTGAGTGCCAGTGCACCGTCCTTACCATCGTACTCTTTTGGTTTACAAGCCGAGAACTCCTTGTATGAGCACCCATTTGTACCATTACCATCACCCCCATTACCGTTACCATTCCCGTTCCTACCATTGCCATTTCCATTCCCACCACCGTTACCATTTCCATTTCCACCGTTGTTAAGGACGTGGTTACCCACTTGGGTGATGATTTCCGGGAGTAGAGCTTGGAGTTGCTGAGTTATGATTGCAGAAATGTCTGGGTTAGCACCAGAGTTACGTGTTTTTCTCTTTGGCGGCATACTATAAAAGGAAGGTTACTCATAGATGTAAGATGGAGGATAAAATTTACTTGATATTCAAAATTTTGAAATGCCAACATGAGATATTACTCTTCTACCAACGCTTAACCTTAATAGCACCACTCAATGCAACCATGATCACAAGTCCACATGTGTTGTGATGCATTCATAATTATGTTGGCCACCATAATTATATTTGCATCCGGTCACACGTGTACTCATTACCAGAGCCGTATATCGAGGTATTAATGCCAAATATATAGAGTTATGCAATCAAACACGTAATATCACAAATATATCCTATTAATCAAATCAATCCAATGTAAAACCCTTATAGTAGTTAAATTCCCACAGACTGAGAGCAATTAAGGGCAAAACTGTAAAGTTGAGTAATCACATAGATAGTTGCACACATACTTCCTATGATGCATGCTACATGAGGAATCCTATGTTATAGTCTAGGCAAAACAACCTAATTCTCTATAACCAAGGCTCTGATATCATTCTGTCACACCCCGCTAAGGCGGAAACGCGAGGCATAACAGATTGGATCGTCATAACACATGGTAAAAAAAAATAGAGAATACGCTAAGTGAAAACAATACCAAATGTCATGACGACGCCATACACAAGTAGGGGACTTGTATCATGGTTAGTCGAACCATAACCACATAGTCATATAATATGCCAATTAGTCTCCCAAAATGGGTAGGAATTACATCAAACAAATGCAACATAATTTGAAACAAGTATAAATGTCCCAACTAGAAATAATAGCAATCCATGAAGATAGTGCCTAAGGTCTCTCGCTAAGCCATGCAAAAATCAAACTTCCTTAAGCTGTTTTATTCATATCACCTGAAAATAAATACTCGAAAATGTCAACATAGAGTTGGTGAGGTCGCGTGTTTAAGGAAAATATATAAGTATAAAACAGTTTACTTTGCATGGAACTATAAGTAAGACATGTGTATGAATAATAGTGCTGAGCAAGCAGTAAAAGAAATGTAATTCACATCATGCAACCCGACCACCACGTGGTTGCAATAGAAATCCAAATACACTGGGTGCCTCTTCCCAAAGTCAACTGGGTGCCTCTTCCCAAAGATAAACTGGGTGCCTCTTCCCAAAGATAAACTATAAATCCTTAGTCATGATTCACACAATATGAACACACATAATACCAACAAAATTGCATAACTAACGCACAATTATATACACATACATGTCTAAAAGAAATTTTAGCACATCGAAAGAAATAATGTAAATGAAATAGTAGTTGAGTATTATTTTCCCCTAAGAAAATATCGGAAAATGGGGCCACGAGTACTCACCTTAAAACGTAGCAAGTGCAAGGCAACAAATCGAAAGAATCACAAGCTACTCCTTCTTCAATGTATCTATATAAATTTATAACTATATGTTACTTATAAGGCCATTTCAATATCATAACGGTTTTTAATATTTGCTGTTATTAATGATCATGTTTTAGGATTTTATTTATGAATCGTAATATATAAGTTCTTTTAAGTAATATAGTAGATGAATATAAGTTCTTTCATGATTGATTTTATATAACTTAAGTTCTTCCCCAACACTTTAAGTGACGCCTACTGCCTCTATGTTTAACTAGCTCGGTTTCGATTTCGTTTTAAATAATTTGTAAACATATATGGCCAACCCCTTTTTGACACAAACAAACTTTAATGAGACCTGTTACAAACAAAAGAAATCCTCTCGGTACCCATTTTTCCAAGACCAACCCAAACGAGACCAACAAGTGTTTAGTGAGGTCAAAACCACAACCCTCGCGAGACCAAAACAAGTATTTGATAAGGTTTTAAAATGTACCTTTTTGAGGGGTCGTTTAAGCCCTTATTTGATCACTTTGTATCCGTTATTGCTTAATATCGCTCCTTTTCACTTTTAGGTCTCTTGAAGGCAAACCTAGTAATGGCACTTATTTGGACGAAAAGGCGCGGATATATGAAGAAAATGGCCAAAGTCAAGAATCGAGACACTCAAGTCGCTAATTACAAGGGGACGGCGCCATCGCTTAATCAGCGACGCCGTCGGAGGATTTTGTGACGGGACAGTAGCCAAATTGCTTATTTTCAAGTGACGGTGTCAGGCTTTAAAAGAGTAGGCCATCGCAACTCAGACGGCCAAGATTTGGAACCCGAAGGCGTCACAGATAAAGGGCGATGCCATCGCCCTAGTTGTGAAGGCTCAGTAGTGTTTTACACCTGACGCTGTCACTATTTAGACGCGATGCCGTCACTCTTTAAATGCGATGCCGTCGCTCTAATTGCGACGGCTCAGTAGTGATTTTGCGATTTTTCTATTTTGCACCGACGCCGTCGCTTTTTAACCGCGACGCTGTCGCTTCTTGCCGACGTAAAATCGCCATAAATATAACATTATAACTTCACTTTTTGTAAGCCCTAAACCCTAAGTCCGATTCCGTGGTTTAGGTAGGTGTTTTTCCAAAGAACTTAAAGGGTTTCAAACACTCTATAAACATCGTAATGGTTTGTTTGTTAATCCAATCCTATGGTATGTCTTCAATTATCATAATTGTTGCTTGCTCTTCATTAATTATGCTTGGCTAATTCACCTTGTGTTTGCTTATGATTGTATGAAACTTGTATATAATTAATTAGATGTTATTGATTTCTTAGTGATGCTTGTGTCTATCTTCATCATTAGGGGTGTGACAATTTCAATGAGTCTAATTGGTTTAGTTTATAATTCTTGCACCCTACCGCTCTTGTTTGATTGGTTGTCTCTTATCTTAATTGTAATTAGCTTAGAGTGCGACTAGGCTATCATTGTGTTTAATACTTGATAAATCTTTGATAGTTTATGAATGACTTGGTGGATTTCGCTTACTAAACCAAAGATAACCTTAAAGTTAGTTTATGAATGACTTAGTGGATTTTGTTTACTACACTTAAAGGTGACTTTAAAAGAGTTAGGAAAGCACACCTTACGACCTTAGAAAACACAACGCGTTAAGAATAAGGACGTGACAATTCAACCATCAATAGGACGTGACAATTCAAGAGGTAGAATTAGATAGCTAGCAAGGAGTAATACATCATAAGTAGATACGCTTCACGCATCGGTAGACCCCTAATTTAGTTAGTACCTTTTGGGATAGTTGACTAGCAACTAATTCCACCCTCCCTCCAAAACCGAGATTTATAAAATATAAAATACAAAATAATCATCCTCATCTTTAGACTTAAATCGACATATACTTCAAATTAACGACACTATTCCCATAGAGAACGATATCAATACCCGTGGCTTACCCCTAATACTACACTACAACGATTAGGTTCATCGCTTAGGGTGTTGAAAACTTGCTCGACGAAAAGGAAGTTCCTTTGACCCCGAACGCTACTGTAAGCGTATCAAGATTTCAAGAAGTCCAAAACGCAACACTTGCGAGACCGAAACAAGCTTAACGAGACGCAACATGCGAGAAGACCACCAAGTTTAACGAGACAAGTTTTTAAGCTGCAAACCTTATTCTCTTTTTCTTTTCTTTTTTTTACCTCGTTTGGCATGCATGCATATATACAGGCTTTAGGTATTACCTGACATCAAAACACACACCCAATAACCAAGGAATAGATGACATGATCGACACAAATAAAAAGGACGAAATACGCATACGATACCAAACCATGCATGCGACACTAGACAACTTAACACAGTACACTTAACCCTATATCAGAAACAATACTTTGATGAACATATTTTCTTTGACCAGGCTCGACACTTGCTTTCTTAACCTTTAACTTGATACAAAACCAAGGTGTAACAAGGCATAAAGTCATATCACCGAAACCCCAAACCATTTCTAATCTTTTGATAATTGTTGGGATATGAAAGTGCTGAAGACTGAAAAAGTACTGCAGAAAGACAAAGTACTGTAAACGACAAAGAACTGGAAAAAGTCAAAGAGTCAAAGTACTGCTAAAGATAAAGTCAAAGTACTGCACACAAAGTCAAAGTACTGCAAGATTAAAGAACTGTTTTATTCGTTTATAGAAAGTCTTGTAATTCTAGAATATTCTATATTAGATTACTTGTCGTACAAGGATACAATTTGTAAACCGACTAGGGTTATCCTTGAGCCTATAAAAGGACTCCTAGATTGGCATTAGAAGTAAGAGTCTTAGAGTTAACGATTACAAGTTATTATTTAGAGTTTTAGAGAAGAGTTCGATATTCTTAGAGTTGTTAAAGTATCCGCATAATAAGCGATTTATAGTTATTAATAAAAGTTATTCTTCTTAGATTTGTTAAGTAAATTCGCATACTTAATAAAGATAACTCGGTGTTTCTCTCATAATAACTTAGGATTTATCCGAGGTTATTAAACCTTAACAAGCTATTTAAGTTAGTTTGGTTAGAGTACATCGATCCAACAAGTGGTATCGAGCTTGTGTGGAAACTCGACTAAGAAGAAACCCTAAAACCTACTACAACAAAACCTAAAGATGTCGATCGGTCGCTCCACCACCATCAATCACCTCACTCGTAATTCCAATCATCAAGAAGGAGAATATGACCTATGGTGCATGAAGATGAGGCAAGATATTTCCATTATGCACTATGCTTTATGGAATGTAATTGTCAATGGCAATGAAGTAGTTCCAACCAGAGAGATTCCTGGACAAATTAAACCACCCAGCAGTCTTACCAAAGAGCTACTATAAGGAATCAAGAGAAAGCTCTTAACATACTCTTATCTCGCTATACCGATGGACATCTATTGAAGTTTCATGATGCTAAGATGCAAAGCACTGGGTCGCTCTCAAGACTAGATTTGAGGAATGAAGCTTCTAAGAAGATGCACAAAACCCATCAAGCAACAATTTGAAACTTTCACAGGTTGGTGAGAGAGAGTCTTGATGTCGATATGATAGATTTCAAAATCTCCTTAACATGTTGGAATTATACAAGGCGAGGTATCTCATTGAAGATGCAAACCAAGTTTTAAGGAGTTTGCCATCTACATGGCATGTGATTGTTTGCAATGATCGTGAGGACAACCCGGTTTGGATGCCATGGACTTTGATGATCTCTACAATCATTTGAAGGTGTATGAGCATGAGATGAATGGCCAAACCGGCCCAAATCACACAAAGATTGCTTTTCCATCATATGAAAGAAGAACAAGATTTCCACCAAAAGTCACTGCTTCTCCCACTCAAAGTCTTGTTGCTCAAAGCATCACTACTACACTTCTCCTACCTTTGCTCACCACCACACCAACAAATTCCTTCACTCGCTTGAAGTTGTGTGCTCTTTCTTTGCACAAAGAAGCTTCTCACCGCACTTATGAAGAAGATCTCTCACAGATTGAAGAGGATGCTCTTGAAGAGATAAATATCGTGGCAAGTTGCTATGATTACCGCAAGGATCAAGAAGTATATGAAGAAGACAGAAAGAGCATTGACTTCAAACCTAAATAGGGAATCACTTTTGACAAATCCAAAATTGAATGCTTTAATTGTCAAAAGACCGGACATTTTGCAAGGGAGTGCGGGTTTGCTAAATATCAAGCAGACAGATTATCGAGAAACCAAAGCTAGAGCTTAAAGAAATTCCTATTATCAAACAAAGGCCTTGGTTGCTCAAGAGAACTTGTCGAGGTTGACCGGAGTGAAGAGTTTGATGATGAACCAAAGGACTTCATCAGATGGTAGCAATGGAAGAAGCGACTAAAGATTCAAAGGGAAGAATTGGACCGAGCATCGCTTTTGATGAGGAACCCGAACATGCTACTTTGGAATCAAGATGGTTTTGAAGATTTGATTGGAGCATGGAGAGTGAAGATGATCCTTTTCTACTTGCAATGGTGACTACTTCACCAAGTTCATCTCCTATCTCTGAGGTATGCTCAAATTGTCATGATTTTTATCAAAAACTGCTAAATAGTTATGTGATTGAAAGAGATAATTGTGTTAGGGCTAGGTATGAGGTAGCTGGTTATCAAATAACCTTAGAATCAATGGAAGCCAAAATCTTAACACATGAAAATAATGAAGTAGCTTGGGCTGAAAAGTATGAACAACAGGATTACCAGTTAAAACTAAGTGAATGGAAACTAAACTGTAAAATTGCTGAAATTGAGAAATTGACTAAGGAAAGAGATGATTTGTTAGCAAAGTTTGATGCCTGGAAAGAATCTGGTCTGTCACATGTTACTTATGTTGAAAAACAAAGAAGAGCATATATTAGAACTGGCTTAGGTTTTGGTATGGACTTTGATAACATAGAAGAAAATCCACCTAGTGATAAGGATGAAGGTGATTTTGAGGATGTAACCACTAGTGATGATGAACTCATCAATTATGTAGACACATCTAGTAATGATGGTTCATTTAGTGAAACACCTCCTGAGTATAAGAAAGACAAAGGTTATCATGCTGTCCCACATCCCACTGGTAGTCATCAACCTCTTAGGCCTGATGTCTCTAGTTTTGGAGTAGACAGTCTAGAGTTTAGGAAAAAGCTAGTTGGTCAATCTAGGTCTCGAAACCCCAAAGAAACCGTTGAAAATAATATTCAAAGTCAAGCAAGACCTTCAACTCAAAGTATCGCTCACAAGCAAGACTTTTAGGAAAACCTTTTCAAAACAGATTGCTAAACCTTTGGGATAATTTTGGTCAAAACAAGTTTAATCATTCACCTAGAAGGCAACATAGTTTTGGTCATAGACATAGAAGAAGTCACTTTGGGAATATGGGTCAAAAACTGTTTTGTGTGTTTTAGTCCTACTCATTTAATCAAAGATTGTGAACATCACTAAGAATACCTTAGAAATTTCCAAAGAACAGTCCACAACCGTAAACCTAGAGAAAACAAACCACCGAATAATTCAAATAGGGTCAATCACAGAACTTCTCATCGATCATAGGTACCCCACCAAAGAAGACCTTTTTCAAAATCACCAAGATTTTACAAGCAAAGGCTTCTCAAAGTCGCTCGGTCCAAACCAAGGTATCGCTAACACTTCTTGGAACAGAAACCCTAGGAGATCTCGGTACTATCAACCTAGAAGGTATTACAATACACATAGGGTATCTAGATCACAGAACCAAGTGATAAACCGAATGGGTTAAGAGAGAAAGTACTTGTTGAGGACACACAATACTTTCAACAAAAGTGAATCGATATTTTTGTGATACAAGAAAAGAGAATGAACTTGTAAAGAGAGTTCTGTTAAAATTCGTAAAATTTTGAAAATCCACATGCTAAAAACCAAAAGATAATTCGGATCATGTTTTGAAAAATGTTGGAAATTACATACTCAAAGAATTTGAGTTTGTAACTCCACAAGGGAACACAAGTCAAGAATGGCTTGGGTTCCTAAAAGTCACTAACTCTTTTATCTTTGTGCAGGCAACCCGTAAGAGGAGCTTAAAGATCATCTTATTGTGGGCGATGGTTGCTCTGAAGTATGACAGAGACAAAGAGATTCTGTCTCGATTTTAGATCTATTAGTGGAGGAAGAGTTGCATTTGGGAATGATCCCAATGGAGGAAGAATTACAGGAAAGGAACCATCAAGGCGGGCGTATAGATTTTGAGAATGTTAGATATGTGAAGGAGCTCAAGTTCAACCTATTATCGCCTCACAAATCGTGATAAACAAAGACCACGTGTTATTTATCGATACGTAATGTCTCATCCTCTCCTCTCGAATTCAAGCCTGTTGATGACAACTTGGTAGTACTTAGAGTACCAAGAACCAATGATGTGTATAGTCTAGACATGAAGAGTCTTTACTCTTATGGGAGAGCCACCTGTTTAGTGGCAAAAGCATCAACTGAAGAAGCACATCAATGGAATAGAAGATTGGGCCATGTAAATTTCAAGAATATCAACAAACTGGTCAAAGGCAATTTAGTTAGAGGTTTACCTTCAAAGACTTACAAGAATGATCACTCCTGTTTGGCATATAAGAAGGGTAAACAACACAAAGCTTCATGCAAGTAGCTTGAGGAGAGAACTATTAGAGAACCATTGGAGCTGTTACATATGGATCTGTTTGGGCCTGTCTCTGTGGCAAGTTTAAATAAGAAAAAGTATTGCTTGGTTGTTACAGATGATTGCAGTAGATTCAGTTGGGTATTTTTCTTGGGTTTTAAAGATGATACTTTTGATGCTATTCAGACTCTAATAATAGCACTTGAAAACCAATTGAGACTCAAGGTCAGAGGTATTAGATGTGATAATGGGATTGAATTCAAGAACAAGCTTATGGATGAATTTTGTGCTAACAAAGGAATTAAGAGGAGTTCAAGATTGCAAGAACACCACAGCAGTAATGGTGTTGCGTAGAGGAAGAATAGGACTTTGATTGAAGCAGCCGAACTATGCTTGCATTCACAACTACCTATTCAATTCGGGTCAAGTCGTAAGTATTGCTTGCTATGTACTTAACAGTAGTATCACCACCAAACCACAAATGAAGACACCTTATGAGTTGTCGATGGGCAACAAACCCAACATTTGTTTTATGAAGCCTTTTGGATGCCCTCTCACTATTTTAAACACAATTGATAACTGGGAAAGTTTGATGGCAAGTCGAAGAAGGATATTTATTGGGCTATTGTACCAACAAAGAAGGGCTTTAGAGTGTACAATGAGTCACTAAGAAGGTTCAAGATTGTCTTCATGTTGAGTTTTAGAAGATCAAGAGAATCGAAGGGTAAAGGTCCTAATTGGATGTTTGATTTTGAAGTTTTAACTCCTTCTATGAATTATGTACCTGTCAGAGAATAAAATAAACCTATGTACAATGGAGAAGATTCACAGTATGTTGTTCATAGAGTTTATATTAGACCTGATGTCGTTCCTGATGAAGAACCTCTACCTGTTTCACCAAAGCAAAGTACTTATGCACCAAAGCAAAGTACTGATGAACCAAAATCCTCACTGTCTGCTGAGGATCAAGCTATTCAAGAGGAACTTAATCAGATGCTTTTTCAAGATGTAATGGCACATTCTTTTACTGATGATCAAAGAAGAGCTTATGAAGAAGCAAAGAAAAAGAATAAGACTGCAGAGTATTCTCACAAGATTTTGACAAGATTTTGAACAAAGCACTTGTTGCACCGCTGACAAACACTTTGGATGATTTAGATGATCCTACCATGCCTGGATTAGAGGAAACTGATGATGAATTTGAAGATGAAGGCATTTTCTCAGATTTCAATGAAGATGCTGATTTTACTAATTTGAATGATACTTATGGAGTTCCACAGTCTCCAATCTTAAGAATCCATAAGAATCATCCTACTGATCAAATCATTGGTCCTTCTACTTCTGTAGTAATGACAAGACACAAAGCTAAGAGTTTTACTACACCTCACAATGCTTTACTCAGTTTTGTGTATAAACAAAACAGGCTGAATCATAAGGATCATCAAACCTGCCTATTTACTTGTTTTATCTCTCAAGAGGAACCCAAGAATATTGCTCAAGCATTGACTAAAGAGAGCTGGGTTGAAGCTATGCAAAAAGAACTTCTTCAATTTAAACTTCAAGAAGTTTGGGTATTATGTGATCTTTCAGATGGGAAGAGAGTTATTGGAACCAGATGGGTTTTTAGAGTTAAGAGAGATGAAAGAGGCAATGTCATTAAGAACAAGGCAAGGTTAGTAGCTCAAGGCTACAGACAGGAAGAAGGAGTAGATTATGATGAAGTATTTGCTCCTGTAGCAAGGATTGAAGCTATTAGAATATTTCTTGCTTTTGCTTCTTATATGGGATTTCAGGTTTACCAGATGGATGTCAAGAGTGCCTTTTTCTATGGCAAGATTACAGAGGAAGTATATGTCAAACAACCTCCTGGTTTTGAAGATCCTAAACATCCAAACAAGGTTTACAAAGTTGTTAAGGCTCTTTATGGCCTTCATCAGGCACCTAGAGCTTGGTATGAGAGGCTCTCCACATTCTTATTACAACATGGTTACAGGAGGGGAGCTATTGACAAAACTTTGTTTATAAAGAGAGACAAGAAGGATATCATGTTAGTTCAAGTCTATGTTGATGATATCATATTTGGAGCTACTAAACAGTCCATGGTTAAGGAGTTTGAGCAGCTGATGCAGAAAAAATTTCAAATGAGTTCAATAGGTGAGTTAACTTTCTTTTTGGGACTTCAGGTTAAGCAGTCTAAGGAAGGAATTTTCATAAGTCAAGACAAGTATGTTACAGACATACTTAAGAAGTTCAATTTTGATGACATGAAGATCAGCATTACTACACTATTAAATCAATTAACTCATTGGGCAAAGATGAAGATGGTCAACCGCTTGAAGTCAAGTTATACAGATCCATGATTGGATGTCTTATGTATCTTATCGCATCAAGGCTTGATATCATGTTTGCGCTTGTTTATGTGCAAGATATCAAGTCTCACCAAAGATTTCTCATATGAATGCAAGAAAGAGAATTTTCTCATTATTTAAAACAACAACCTAAGTTAGGATTGTGGTATCCAAGGATTCACCTTTTCACTTGGAAGCTTTTCGGATAGTGATTATGCGGTGATAATTATGACGTAAGATCAACAACGTGGATGCCAATATCTTGGAAGAAGATTAGTTTCATGGCGGTGTAAAAGCAAACAATTGCGAAAGAACATCATCAATCAAGCGTAATATGTGGTCGCTACAAGTTGTTGAGGACACGCTTTGTGGATGCGTAATCGCTCTTGGATTATGGATTTAATTTCAAAAATACTCCCATCAATATTGATAATGAGAGTACTATTTGTATTGTGAAGAATCCAGTTTATCATTCCAAGACAAAGCACATTCAGATTAGGCATCACTTTATTAGAGATTGTTATGAGCATAGGCTCATCAACATTGTCAAGGTGCATACGGATGATAATGTAGCTGACTTACTCACCAAAGGCTTTGATGTTTCGAGATTCAATCACTTGGTAGTGAGCATTGGCATGATTAACTACTGAGCTACATCTAAGGGGAGGACTATTAAGTATTAGTATAGTCCTATGCATTGCTTGAGGGGAGGATATTTATGTATACTTAGCTTATACAGAGGAATTTGGAAAAGTATCGCTTTTTATGAAAGTACCGCTTGAAAAGTACCGCTTGGGAAAGTATCGCACGTGGAAAGCACTTGTTTGTCTTATTAAAGCATCTTGCTCCAACGGTAATATTGAGGGTAATTACTACTAACGGTAACTTTGTTATTATGGGTGTGATTTTCAAATCTCACCTATAAATAACTACTCCGATTTTCCTCTCATATTGATATTTTCATATCTTTTCCATATTTCTCTCACCATCTCTTTATTATTCGATTATATCTCTTATTGTGCTCATATAATCAACAATGGCGAATCGTAATACTGTTTCCAAGCACAACATGGTGGCGAATTTAGACAAGACTGAATCTAATGAGGTTTTTCATGATATAATTGATTATCTTACTAGGTCGCCAATTAGTTATGCTCTTTTAGTGGAGCCGGATATAATTGAACCCTGGATTCAAGAATTTTGGGCTAATGCTTAGGGATAATATGGAGAATGATGAATTTTATGTTCGATCAACGATTCGGAAGAACTGTGAAGATTATCAAGCCTCTATTCGAGAAGACTTATTATTTGATGATGCGTATGAACTATTCGTTTTGATAAACAACTGATTTGGGATACATTTAGGGACATTGGCTATGAAGGGTCCTTAACAGAACAAACATTTAGGAAGCCCTTATTTTGTCCTCATTGGAAGTTTTTGGTTCATGTGTTGCTCCATTGCATAAGTGCTAAGAGTACTTCTTGGGAGCAGTTTGGGTCAAATATCGCATCTGCTATAGTGGGCTTAGCTACAAATCGTGTTTTCAACTTCTCAAGGCTAATTCTTGATGGCCTGCTCTCACACATCTCACATGGATCCAAATGGTTAATGTATCCAAGGTTTATACAGGTTTTCTTGAACAAGCAACTTGTTGATGTACCAAAGCCTACAGACTTACTACCTGTTATTGTACAACAAGCAAAGATTTTTACCTTTATGGCGAGAAGAAGTGATTTATTCAGAGGTCAAGACACTCCATTAACTTCTTCTATGCTGGAGGTTGTTCGTGCTATTCGTGATGAAGTCAGAAAGTAATGAAGAAGAAAGCGCTTCTCCATAAGGTATCGCTTCTGGTCTTGCATCACAACGTAATGAATCACAACGCATCGCATCACAAGGTACCGCCTCCCAGTCTCAAGTTCAAGAGCATATTGCGCTTACACCTCCACAATCACCACAAGTATCTCGTACATGCTTCTCACCAAGAAGCACATTCACCATCTGAAGGAGATGCGCCTCTATGGAGCCCGAGGTCAAGTTCTCAACAACTATGCTTTAACAAGGGAATTGACAAGGTTGAAGACATCATTTGAAGATCGTGCCAGAGATTAAAAGATTGAAGCTTAAATTTAGAAGACTCAAAATTTTGTCCGCCATTGGTTCAACATCATCGCTATGGGTCAAATCTCAAAGGAAGTAAGGATGACCGTTAGGGAATTTAAGAAGAAAACCAAAGGCAAAGGTTCATAAACCATCTTCATCCAATTGGGGAGGAATTTAGAAGAAAAGAATTTGAAAGAAGATGTCATATGGAGAAAGAACCTAAAGGTATCAAGAGCATGTTATCATTGAAAGAACTGAAGAAGAAAGGACTGAAGATCAAGGTACTGAACAACAAAGTACTGCTTTTGATGAAACTTTCAGACAAGAGTTAATTACTCCAAGAATATTAGATTTTAAAGAGGAAGCAGGTCCATCAACTATTGTATTAGAAGAAGAAGCTGGTCCTTCAACAACTGTCATACCAGAGGAAGCTGATACACCTCAAAGAATACACACTGCAAGTGATGATGATACAATTGCTGAGATTTTATTGCAAGATTTATCAAAGCCAAGGGGTGTTAGCATACCAGGAGTATCAGAGGAACAACCAAGAGCTTCTCAACCTGCAATAGATCCTAAAGATAAAGGAAAGAGTATTCTGGTAGAAACTAAGAAGAAAAAGCTAACTTTGGCAGATCTTAGAGCAATTGAAGTTGCTAGGAATGAGGCTGCAGCTAGAAAAGTACAAGAAGAACTTAATGCTGAAGTAGAAAGATGAAGCTACTTGGACTGAAGCAGAAAGAAAGAAAATTTTAAAAGGAAAAAATAAAACTGAAGTTGAAGATATACAGCTTTCAAAGAAAGAAAAGTTGAGTTAAGATCCAAAATAGGGATGAACTAAGAAATTATCTCGAATAGTAGATTTTGAATATTCCAAAGAAGATGCCGACATGAAGATGAACAGATCTCAGATTATTGCTTTTAAAGTTGTAGAATCTAAAGATGGAAGCTATCTGATGTTTCATAGAGAAGATGAAAGCTTCAGAGTGTTCAACAGGCTATGGGATTTGTTGCACATCATAGATAGAGTGGATATATTCTATTTATATCATATGGTGAAAGATTACTTTGAACATCATACATCGAAGGAATTGGTTTAGTTTTACTTGGAGATCTCACAACCGCATGGGAAATCAAGAACAGAAAGCGATGATGAAATTTGGAAGAGTCAAGAGAACTGGAAATTGTTAGTCGGAGATTCTTTGAAGAATCGTGTACATGTTCTAGAGTCGGAAAATGGAACAATGATTCACATGTTTGCGAGATACAAGATACCCTCTTATAGTTGAGCTTATGAGGAGGATGCTAGAGCATGGAATGGAAGTTGAAGAGGATAATGAAACCGCTTGTATGGTCATCAACTGCTTATCAACCGGACTACTATGGTGATGATGATGAATAAGCGGTATGAGTTTTCATTGAATAAATTATTTTTGATAAAACAAGACTTTATTCAAAGTATCGTTGATCAAACAAGATTTTAATCAAAGTCGCTTGTAGTTTTTAACCGCTTAAATGATTTTGAAGAAACCTTTGTTAAGTAATAAATATGTTGAAACAAAGGTTAAGTAAATGGTTTTTGAGATGGTAACATCAATAGGTTATCAATCCACCATGGTTACAAAAGGATTGACTAATCCATGAGCAAACGGCTCGTAAAGATATCTCAAACCGCTTTTAGTTGACAACTTGCTAATAAGTTGTATGGTAATCAACTCACCATATCAAGAATGTGAAGAGTTGGCTAGCCCACAAGAAAATGGCTTGTGGTAAAGGTCAGTGGAAAACCATTATTGGTAATTAGTTCACCATTAGATTAAAGAACTAACTAGTCCGTAAGAGTACGACTTTTGGTAAAGACAAATCAAATCATTGATAGTCGATGATTTGCTAAAATCATATGGTTATCAATGTACCATGGCCTTACACACCAAAACATTTGGCTACTCCGAGTTAATGGCTTTGGTAAAGAGATTAAAATCCATTAAATTTTCAATGATTCACCTCTCACAGAGTTAACACACCGAAGTGATGAGAATAGTATGCAACTTAAACTCGAATTAATGTACAAATAGTCATATGTTGCTGAAAAGATGGAGCTTGCTGGATGATGTTGTAAAAGAATAATTCTAAAGATACTTTGATACAGAACAGAAACTACAAAGATATAATCCAAAAACAAAGACAATCATTCCTTGAAGCTAGAAAAGTGAAAGATTAATCTACAAAGGAACTTGAAGTCAATCAAGTAGAATTCAAGTTAGGGGAGGATTGTTGGGATATGAAAGTGCTGAAGACTGACAAAGTACTGCAGAAAAGCAAAGTACTGTAAATGACAAAGAACTGAAAAAAGTCAAAGAGTCAAAGTACTGCTAAAGATAAAGTCAAAGTACTGCACACAAAGTCAAAGTACTACAAGATTAAAGAACTGTTTTATTCGTTTATAGAAAGTCTTGTAATTATAGAATATTCTATATTAGATTACTTGTCGTACAAGGATACAATTTGTAAACCGACTAGGGTTATCCTTGAGCCTATAAAAGGACTCCTATATTGGCATTAGAAGTAAGAGTCTTAGAGTTAACGATTACAAGTTATTATTTAGAGTTTTAGAGAAGAGTTCGATATTCTTAGAGTTGTTAAAGTATCTGCACAATAAGCAGATTTAGAGTTATTAATAAAAGTTATTCTTCTTAGATTTGTTAAGTAAATTCCGCATACTTAATAAAGATAACTCAGTGTTTCTCTGTTAATAACTTAGGATTTATCCGAGGTTATTAAACCTTAACAAGCTATTTAAGTTAGTTTGGTTAGAGTACATCGATCCAACAATAATTATTATAGTCATTAAGGTTTCCATTTTAATGAAACATATTAACTTTTGACTTACTGATTATATGCAGATTTATAGGGTGACATATCTAGGGCTAGAATAAACCTAGGTTGATGAGAGAAAGAAACCATGGTAGACTACAAACGAGCAAGACTTGACATCAATATTTTATGGATGTTAGCCTATTATACGAATGGTTATATAACGAAACACCTAATTAGTAGACCACGATTATAACAAAAGTGTAACAAGATTATGACGTGTAATTATTACTTGTTTAGATTAGGTCTTTTTTTTGTTGGAGCATGAAACGTAAAACAGCAGCATGAGACGAGAGAGGAACAAGGTTTATAACCGATTCTGGTTTAAACAGGTTAGTTGATATGCGAACGAGTTAGGCTTTAAAGGGTTTTATTAACCGAATACTACATGTGTGATAGGAGAGTTAAAGAGTACAAGAGGGTAGTTACCTGCTTGTCAGCGAGACCATACCAGGAGTGAAACAAGCACCACAAATCGAACAACCAAGACCTCGCGAACAAAAACCTAATACCCACGAGTTCAAACCGCAGCAACCTTTACCTATGTGCCCTTTAGAATGAAAGGAAAATAACCTGGAACTTGTGAATGTTTTTTCTTTTTTTTTTGATTCGCAATATGGGAGGGAAGGGAAGAATGAAGAGAGGCGTAATATAGGGTGAAAGTTTGGAGGAGCGTGGTTTCAAAAGGGCAAGTATTTTATGGCCGGTTAATGAGGTTTGATTGAGTCCGAACATCAAGGGATTTGATTTGAGTGAGGTTACGAAATATGAAGTAAAAGATAACGTGTGATGTATAGTAGGTATTAGGGAGTTTATTATTATTTATTTATTTTTATTTTTTTGCATAACAATTCTTTATAAATAAGAAAAATTAAGTTAGTTTTAAATGTTTGTACTATTATTAGCATAGTAAACTTGGTTTAGTTTCGAATTGATTATTCATGACTTTATAGCTTGGTTTCACAAGCATTATATTTAGAAAACGGAAAAGTCAAGTTAAAGTCGCCGTTGACTAACCTGATCAGATTACGGTCTCACACTTGAAGGGTCCGTACTTAATAGATTTTATAATGACTTTTCCATTAGGTTTGGTTTTGATGTAGCGGAGCATACGACTTGTCCATTGAAGATATCCACCTTTTTCTAGCATATGAGAAGGGTTTTCAGCACCGGCTGTATGAATGTCTTGCTGAGTTGCCATTGATGAAGGTATTTGTGATAAAGTTGATGTAAGATCGATTCAACAATAAAGGAGTTGTGTTTAATGAAGATTAATCACGGTTGTTGTAGTGAAAATATGTTCTAAAAACGTAAAAACCTCAATAACTTCTGTTCAAAGCGATTTTGGGCCTCGAAGGTTGACCTAAATGGACTTTAGTCTGTTCGGCACATCATTCTCCTCGTTCTCACGGTCGTTTTGATAGGTAGATTGCTGAAAACGGAGTTACGGTTCAAAAGTTATGGCCGTTTGAAGTTTTGCTGAAAATCTTGTCCAAATTCGTAAAACCTTAGTCGTAAGATTGGGTGCTGAGTCGTAAACTCTCTTACTCGTAAGATTTGAGTCTTATTCGTAAAAACAATCCTTACTCGTAAGAATTGGGTCTTATTCGTAAAAATAGTCCTTACTCGTAAGAATTTGGTCTTATTCATAAAATGTAGTCCTTACTCGTAAGAATTTGTTCTTATTCGTAAAGGTAGATCTTACTCGTAAGATTTTGTTCTTATTCGTAAAGGTGCTAACTCGTAAGAATCACAATAGTATCTTAGTCCAAGCTAGCGAGATTTCATAAGTCGAATTAGTCCACAAACTTATCCAAGCTAGGGAAGTACTGAGTAATCGTTGATGCATGAAGAATCTTCACCAGGAGCTTATTTGTAAACCTTATTCGTAAAGTTCACTTCTTACTAATAAGCTTATTCGTATGATCAGGGTTTTGACTTTCCTTATTCATAAAATAAAGGTTTTGACTTTCTTACTCGTAAAGCTTATTCGTAAACTGCCTAGATTTTTGCAAAATGCGTTTTTTCACCCAAAAACACGGTTCCAAATGATTTCTTTTGCACAAACTTCTTCTAAAACACTTAAAGATCAATAAAAACAACAACTTGAGCCTAGAAAACACGTAAAAATTAAAACTTTATGAAGAAATCTCACGTTTTTAAAGAAAAAACACAACTCTTTGTAAAGTTTCAACAAAAAATGAAACACAAACACTCCTAGATCATTTTTTATCACATTTTAATCACTTATTCTTTGATCAACCTAGACCTCCCGAAACCACATAAATCTTACAAGTTTTCGGTCCTACAATTGGCATCAGAGCCTGGTTGTGTTGTTTTGATGATTTGTGTGGTTTCGTATCTTGGTTTTAAAACTGATTTACCACTATTTTTATGAATCTGGAAAAAAATTTCCTATTATTTTGGTAATAGTTTTAAACTGTTTATGTATCCTTATGGTTAAAAAGTCTTATGGGTTATCCAAGGTTTCCATAAACTGGTTTGTGTCATTCATTTGTCCAAACAGATTTATGTTCACCATTTCACTTTTCATGACTTTTGTACCATATCCGTGTATTTTATGGTCTGAATCTGTGGTCTATCGGGTCAAAAGAGAGGCTTTTATTTAGTTTTTCTGGGTTTACAATCTGAACGGAAAAGATGGTCGGAAAAAGTCGTCGGACAGAAGGTTAAAAGGTCAAAACCCTCTTCTTACGAATATGGGATTTTCTTAAGAATTTCTTGGAAAGAAATTCGTAAAACCCTTATGTTACGAATTAGCCCAGTCTTTATGACTAAGGTTTACGAGCAACCCTACCTTTACGACTAAGATGGTTTACGACTAAGAAATTACGAATAAGCAAGTTACGAACAAGACTTCATTTACGACTAAGCAAGTTTTCGAACATGACTTTGTTTACGAGTAAGATGTACGACCAATAATGTGCTTACGAATAAGGTTTTTCAAATGCGTTTACGAATAAGATTATTCGTAAACTGACCATTACTAAGAAGAAGAGTAGATCAAGACCACTACCAACATTTATGACCTCAGTTACAATTACAAAATCATTGGTACCTTAATTGTTTTAGAAAGGACAGAGGTAATCGATCACTTTCATATCATTTAAATTCATCCCAACAACAGCATACATAAAATCAAATCAGTATCTAATCCTATCTCCAAACTTCACAAGACTCGACAAAGAATCTAAATGAAAAATAATACAATGATCTTAGATTTGGTTTAACTTTTCCTCTAATCTTTAAAAGATTTTTTTTGTTAAACTCTAATCATCATAGATCTCGAACTTAAAAGAAAATTGATCTACGTTTCGTTTTTTATTCGTGAGCTACAAAAGTCATAGATAAAAAAGATCAATCATACAAAATCAACATAGACCATTTAGAAGGCAAGCTTCTTGTTACTATTTGAATGCATCAAAAGAATGACTAAGACTTCAGTCTTAATCGTTCCTCTCATTCGTTTATACTTCAACACATAAACAAAACAAATCATTAACCTACCCGTGACCAATGATACGGTACCTAGTGTATTTGTGATGTTTGATTTGTAGGTTTATTCGGATATGAGGGGTGATAACTGATATGAGATGAGAGTTGAGATGTGTTGATGGAGAAGTCTCATCTGATTCGTTAGGTGAGAGGTGATTTGTAGGGTTTATTCGGATTTGAACGGTTGTAACTGATGGGAGAAAATTTATATGAGATGTGTTATTTTTTCCCAGATCTGTTTAGTGAGAGGCGTGTAAACAAGTTAGATATGCTTAGATGTATAGATCTCAAAATAGATCACAAAGTCCTAGAGGTAACCAAAGAAATTGAAATAACTTGAAGTCCAATCAACTAGGAAGTGACTTTGTTATGTATAATAAAGAATGTTTTACTTGTGGCAGTTTTCATCATGTTCAGGTTAATTGCAAATACTACCAAATGGAAAAGGTGGTAAATAGGATTTCTAGGGTGAACACAAATGGTTTTGATAAATATAATCACCCTAATGCTCAAAGAAACATGGCTCCCAAAGCAGTATTAATGAAAACTGGCCTCAAACCTTTGAATACTGTTAGGCATGTTTGTACTGCTCACCCCAAATCAACAGTTTCAAGTGCTAAACCAATAACATGTTTTTTCTAAATCAGCACAACAAATTGGTAAAAGGTCCTATTATGAGAAAAAAGTATTTTACAACAAGAAATGGAGTCCAATAGTCAAAACTGCTAAGTCAGCAGTTTGTACTGCTAGGCCAGCAGTTAGTACTACTAGGCATATAAATATTATTAAGGGACAAAGGGGCAATGATGTTAAGGCCTCACCATGTCGGGAATGGAGACCTACCAAAACCAATGGTGCATCAATCACTATGAAGAATTATAACTACATTGATGCACGAGGCATATCCAAGTCAGTAATGGCTTGGGTCCCCAAAGGAAACTAATTTCCTTTATTCTAGGTGCAGCAACATCCAATTGATGATGAAGAAGATCAAGGATATGCTGATAGTGGATGCTCTAGGCACATGACAAGGAACATGTCTTACCTCTCTGATTCAGGTTTTCCAACCAAGATTTAATATTTCTAAGTCTCGTCTACCTAAGGTCTACCTATTTCACTAACGAGCAAGGAACCCGATCATGCGTAGTATAGAAGGTGGTAAAGCCGAGGTCGTTCCCAAAAGCTATATAGATGAGGATCCTATTAAGTCTAATTGTCGTGGTTTTAAAAGGGTTTTAAGTTTGAAATGATTAATTAAACTAAAAGACAAGGAATGAAATGCGGAAAGTAAATAAGGTTGTAAACGATAGAGAGAAAATGTGCTAACCTAATTATTAATCCTATCATGTTATGTCTATGTTTTCTAATTACTTCCTATTGATTCAAGTGGGGGTTTAAGTCGCTATGACAACACTTGGTCAATTCGTCATAGCCTAACAACAAATGTTCCTACCCGACGTCAAAGGCCTACCCTTTGGGGAGTCGAGGGTCTCAAACAATCTACGCCAAGTCATTAAGTATCCTACATGCAAGATTCGAAACAATGTGTGCCCGGGCGCTAGCATCTTAGAAACACATCCTTAACTTCTTAAGTTCATCCTTCCGAACGGTGATCCTTTGGTCAATTCACACAAGAAGGATTGGTAGTCTAAGCAAATTGTAGGATCGTTATTTTATTGTGTTTGATGATTCGGGTGGTCTTGGATGATCAAAATACATGTTAGCCATATTTTAGAGAGAGAAAGTAGAGGGTGTTCTTGGTAGAGAGTTGCTTCAATAAAATGTAAAGGTTAGATTGTTGCCACACCCTTCCATGGATGGAAGGGTATTTATACTTACAAACATAACGCCCTCCTAACGGATTTGTGGATCGTGGATACGATGGGTAAAGACCCGTCCTTCCTCCACGGTGTTGCTCTAAACTAAACTACGCTACAAACTAATAAATAAACTACTAAATAACGAACTAACGACAAGTCTACGAGCTAACTTAAGCTAGATAACATTTGGGGTGACCGACTCTTCACTAAGGAATTTTCTAATTCCTAACAATCTCCCCAAGGAGGTCACCCATGTTTTACATTTCGAATCCTAGCATTCTATTCTTGACTTTGTTCTTGAGCTCAGACTTGAATTCTTCATTTCCGCAATCTTTGTGCTTTTGTAGCGATTCTTCAAAGTCCGCATAGTTTTGTACTTTGGTGGAGGTCTTTGAACCGATCCACATCTTTGATGATCTTCGAGCTTTCTTTGAGATCATCACCACAAGAAATCTCGGATCACCCTTTATTGTGTTGCCATCATGTGAAGTTGTGACTTTTGGACCGACATGCTCACACTTTTGAATCATGACATCTTTCCATCGAGTAGCGGAAGCCTTCATCGGTTCATGATATTTGCGCAACGAAGCGAAGCATAGTATAAAATATCGTAACCGTGTTATGTAGATATGCATCACCATGATTTCTTCAAATTAAGTGTGGATGCCGTGAGCATGCGGCTTTGGAATGACTCTTCAATTACGATCACCGCAATCGTCGGGGTGTACCGCATCTGACGCTATTAGCAATAAAGCGCATTTAAAGTGTCTTTGATCACTTTCGTTGAATTGAGGTACACGCCCACGGTTCCCGCTGATCGAGACAAGTCTTCGCCTGTGATCGGTGGGATTCCTAAGAATCTCCTTGACAGGTTTCGCAATGTTCTAGCTGTTCTCAAACCGAACGCCTCAAAGAAGACAACACGGAGTGAGTGAACCAAATAATTGAGATTCACCGATTGATGAAAATGATTTGAAAAACAATCGCGTATTGCTTAGAATAAAGAGTTTTGCAATACGACGAAGGTTTTATGAGAAAGATCAATTTTCAATCAAAACACTTTTGTATTTGAAAATAGTACACAATCGACGTGCTAGTGAAAAGAAGAGATTCGCACATCGACCGGTTTTCTAAAAGTATTTTTTCAATCGAGATACTTTTGAATTTTGAAAACATAAGTACACATTCGACGTGCTAGAGAAAAGAAGATTTGCACATCGAACGGTTTTTCCAAAAGTATTCGCCAATTCCATTCTCGACCAAGGTTGATTCAAGACCGAATCGCCCCATTGTTTCTATCCAGTTGTCACAAGTTTGATCTTCGAGAAGATCTCACATGTCACCCACCAAGAGCTTGTTTGATGTTGGCTCTAGAAGGATTTCCATCTTCATCGTGAATATTTAAACATATCACTCGGATGTTCCGCAATACCACAAGGATAATGCGTGGGACTCTTAATATATACTTACTTTCCACATTGTGTGAAAAGCAAGTCTTCAAGAATTTAGTGTCCTAACGAGATATTGTGGATGATCTCTTGGCTCTAGACTCAATAGTGCACATTTGGTTCTCGTGTTCGGAGACTAGGGAGAGGTCTCCTTCTTCAATATCAACAATCTCTAAGAGAAAGTCGATAGATTATGTCGGTTCCCGTGAGAATGAAACAAGCCCTTTAAGAGGAACTTGAGTAGCTTGGGAAGTTTAGTGCAGTCGTCCACCGGGTCCATGACGCCTTGTCTTCAATACCGTGTTACCTTAGTAACAACCAAGAGTATATGAATTGAACCCGGTTTCGCCCTAAGGTTGAATTGATGGAGGGCTATTTCTTTTCACCCTTTTTCACATTCAGCTTCTTTTTCATTCTTCAACCCCTTCTGCTTACCGAGACTTCATAACTAGAACCTTGTTAGGTTTATTCCAAGACTAGCTCGCCTCATCCGCACTCTTCCCATATTCTCATTTTTCTCCTTTTTCATCGCATCTAAGGACTCTACACTATCTAGTGAATTGTCCTCGGTAGATCCCTCCGCTTCGGCGGATCGTGGGAACAAATACCTAACCTAACCATCCTTATAACACCATGCATAAAGTAAATTTGGTCGGTCTTTTGGTATTGTTCATTCCTTCTCGAAACCAATTGAAAATCATTTGAAAACCAATCAAGGTACTTGTGATACGAGATCAAAGCATTTTGTACCTTAATAGTTTTGATCATTTAGAAAACCTCCCTCAACATGTGCGTGTGATTTAGAAATTGTTTGGCACATGGAGGCAAGAGGACTTTGAAATATTTTCTTTGATCACAATTTTCATATGAAAAGCCATTTGATTTTCTTGGTAAAATTCTCCCCTCAATATGTGCGTAGGATTTTGAAATCATTTTATCACATAGAGGCAAGAGTTCTTTGAAGCACATCCACAATCACAAAATCCATTAAGAAACCATTTGAAAACACAATCAAGGTACTTTATAATCTCTTTTTTTAAAAACTTTTGTACTCGATGGTTTTGCTCCCTCAATATGTGCTTCGAGATTCGAAAGCGTTTAGCACATACGAGAGAGCACTGCACAATTGAATCCAAACGATCACCTTTATCAAATTTCATTATTAAATCACAAATTCTCCCCGATCAAAATATCAAACCCTTTGAGATTTTGGATCCCAAGTGATTTAATACGGTTTATAAAACATGGAGAATATGTGGCCCGGTTTAAATACTCATCATGTTTTGGATAAATCCTCCTCCTCAACATGTGCATTGTGTATGAAATCGTTTGGCACATGGAGGCGGAGTGCCTTTAAAGGACTAAAACCAATTCCATTTAAACAGATTTGAGATTTAAATCACGATCTCTACCCGATCGTAAATATCAAACCTTTTGAGATTTGTGATCCCAACTGATTAAGTCATTTAGAAAATTTGGGAAAGACATGGCAAGATTTAATTTTGAAAATGATAGATAAGGACCAGATTTAGACATTAAAGATTGTTAGTGTCAAGTATGATAGTTTTTACGAGATCTTTAAGTAAAATAAAACAATTTCACAATCAAACAAGAATGTAAAAATTTCATTTTGATGATCTTTGAGTTTTAAAGAAAACCATACCATGACATAACATTAAATCTTTAGATCACCACATTTTAGCGCATAAACGGACTTTTATGAAGCAATATTGTTTGAAAATAATTTATTCAAAATCACTCTCCCCTCAAATCATGACAAGAGTCGATGATTGAGTGACTTAAGTTTTGATAAAATGAAGTCCGTGATTTTCAAAATTTAGTCCAATATATTTTCAAAACAACATTTTTCCATTTTCAAAACAATATTTTCAAAGTTTTAGAAAATGGTATCATCACGATTATCCCGCACAAAGATATGTTAGGTGGTTGAGAAGCTTCGTTGTTGTTGCCGTAGGGTTTGGAAGAAAACCGTCGCAAATGCAAGTGAGACTTCTTCTTACGTTGCATTTTGAATGCCAACCGAGGTCCAATTAAGCTCCGCTTCTTCAATCACTTAGAAGAAAACCATCTCACGATGCGGTGAGACCTCTTACGTTGCATTTATGCCAACTCTCCATTGAAGTCCAATTAAGCTCCGCTTCTTCATTTATCAACCCAAGAAATAGTTACCCTTTCCTTTCGCATCCAATCATCTTCAATTGTGGGATCCGGATCGAACATTCATTTATACCAATATACCGCATACGTTAGTGAACACACATACGATATATGGTGGTCGACATCACCCAAACAACAATCGACTAATTCAAGTCAATTCAACATATCAATCGCTCATATAAGGCATGGGGTTTTATGTGTTAATCAAACTCTAATCATCTAAACCTAACAATCATATCTTAAATTCCTAGTCCTTCGACACGTGCAAATATCATTTTAATTAAGCACGAGGATAATTAAGAAAGCTCGTTAGATGATATAGATTTGAAAACATTCTCCTCTCAATCAATGACTCATTTTATAAGAAGTTTTAAAAGCGTCAAGTCATTGATTGAGTTTTCAATTTTATAAAACTCGAATCTGATTGTTTTGCAAGCAACTCATTTTCCACCATTTAGAAAACAACAAATATTTTTCTGAAGAATTTTAGACGGAAAAATATTTGAGTAGGAACAACAGTCCTTCGACATACTTTCCTCATTTTGTTTTAGGATAAGTGCACGAAATATTTTCAAATTGGTTTAGCGCACTTTCCTTTCTTGAAGAGCGGTTGCTATCTCAAATAATAGCAAACCATAGTTTAAGCACGGTTACATCAAGTAACTGCAAGCCATTTTTAAGCCCGATTACCGAAATAATCAGAAGCCATATTTTGAGACATGTTTAGAAAAGGAATATTTACACCTCCTGCCGAACTTCATCTAAAGTCCCGTGCCATTATTGAATGACATTTCTAAGACCGTAGATGTTATCGATACCGAAGACATGTCATGTGAAAACATATTTTTGGTATTTTTGAAATTTTCTGATTTTTATGGGATTTTGAAGGTTTTATATTTTCTATTTTCTTTTCTTGGTTTTATATTTTTCTATTTTGATTTGTTGGTTTTATATTTTTGTATTTGGTTTTTCGATAAATATATACAAAGATAGAGTAGATGATATAGTTAAAGAAGATGATGATACGAATACCGAGATAAGGATATCGAACGACCCGTTGAAGAAGATAGAAGTCATCATCCCTAAAACTTTCACCACCAAAGCTTCCAAGACTCTTGAATCTAAGAGAGAAATTGAGCCACTTGAAAGTGAGACTTTGGCGACTTCCCCAAACCGAAAATCCTTATGTTGAGTGATTCAAGCTCTATTTCAAGCTTGCCTTTAGCCAGTGCACGTAAAAGCACACCATTACCATAAATCCTACTGCTCCATTTAAGAACGATAATCGAGGATCTCCATTCGGGTTATATCATCCAATAGAACATCAACAACGTTTCATCCCACACATAAATAATCTTCTCAAATTTCTTTTCCACCGAGGTCCAAGCAATCCATTCCAAAAAAGGTGTCAAGAGAACAATTCCCCTAGTAGTTGAATTGATGCGCGGTCTCTTTGTATAATGCTCAAGAACTCTCCCGAATACACATCATGAGGGTAATGAAGAACAACTCCCCAATGTTCACATCTTTCGTCCCCGATGAATGTGTATGAAGCTCAAGAACCCAAGTACACCAATATCCAAGAACTCTCCCGAATACACATCATGCCCTAAGGAAAACAACTCCCAATGTTTGTGGTAAACAATGGCTTTCTTCCCGATGATCGTGTATGAAGCTCAAGGACCAAGTACACACATTCCCAAAGAGAGAACAACCGATAACATTGAAGAAGCGGCCGAATCATCGATTATCTTTGCGGGTGACAATCATGCGGATGTCAACACCGAATAAGTGATTATATCTCGAATCACCGAATAAGCCCTCAAGTAAAACAATTGAGCATCCCCAATGTACACAATCTCTCCCCGATGATTGCGATAACATCGAGATCATCACACACCAATGTACCTCTTTATCTTCGTAAACTTTCATTTACATCACTTCCCCACGACGTTGGAATAAGAACACTAAACGCTTTGATGAGTAAAACCTTGAGTTTCTCTCGGTCATGACATTTGTTTTCCCGGATAACTTCAATCACTTAGAAGTATTAAGTCCATCAAGTTTACTCGCCATGAGTCAAACCTTGAGTTTCTCTCATGTAATAACATTTGTCTTCCGGGATATCTTCAATTACTTAGAAGTATTAAGTTCATCAAGTTTACTCGCTTAGATACGTGTCTCCTTCCCCTTGGGTTTTGACACTTGTAATCGGCAACATATTATAAGCCCGTATACTAGAAATTTGTTGAGAAGAACACTTGAACTCTTGTGGAATCAACTTGTCAAGAATATGAGCAAGTCTAATTGGGGATTAAATTCGACATTTCACTCTCCCCAATTAGTGCTCTCCCTAAACCGACAACTGCTTTGATAACGCCATGAATTAAGAAGAAGTCTTTAGATCGTTAAATGCAACACGCCTTTAGTCTTCTAACATGTAGCGTAATATGTAGAACCGATCAGACTCGACCTTCTTCAAGATTGTCCATTGGGAATAGAAAGTTAACATCTTCAACTCACCAAAGACAAGAACATCACCAAAAGCATCCCAATCAACTTACATCTTGCAAATCCCTTAACTAAAATCCTCCCAATCAAACAAGAATGAAAGACGTTCATCAAGGAAATCAAGAATCGAGCCGCAACGAATACACGAAATGGTAACACCAAACTACCAATCACATCAAACAAGAACAGAGAGATTGTTCGGAATCATCATGTTGATGTATACGTGAAGCATTAACCGAAGCACTTTGTCGATAAACTCATCAATCCGAGTGAAGATGTCAACCAACGGCTCTTAGAAGAGAAAACTCCATGTGAAGATGACCCGATAAGAAGAAGCTCGGTTCTTACATGAGTTTAGAGCCGTATGACCATTTATATTCACTAATATCAATCAACAATGCAAAAATTCACACTTATTCTCCCTCAAGAATTGCATACGAGATGCCATTCTTGATTAAATAAGTGAATATCTTAACCAAATGTAGTCTATTCACACTTCTCCCCGCAACATTAGCACATGATGTCTCCATCTTCATTATAGTTGAGCAAGTGGAATAAGAAAACAATCAACGGTAGCCCGGTTCACTTGATAATCGAAAGCACATGGAAAAGCATGAAGCATGTTGATGAGAATGGTCATAATAGAGAAGATTTCTCTTCTTGAAGATAAAGCGCACCGACACGCACACTTTTCTTTTCTTTAGAGTACGAGGCATGAACTCGATGTGTTCATACGTCATAAGAAGATTTCTCTTCTTTGAAGATAAAGCGCATCAAACGCATACTTTTCTTTTCTTTAGAGTACGAGGCATGAACTGATGTGTTCATACGTCATAATCTCTCTCTTTTCATCATCTCTTTTGGCAAAACATGTAATCAACCCATTATCATTCGATAGGCTCTTTGTTGTGACAGCTGATGGAGAAAACCCAATATGATGAATTTGACCCTGAAGTAAACCACCCTGAACTTGTGACTTAAACTTGCACATTTGTAACAAAGAGCGGTGTCGAGAATTCATGCCCCATTGAATCTCTAAGTACTCTATACTCTTCAACCAACCAACCATCAAGTAAAAGACGTACATTACCTCTTGAAAATCCACAATTGAATGTGACACTGAGCACTACAACGTAACTCCTTTAAGTGATAGTTATTTTGAGGTGATAAGAGCCCAATTCCCCCAAGTGGTAAAAGAAGAGGTAAAAGTCACCCAACAATAACTAGATTTCCAAGTCTTCGTTTTTGATAATAAGCTCGAACAAGGATCATGAAGAATCTTCATCCATTCATCCCCGATACCTTCAGATACTAAGTACACTCGCCGTGATAGTTCACTTCAACCTCAAATAAATAATCTTGATTAACGCCGATGTCACATCTTCCGAATCGCTCAAATCTAGCCTTCTTTGACATTTAAATGAACTTTGATAATGGTTTCATCCCGACCATGGTTAAAAGCACGATCCCCGTAAAACCATATAATAACCAAACCGCCATGAAGACAACCCAAACACATACCCAATTCATGAAGTACACTCTTTTATCCTTCTTTGAAGCGAAACCGTAGCATCGCATCAAGTAAGATCCAAATTTACACTTTCTCTTCTCCAAGATGGTTCCATCATTACGGATTTTACAACTCT
This sequence comes from Chrysanthemum lavandulifolium, assembly GCA_022545495.1. NCBI lineage: Eukaryota > Viridiplantae > Streptophyta > Magnoliopsida > Asterales > Asteraceae > Chrysanthemum > Chrysanthemum lavandulifolium. The sequence continues at coordinate 85,802,368 of CM040238.1, read as the reverse complement.
ATGGTTTAAACCGAGAAATAGTTTCTTCATGGATTTTACAAAACCAAGAATAAACCGTAAGATAGATCCGAAATGCACTTTACAAATACTGTGATGTTTCCATTGTCACGAATTTTACAAGTCTATGATTTAAACCGAGAAATAGGTTCTTTCGCGGATTTTACAAAATCAAGACAAAACCGTAAACAATGTCGACTTGAATGTGTTACGACAACTTTGGTTTTGGTGAATATCTATTTTAGGGAACATGCGTTGGTTTATCAATGCTTTATTATCCAACATCAACACCATCATCAACCATCCAATCAATACTTTGGTAAACACATCATTCACGCAATCGATCGCCTATTGTAGTGACCACATGGAGAAGTAAACCCGATATACCAAACTTGATCATGAAGTAGAATTCCCAGTTTGTTACTTGACCTTGTACTAATTCTTCGTGAAAAGAAACGTGTACCCAATGTACAAAACCTCTTGACATATCCTCAATCGTGAGACACCAAAGTGATAGCTACGATGTGGGTTAAGCGAGAAAGGAATCACAACCGTAACTAAATAGCCAAGTCTTTATCACCCTTAATAAACGCCCAAACAAGTCATCTTCGGGAAGGGTAGAAAGAAAGAAGACGAATATGTAAACGCGCCTGAAAATCTCACTTCAAAGTCAAATAAGAAATACCGTCCAAACAACCCCGTAGTCGACATTGTTTAAATATCAATTCAACCCATGACATAATGTACATTGTGAGAATGTATAGACCAAAGTACCAATCCACATAACTCAACAACTCTTATCAGCAAACCAAAACTTATCATCAAATCTCAACATCTCAAATTTCATCGACAAATCTTTTCAATAAATCACATAAAATCCAAATCTCATATAATCTCGATTTTGAGAAACCCATTACTCCATTATCCAATGCAGATTGTGAGTCCAAGTTCAATTAAAACCATTTAAACCGTCACTTCAATACCACATCAATAAAATTGGGCAAGAGCCTTGAACTCATTCGAGATCAACAAATAACTCAAGCCGTGAACAAATATCCCCGTGAATTAATTATCTGACTAAAATACCACTCATTAGCATACAACAAAAATATGTATATAACCAATTTTTGTGCGTAATCATCACAAGATAGATCTAGTCTTTTGTATTTCATTGAAGATACCAACAAGTGAGGCCCCAAATCCAACATATCCACACCCAACGTCCACATAATCATTCACATATCATATCCACAAATGAGGCCCAATCATATGTCCAATATATCCAATACAAGATCCGTCCAACACAAAAGAAACACCGGTCCAAGCGAGAATAATGCACACCCGATCCATTTCAAGATTACCCTAAAATTACGGTATTTAATACACCTTATCACTCCACTTAACCCTAACCCCTCAAAAATAATCCGCCCCCATCTAATATTTTCTCCCAAAAACTGGAAAAAAAAATGCGCCTCTCATCTACACTTTTCCACACAACACATCTCATCAAAATTGATTTCATGTTAACCTCAAATCACATCTTATCAATACTTCAAACAGCACAAAGAGAAACTCAAAAAAAACGCAAACATCCTTCTAACTCCAATCAGGTTTAGTTTAATCTTCAAAACCACCAATAACTCGCCACAGGGATGGCTCGAGTTGCTGAGTTGGGTTCGAGACCATTTTGAAGAGAACCAGGTAGGTAAAAAAGACTGTTTTTTTTTGTTTGTGCAACGTATTGAAATCAAATCGAAAGAAAGATTAGGATGAAGCCTTTAGGTTTTGTTCTTTCTTTAAATTCGAATATAAAAAATCAAGAGATCGATGATGATTAAGTTTCGTGATTAAAGGCTCTCGTTAGTCTCGATTTATCATTGATGGTCACGAAATTGATTCTGAGATTGTTGTTTATATTGTTACAAGTAGTTAGTCAAGACCAATGATGATAATAGATCTCAAAGGTCTTCATGACTTGTGAGATACACGAACAAAAAATGAGGTTGGTTTGATTGTGTGTTGGGTTATGTTGATGATTTGATGTAATTATTGGTTTGGCCGTGATGTTATACATTCGACCTTCACGCTCATCTTTCTTTTCGAGTTATGCTTTGAGTCTTGGACCGATGATGGTTCTGGTGAGGTCGAGATGGAATTGGTATATTAGTATAAGTCGTGTGGTCTTTGGTCAATAGAAGTCAATCTTCTTCTTCATTTCTTCTTTTCACCAAGTCGCTAACCATATGTCAAAAGCAAGTCGCTAGACTTTTCAAAAGCAAGTCGCTAGACTTATCAATATAAGTCGCTACCCATTATTTTTCAAAGCAAGTCGCTACCCATATTTGAGTCAAGTTGCTAGCAATTTTTTTCAAAGCAAGTCGCTAGGTCTATAACAACTCGCTAGCTTTTTCAGTTTGACTCAAAAGTCAAACCTTCACCAAGTCACTTTATATTTCTGTTAACAACTCGCTAGCACTAAGTCGCTAGCACTAAGTTGCTACCATGAGTAAAGACTCATGGCAAGTCGCTACAGTAAAGCACAAGTCGCTAGCAAGATTTGATATTTTCGATGAGTTTTAGACCTCTTTTCCGACCATTTTTCCGCTCAAAGATCATAGCAAACCCGTAAAACTTGTAAAAGATGATACTTTTTGACCCAAGTTTTGACCACAAACCGATGGTATGACCAAACTAATACCGTAAATTGAAACATAAAGACCAGACTAATTTTATTGTTTTTGACCACAATATGACTATATCCACAGTTGGGTAAAAAAAGTCACAAAGATAATATAAAAGCTGCTTGGACAACAAGTGACACAAGACAGTTTTCACATGATCGATGAATGAATAATTCACGGTAAAAGATAAACCGCACCATTTGAAAATTTATTTGACCAAAAGATACATTAACTTGTTTAAAACTGCTTTACCCATTAAAATAAACGGAAAACAAAATTTTCCGCCACGTAAAAGTACAATAACAAGATGAAACAAGATTCGAAAACCACAAGAAATCATCACAACACCATAACCTTGGCTCGATACCAATTGTAGGATCGTTATTTTATTGTGTTTGATGATTCGGGTGGTCTTGGATGATCAAAATACATGTTAGCCATATTTTAGAGAGAAAGTAGAGGGTGTTCTTGGTAGAGAGTTGCTTCAATAAAATGTAAAGGTTAGATTGTTGAACACACCCTTCCATGGATGGAAGGGGTATTTATACTTACAAACATAACGTCCTCCTAACGGACTGTGGATCAGGGATACAGTGGGTAAAGACCCGTCCTTCCTCCACGGTGTTGCTCTAAACTAAACTACGCTACAAACTAATAAATAAAATACTAAATAACGTAACTAACGACAAGTCTACGAGCTAACTTAAGCTAGATAACATTTGGGGTGACCGACTCTTCACTAAGGAATTTTCTAATTCCTAACACAAATAAATACAACGGCAACTTAAAACTACCGAAGCTAGAGTGACTACCAACGAACTATGCATGCATACACTAGAAACAATTATAGAAGAACGAAAAACATACACACTATAATCAAGGAATCATAACTAGGCTAGCACCAAAGGTGCTTAGCCGATCATATTTAAAGACACAATCAATTCAATGTTTAACATGATTAATGAAGACATGAATTAAAGTGTAAAGAAGTATTAATCACTAAAGCTTATCGATATGGTGTGATTTATCCCTTGGAGGTGCCTCCGTATGCTCCGTATGATCTGCAGTTGGAACCCTCTTCACGTTTTCTATCTTTGTGTTGTGAGTGAGTGATGTCAAATGCAGATTTTAGGGTTTGTATTTATAGGCCCGATCATAGTTATGGCGTAACTAAATTTGAGAGTTATGGCGTAACTTAATTATCCTCCAAACATAATTCTCGTAGTGGTGATTACGGAGTAACTAAAGGAATAGTTACGCTGTAATTACAACTCTGTCGTAAATTTGTTGAGAGTTACGCCATAACTTATTTATCCTCCAAACTCAAGTCTTGTAGTGCTGGTTACATTGTAATGCATGTTAGGAGGTTACGTCGTAGTTGACGGAGGCGCGAAATTCCCCATGACCTAGATGGTTACGGCGTAACTTAATTTGAGAGTTACGCCGTAACTGCTGTTGACTTGGTCTTTGTAATGTAATCCTAGCTACTGCATAATTGAGAATAGGAGTTACGCCGTAGCTTCTTCAATGATAGCATACTATGGTAAAATCGTTAAGAAAATCTCAAAATCCGCGTCTCTAAGCTCCAATGCTCATATATTACCTGAAAACAAAATATAAATGAATAAGAGTATATATCCATATAAATGACATAAAATATGAGCATAAACGGGGAAAATTGACACTTAAAAGTCAGGATTATTTGATGTTATCAAATATCCCCCTCTTGAACTCTACTTGTCCTCAAGTAGACCTTATTAAAATAATTTCTAAAAAGATATCCCCAAATTACTTGGAAGATATGAGATTTAAAATTCTTTATGCTAGAATAAATCAAAGCCGAACACCTCACAAAGTGGGAACAAACACTCATATTCTCTCTCTAATCTAAGTGTCAATTTCGGGGTGATCACGTAAAGCACAGTCATAGCAAGTATTATATCATAAGCTTGGCGGTTACTTAAATCTCCACCACTAGAGTTAAGGACTAAACAATATTTGAAGGCAATATGGGTGAACACAATATGAGGTTAAGGGTGAATTTTTATTACTAATGTGTCACGGCAAAGTGGACAAAATCAATGATACATGACCAAATTCATGGCTAAGACACCAAAGATTGCTCGCTTCATCATCTAGACACGCTTCATGACTAAAGGGTAGGATAAGACACGGGAAATAAATGGTGTAACATAAAAATAACAAACAAAGAGTCTTAACCTATAACCAAGTTGTCACCGCCCACCGTCCATCCAAAGTTCAAGCTTCAAGATGAAGAAACCGGATCATGATGTATCAAGTAAATGTGCCATTAGTGGACGTCATGATGGGCACATTACGTGTTCTTCAAACTGTTGGTGTAATAACGTCACCAACTCAAATCTTCAAATGTGACCGAGGTGGCCTCCTCGATGCTAATATCTAATGAGCTCATAACATAGTGCTTATACATTGCACTTTTAGTAACATAACTAATAAACAATAATAATTGTTTTTTATTATTTTTGTTTGAATCATAACTATTACAATAAAAAGAATAACATCCTCCCACTTGAGATGAACATATATGGAGAATATGGGGGGGTCTTTAATAATCTTCAAATGTGACCAATGTGGCCTCCTCGATGCTAATATCTAATGAGCTCATAACATATTGCTTATACATTGCACTTTTAATAACATAACTAATAAATAGTAATAATTATTTTTTTATTATTTTTGTTTGAATCATAACTATTACAATAAAAAGAATAACATCCCCCCACTTGAGATGAACATATATGGAGAATACAGGGGGTCTTTAATGATCTTCAAATATAAGTCTTTGACGAAAGCATGATTCCCGAACGTCTCTACTCAAACCTCGAACTTGGGCAAACCATGACTTCCCGACCATAAATTAAGATTACACGGTAGGCTAAGGCGAATAGGTGTAACGACACAAACATAATATGGGTATGAAATGAAAAGAATGGCTCTGAAGGGTGTATCTAGGGGTATCTTGCACTAAAGATGAGTGCAACAAAAGGGTTTAACATGGGGGTCGAATAGTCGAGGTGACTAATCGATAAGCACACATATATAAGCAATTTGGGTGATAATCCTAAAATATTGTCTTCTCGAATTGATTATTCCATATATATATCAAGTTAACTCGACACACCCCCTTTATGGTCTCGAAATGATGCAAAGGCTAAGTTCTAAAGTTTACAAGCTATCGGCATACTCATAATTTGGTAGATTTGAGTAAATAAGTGGAAATGAATTAGGCTAAATCTCACCATGGAATCAAAGGTTATAGTGTGCTCGGCTAAGGTCTAATCTAGTTAGGTTAAGAAAAGCATGTCAAAATTTTAAAAATTGGACTAATTTTTCAAAATAAACTAGAAAAACGAGGGCAAATAAGTTCAAATAATAATTCTACTCCCGTCCCCCCACCTGATATGTACAAAGTCCCTTTTTTACTAAACATGAAATAAAGGTGAAGAGAAAGTCGAATTAGAGCGAGAACTTCCCTGGAATTTGCTTCTAAAAAGAGAGAAGGCCCACTTTGAAAATCGTACTTTCGTTAAGTATCCAGGAGCAAACTTCAAACCCTGAAATTATAACTTACAGACAAGCATAATTCTAAAAACAAAAAGGAAAAACAAAAAATAAATAAAACCTAACTCACTTTCGTAGGAATCATGGTTGCATTTAGCATATGCAACAAGCCTTTTAAACCACTTGGTGTCCCAAGTGGACGAGTGTAGTCTTGTGAGGGCTTACAACGAACATACCCACAAATTTCATTTAGAACTAATATAAGGTTATTATGCAAATATAAAAATAAATTAAAATCTGCAGGATGAATTACGGCAAAACCACGTGAACGAGTTACGACGTAATTAGTTTGAACCTGGAAATCGTCTATACAGAAGACATGTTACGGCATAATAATGGCTGGAAGTAACTTGCTAACGGGACATAATCCAAGTCCTCATTAAATGCTGTTCATTCAACTCCAATTCCTACAAAAATGTTAAAAGCACAAAACCCAACAATAAAAATAAAAATAAAACAGAAAAAGGGATAATTCGGGTTGTCTTTCGAAAGGGCACTTTTGTTTATTACCGAGTCTTTAAGTTAGACTCAAAGCCATGGGGCTTTATAGAGGCCTTCGGACTTGACCAACTTCGTCCATTTCCCTCATAAAATTATGTTTGGCCCATACGACGTTAAGAGTGGTACAAAGAAACTCTTTCCTTTCAATTTTCTGAACCTTGGAGAATTTTTCATCCAGCCCCAAGTGAAACTTTGTAACTTCAAACGTTTCAGCTACAATAGGTGGGGGTCTCTTGTAGGGAATACCCAGAAGTTTACATATCCGCTACTCGTAAGCTTCATCGTCTGGGTCGGTGAACCCGTCATGCCCTTGTAATTCAAGGCAATCCATGATCCCTTCTATATCATCGTCATCGGAGTCGCACCCTTAAACCACTCCTCATCAAGAAAATCCTCGACAAGTTCACGTTTACAACGCTCTTTTTCTTCTCCACATTTAGCTTTGTAATCCGCTTTTATTTTGTCACTTATGTCGTTAGGAATTTCTTCTTTGCTTGGGTCATCTTTACTCATGTAACCCTTCCAAATCTTTTCTTTAGTGGAAGTGTCCACTTTTCCATACTTTATCTTGACCCAATCATCAAATCCTAACCTGTCTAACCAAGGCAAATATCTTCTTTCATCGTCGTTTGTTGAGGTCCATAAAAGATCGCCATCCCAAACTCTAGCCATGCTACTTCCCCCGTTACAATCTTCGTCAAAGGGGTTACAAGAAGCCCAAAATATCTCGCCTTCAGTTTTTACCTTTTCACACCAATGCTTCCGTGTAATTTTCATCTTATCGTTGGCATCACTTGAGTAGTAATCAATAACTTCATAATCTGAGAGTGGCTCATTTTTCGTTTCATGATCATTATCAATAATGAGAGTTTCACAAATGTAACCGCGGTTTAGGTCCGCCCAAATTCTCCCCTTAGCGTCATTGTCAACCTTTCCATATACAATTTGCACCCACGCGTCGAATAATATTGTTCCTTTTCATTTAAGTTTTTTTCTTTCTTTATCATTTATCAAAGACCACGTATATTTGTTATTCTTCAACCTTTTCTTGTCGTCTGCACCACCGCAAATGTCATCATTAGGGTCACATGAAGCCCAAAGGTCATACCATCTATCATTGTCCACTGGTATTTCTCTGCACCAATGGTATTTCTTTTTAGTCACCTTTGTGATACTCGACTTCGGGGCCGTATTCGGATTATCAGATCCATTTTTCAGGATTTCAGATCCTGATTCACTAGCTGCATTCTGGTTACGCCGTAAGTCAGTAGAATAGTTACGGCGCAACTCGCCACGTTTGAACGTTCCAGCTTTGATTTCCTTCACATTATCACTAAAAACGGGACAATCATCAGTAACGCAGTTGATAAGGATTTAAAGCGTACACTTTTAAGGGGTCATTTAAGCCCTTAATAGCCCAATTTTATATCCGTTACTGCTTAATTTCGTTCCTTTTCTCTTTTTAGGTCTCTTGGAAGCAAAATGCTAGAATGATGCATTTTTGGACTAAAAGGAGTGAATATATGAAGAAAATGGCTAAGTCAAGATCAAGACACTCAAGTCTTTGAATAACACCGACGGCGTCCCAAACAGAGGCGACGCCGTCCCTATTTTGTGACGACTCAGAGCGAAATTGTTATTTTACACCGACGCGCCAGCTTTGAAGAGGCATGCGTCACGAAGACTTTTCTTCTCGACGGCCTAGATCCGATTCACACGACGTCACTATCAAGACCGACGGTCACAACCACAACGTGACACCGTCCCAATAATGACTTGGCCAAGACGAAACCCTAATGGCGGCGATCTGACGGCGTCCCAACTATAAGGTGACGCCGTCGCATAAGTAAAGTTATATATAGAAATCGAATTTTCAGACTTTTAAGAGGTAGACTTGTGGAGTAAAACCTAAAACGATTTTGGTCTTGTTTGGACAGTATTTTGGGGTTCTCATACTCTATTTTACATCAAGATAAGTTATTTACTTCATTGATTTCATTATGTCTTCAATTGTATGTGTGTATGCTTGCATGTTTAACATGTTCGGCTAAATTTCTTGTGTGTTTGCTTAGATCTATGAAACCAGCTAGTTATTAATTATTGATTGGTTGTCTCTTATCTTAATTGTACTTGGCTTAGGATTGCACTAGGTCATCGTTGTGTTTTTAATGCTTGAGTAATCTTTGTGATCCTTAGTTTATAACCACCTAGCGTAATTGTAGGCTAAATATCCAAAGATAACCTTAGTGTTAGTTTATGAATCCTAGAGATCTCGTAGGCAATAACCTTAAGGTATACTTAAAGAGTTAGGGATAAAAGCATACCCTACGACCTTAGAAGACACAACGCGTTAAGAATAAGGACGTGACAATTCAACCACCAATAAAAGATAACTAGGGAGTAATAGTATCTAGGTAAACACATTTTTAATCATCATACGAGCACACATCAAATAGACATAGACTACCCCTTAGTTTAGATAATTAGAATAGTAGAGTAATCGGTAGAAGTACCAACCCCCAAATCCAAATCCCGAGATTTTACCCTTAGCTTTATAAAAAAATAAAAAGATAAAAAATAATCTTCCTCAACCTCAAGCCTTAGTGTAGTACATCTCTCTAGCATCCTATTCCCTAGAGAACGATATCAATACCCGAGGCTTACCCAATACTTCACTACAACGATTAGGTTCATCGCTTGGGGTGTTGAAAACTTGCTCGATTTAAAAGGAAGTTCCTTTGACCCCGAACGCGTTATACGTGCATCAGCAGTGCTCGTGTGTGATAGTTTCAGGAATGACTTTACTTTTCCCTTTTTTGACAACACAAACAGTTTCAATTGGATGACATTTTCCTAATTCATCCATATTGAGAATAATCTTTCTATCGTTGATTTTCAAAGTTATAACCTTTTTAAACACATCAATTTTTGCTCGTGCCGTAGTAAGAAGTGGTCTACCTAAAATCGATGGAATGTCGAGGTCTTCCTCCATATCTAATATTACAAAATCAACTGGAAGAGTAAAATTATCAATCTTAATTAACACATTTTCCACAACCCTTGAGGTATGCTAACTATTCTATCTGTCATTTCAATAGTCATGCAAAGGGGTTTGATAGGTCCAAGAGTAAGTCTTTTGCACATAGAAAATGGCATGATACTTATACTTGCTCCTAAGTCAGCCAAAGCATTAATATTATATAAGTCATTAATAGAACAAGGGAGAATAAAACTCCCTGGATCCTTCTCCTTTAGAGGTATTTGATCTAGGACAACTGCTGAGCATCGGGCATTCAACTTAACCTCATTCCCCAAAATGGTACTCTGTTCTTCGATGGCATGGTGCTCAAGTTCCCGAGCTTCTGTATCATTTCCTTCCTGCCTTGATTGGTTGGAGAAACATGCAATTTCTTCTTCCGAGTACCTGAAAGGGGTATAAAGAGGTCTCCCGTTATCGGAGAATATAGCTTTGCAGGCTCCATCATCATTTCTCAAGTTACTTTCTTGAAGGTCATTTGCCAAAAGCCCAAGTCTTGAAAACTTTTAAACAAATTATCCCTGCTGGTCTGCCGCTTGGCGTCTTCTTCCAAGTATTTATTTATCTATTCCTCAAGTGTAGGTTTCCTTTCCTCAAAAGGAGTTCGGTTACCTCCCCTCAAGTACCCTGGGGGTCCGTCGTGAAATCTACCCCCGCTGTCATTTCTTTGGAAGGATCTACCATCTCCGTACTTAACCTTTTTGACCTGGGGATCGCTGTTCTTTAAATGGAAATCCTTGGCTAGGTGAGCTCCTCTAGATGTGTCGCATCCTATCCGAATAGCATGCACATTTTCCTGAAGTTTTTTCATGTCCCTGCCAAGGTTTTCAATTTTATTACTGATGGCTGCAATGCTATCCATATTAATTCCCATGCCTCTATTACTTCCTCCTTCATGATAATTTTGAGAGTGGTCAGCCAGTTTTTGGATAGCTTCAATGGCTAGAGTAGGGGTCATCCCAGGGATCGGCCCATGAAAGTCAAGCATTTGTCTTGTAGCAATGTTGATGCCCTTGTAGAACATATTGACCTTTTGATGGCTATTAAGGTCATGAGTAGGGCAATTGTAAAGGAGATCGTTGTATCTATCCCAAGCTTGGTACAACGTCTCATCACCTTCTTGTATAAAGTTATGGATCTCATCGAGTTGTTTTGCCGTCTTTCAAGGAGGACAATATCTTTGAATAAAATATCTCTTGAGGAAAGCCCATGTATCAACTGCCCCGGCGGGCAATCTATCAATCCATCATTTTGAGGCTACAGTGAGTGTAATAGGAAACACTCAGAGCATGACAGCATTGTTTGAGGCTCCTGGAATATTAAAGAGGCTAACAATGTACTCCACATTTTCCACATGCTCGTAGGCATCATCTTCAATGTTTCCGGAAAAAGGGATTTGTTCGCAGCTCCCTCATGAATTGTGGCTTTATCTCGAACTGGATATCTGCTCCAATAGTCGGCCTAACCAGCTCCGGCCCTTGCTCATCCTGAGTCATTGCGGGGTATTCCTCGAGAGTGAGGTTGTCAATGTTCACAACTGCCATAGTACCTGAAACTAAAAGTAGATCGTGAGTAAAACAAAATAATAAAACAAAAATGAAAGACTTAACAAAAAATCCAAACATAGCTCCCCGGCAGCGGCGCCAAAATTCTGATGCAGGTTTTCCGACCAGAATTTAATATTTCTAAGTCTCATCTACCTAAGGTCTACTATTGCACTAACGAGCAGTGAACCCGATCGTGCGTAGTATAGAAGGTGGTAAAGCCAAGGTCGCTCCCAAGAGCTATGTAGATGAGGATCCTATTAAGTCTAATTGTCACGGTTTTAAAAGGGTTGTAAGTTTGAAATGATTAATTAAACTAAAAGACATGAAATAAAATGCGGAAAGTAAATGAGGTTGTAAAAGATAGAGAGAAAATTTGCTAACCTAATTATTCATCCTATCATGTTATGTCTATGTTTTCCAATTACTTCTTATAGTTCAAGTGGGGGTTCAAGTCGCTATGATAGCATTTGGTCAATTCGTCATAGCCTATCAACAAAGGTTCCTACCCGAAGTCAAAGGCCTACCTTTTGGGGAGTCGAAGGTCTCAAGCAACCTAAGCCAAGTCATTAAGTACCCTACATGCAAGATTCAGAACAATATGTGCCCGGGCGCTAGCATCTTAGACACAAATCCCTAACTTCTTAAGTTCATCCTTCGGAGCGGTGATCCTTTGGTCAATTCGCACAAGAGGGATTGGTAGTCTTTTGGTCAATTCTTACCAACCCTCTATACCTACTTACTTAGGGTCGTTTGGTCAATTCTCCTAAGGAAATAAATATGGCCGCAACTCAAAACTACCGAAGCTAGTGTGCATACACTAGAAACAATTATATAAGAATGAAAACATAAACAATACAATCAAGGAATCATAACTAGGCTAGCACCAAAGGTTCTCAGCCGATCATATTAAAAGAAACAATCAATTCAATGTTTAACATGATTAATGAAGACATGAATTAAAGCGTAAAGAAGTAGTAATTGCTAAAGCTTATCGATATGGTGTGATTTATCCCTCGGAGATGGCTCTGTATGCTCCGTATAATCTGCCCTTGGAACCCTCTTCATGTTCTCTGCCTTTGTGTTGTGAGTGAATGATGTCAAATGCAGATTTTAGGGGTTTTATTTATAGGCCCGATCATAGTTACGGCGTAAATAAAGTTTAGAGTTACGCCGTAACTTAATTATCCTCCAAACAAAACTCTCTTAATGGTGATTACGACGTAACTAAAATAGTTATGCCGTAATTACTGCTCCGCCGTAAATTTGTTGAGAGTTACGCCGTCACTTTATTATCCTCGAAACTCAAGTCTCGTAGTGCTGGTTACGTCGTAATGCATGTTAGGAGGTTACGACGTAGTTGACGGAGGCACGACATTCCCTATGACCTATATGGTTATGGCGTAACTTAAGTTGAGAGTTACTTCGTAACTGCTGTTGACTTGGTCTTTATAACGTAATCCTAGCTACGGAGTAATTGAGAATAGGAGTTACGCCATAACTTCTTCAATGATAGCATACTAAGGTAAAATCATTAAGAAAATCTCCAAATCCGCGTCTCTAACCTCCAATGCTCATAAATTACCTGGGAACAAAATATAAAGGAATAAGAGTATATATCCATATAAATGACATAAAACATGAGCATAAACAGGGGAAATTGACACTTAAAAGTCAGGATTATTTGATGTTATCACTCTCAAATTTCAAAGCTTTTGATGGAGGATGTGTTGCCTTTGGGGGAGGAGCTAGAGGTGGCAAACTTTCTGGTAAAGGTACAATTAAAATCAGAAAAATTGATTTTGAAGATGTGTATTTTGTGCAGGAACTTAAGTTTAATCTATTTAGTGTCTCACAGATGTGTGACAAAAAAAATAAAGTTATTTTTACTGACACTGAATGTCTTGTTCTTTCTCCTGACTTTAAGCTACCTGATGAAAGTCAAGTATTGCTTAAGGTTTCTAGAAAGGGCAACACGTATAGTGTTGATATTAAGAAGATTGTTCCAAAAGAGAGCCTAACTTGTCTTGTAGCAAAATCCACATTGAATGAATCAATGATTTCGCATAGGAGACTTGGTCATATTAATTTTAAAAATATAAATAAGATTGTTAAAGATGGTTTGGTAAGAGGTTTATCTCAAAAACGATTTGAAAATGGCCAAACTTGTGTTCTGCCTTAAGGGTAAACAACACAAAGCTTCTTGTAAGGCCAAGACTCAAAACTATATTACTCAGTTATTATTCATGCTTCATGTGGACTTATTTGATCCTACATCTGTGAGTAGTTTAATGCATAAAAGGTATTGTCTGGTTGTTACTGATGACTATAGCAGGTTCACTTGGGTTTTCTTTTTAGGTAAAAAGGATGAGACTAGTAGCATCCTTAAAAACTTCATTACAGAGATAGAAAACCTAGCTGATAAGAAAGTAAAAGCTATCAGATGTGACAATGGGACACAATTTAAAAATAGAGTTATGAATGATTTTTGTCAAAAGAAAGGTATTAGGAAAGAATTTAGTATAGCTAGAACTCTATAGCAGAATGGTGTTGCTGAAAGGAGGAATACGACACTGATAGAGGTTGCTAGAACTATGTTAGATGACTCTAAGCTACCCACTACGTTTTGGGTTGAAGTAGTTAATACTGCTTTTTGTGTGCAAAACAGGGTTTTAGTGGTTAAGCCTCACAACAAGACACCCTATGAACTTTTTAGAGGTAGAACTCCTTCTCTAAGCTTCATGAGACCATTTGGATGTCAATTTACTATTTTCAATACCTTGGATAATTTTTGGAAAATTTGATGGTAAATCAGATGAGGGATTTTTTTTTTGGTTATTCTTTGCAGAGTAAAGTCTTTAGGGTATACAACATTAGAACTAGACATGTAAAGGTAAACTTACATGTTGAGTTTTTAGAGAATAAGTCTAATGTTGTAGGAGAAGGTTCAAAGTGGTTGTTTAACCTTGATACTCTAACAAAATCTATGAATTATGTACCAGTTGTTGCAGGTACAGATACAGGTCTAAAAGATAATGGTAATACAGGTGAATCTAGCATGGAGAAAGATATTGGCAAAGATCACATTATGATACCAATTTGGAAAGATAATTCACTGTATGATTCTTCTTCAAAGAATGATGATCCACCATCCTCCAGTGATGTTAAGAAAGACAATGATGTTAGCAAAAGAAGTGGATTGGGTGATCAGGAACATGCAGTGCCTAAAAATAGTAATAATGATGTTAGTACTGCTGAGCCAAAAGTTCATACTGTTGATCCAACAGTTAATCCTACTCCAAATAATGATCTCTTTGATGACTTTGAAGTAGACTTGAACAACATTCCTATCACTTATAAAGCTCCTCAACTCCTTATACAATAATTCACCAGGATCATTCCATTGATTTTGTGATTGTTGATATGCAGTCTGGTGTAAAGACAAGAAGACAGACAATGAATTAAGATGAACATGGTTTTCTTAGTACTGTCTATGAAGTGAAGATTCATGCTAACATGCATACTTACTTATTTTCTTGTTTTGTTTCTCAAGAAGAACCCAAAAGGATCTCCAAAGCTCTCAAAGACTCAGCGTGGGTGGAAGCTATGCAGGAGGAGCTGCTACAGTTTAAGCTGCAGAAGGTTTGGGTTTTGCTAGATTTGTCTAATGGAAAGAAGGCATTTGATACTAAGTAGGTATTCAGAAACAAGACGGATGAGAGAGGGATAGTGCTTAGGAAAAAAGCTAGGTTAGTAGCTCAGGGATACATACAGCAAGAAGGGGTTGATTATGATGAGGTATTTGCCCTAATTGCTAGGATTGAAGCAATTAGGCTATTCTTGGCCTATGCTTCATATAAAGATTTCATTGTGTATCATATGGATGTCAAATCTGCTTTCTTGTATGGAACTACTGAAAAGGAGGTTTGTATTTGTTAACCTCCTGGTTTTGAAGATCCAGACTTTCCAGACAAGGTGTACAAAGTGGAAAAGGCCTTATATGGACTGCATCAGGATCCCAAACCATGGTATGAAACCTTGGCTAAGCATTTGTTGGACAATGGGTTTCACAGAGGATAAATTGATCAGCCCTTGTTCATCAAGAGGAAAAAGGTTGATATTTTTGCTTGTACAAGTTTATGTAGATGATATCATCTTTGGTTCTACTAACAAGGATTTGTGTAAAGAATTTGAGAACTTGATGCATTATAAGTTCCAAATGAGTTCTATGGGGGAACTTACTTTCTTTTAGGACTTCAAGCAAAGCAAAAGACTGATGGAATATTTATCAGCCAAGATAAATATGTGGATGAGATCTTAAAGAAGTTTGGTTATGTAGATGTGAAGACTGCAAGCACTCCAATGGACAATTCCAAGCCACTGCTCAAAAATGGAGATGGTGAAGAGGTTGATGAGCATCTGTACAGATCTATGATTGGATCCATAATGTATCTTACAGCTTCTAGGCCAGATATTATGTTTGATGTATGTGCTTGTGCCAGATTTCAAGTCTCTCCCAAAGCTTCACACTTACATGTTGTGAAGAGGATCTTTAGGTACCTTAAAGGTCAACCTAAATTAGGCCCTTAGTATCCTAAAGACTCTCCCTTTGACGTGATGGCATATTTAGACAGTGATTATGCTAGAGCTTGCTTGGACAGGAAATCTACAACAGGTGTTTGTCAGTTTTTGGGGTGCAGATTGATCTCATGGCAGTGTAAAAAGCAGACTGTGGTAGCAACCAGTTCTACTGAGGCTGAATATGTAGCTCCTGCAAACTGCTGTGCTCAAGTCCTCTGGATTCAAAATTAGATGCTAGACTATGGGTACAACTTTATGAACATTTTCATAAATATAGATAACATTAGTAGTATTTGTATAATAAAAAATCCAGTTTTACATTCCAAAACAAAACACATAGAAATAAAACATCATTTTATAAGAGACTGCAATGAGAAAAAGCTAATTCAAGTTCTTAAAATTCACACAGATAAAAATGTTGCAGATCTCCTTACTAAAGCTTTTGATATTAGAAGGTTTCAGTACTTGGTAGCAAGTATTGGAATGCTAAATCCTTAAACAGTCTTAATTTCCTTGTGTTTTTGTGAAATTTTCTAAAAACGGATTAGTAATGTTAGTTATGCCAGTTTGTACTGCTAAGTATAATTAGTACTGCTAGTTATATTTAAGCTAGTTGTGTTTATACTGTTGGTCTAAATTAATATTGTTATCAATAAAATGTTTGGTTTGTGTTTTCTTGGTTTTAGACTAACATTTGCAGGTTTAGTAAAAGCAGTATGATTGGAGATATTGATGGAAATAAATGGAGGTGCTTTGGTTGCTTGGTTTTGGAGGCACTGATTCATGATAGAGAAGATTTTAGGACATCCTTTAAAATCTTTCTTTTGAAGTCAGTCTTATGGTTGCACTGAACATATATTGATGGTTATTTAGTTAGTCAAATAGTAACTGATGTAACACACTCTTTACCATTCTATCTTTGTATAGTATGATCAGTATAAGGACATATAGTATTGAGAACAGTAAGAAAAAGTGAATCTAACACATTTATGTTAGAGGCAACACTTGTCACGAGCTGGAAACCCTGTCAAGAAGGCTCTTTTAATGAGTCTATCTGATCACAAGCTGTTTTAATACTAAAAACATTGGTTCTCACACAACCAGAGATCAAATGTGACCGAACTTGATTAAGTGTCTTCCTTTACACTTAATCCCTTAAAAATGTTTGAGTGCAGTATTGATTTGAAAGAAAATTGAGTTAATACTGCAAGGGAAAAGGTTTTTGCAAAACTTAGTACTGCTAGGCTATTTTTAATATTATTGGATAACCGTTAGTGCTGTTTGGGAATAACTGTTTTTTTTAATATAGTCGTTGAGGTTTTTCTGTTACTAACTTTACTTATAGGGTTGTTAAATTTGGGTTGGGTATAATCTAACTTTCAATTACAAGATTTCTTCACATACAAGAAAAAATTTACTAAGTCGGCCCAAGCAAAACCCTAAGTAAATATCTTTCTAAACTCAATTGTCTTTCCAAAACGTACATTCTCTCCTAAACAAACAAATTCCAGCTTTCTAAATCATCTTAACTCAATCTTATTGGCAATTTTAGAGTTTGTCGATAAACACAACATGGTGCTTACTTGGAAAAGCCTGCTGGTAGTGAGGCTTTTCATTAGATAGTGGATTTCTTAAATAACAGTACCATAAGGTATGCCTTAACTCTTAATCCCACTATATATACTTCATTAATCAATCAGGTTTGGAAGACTGCTACTTCCCAAACACTTGATAAAGGTGAAGTTAAATTAACTGCTAAAGTTGATGGCAAAACAATAACTATTATCGAGTCATATGTTAGGAGACATCTAAAACTAGCAGATGATGAAGGTATCAGTTCCTTGCTTAGAACTGAAATTTTTGATAAACTCTCCTTGATGGGTATGTGTCTGTAATACTTTGACTTTTCAAAAAGGATATTTTCCCCCTCAATGAAAATTTCTCATACAAACCATCCTACACTATTTTAGTCTAAAGAAAACTTCTTGGGAGCAATTCAATAGAAATATTGCAACTACTCTTATTTGTTTAGCTGAAAACAAGACTTTCAATTTTTAAAAAAATGAATTTTGATGGTATGGTTAAAAACTTGGATAGCAAAACCAAATTTATGATGTATCCAAGATTTGTACAACTGTTTCTGACAAAACATACAAACCTACTCAGGACACACCAAATTCTTTATCCTACTTCAACCCTAACTCAAAAGGTTTTTAGTAATATGAAAAGGGTTGGTAAGGGCTATCCTGGAGTAGAGATACCTTTGTTTGTTACCATGATTTCTCAAGTTGAAAGATCAACAATCCCATTTGAGTCCCAGCACACACCCGATGTTGTTCCATCCACATCACAACCTCAAAAAACTTTACAAACATATAGGATTCACATCAGAGAGGAAACTGCGGTTGCTCAGTCCAGTTCTCCGACTCAGACCCAAGTTACAAATGAGCCTATCCTAGGTGATGGAGGGGATAGAATGGTAAGGGCTGCTACTACTCCCAATGGCTTAGATGCAGTGGAGGAAAGTGGTAACATTGTTAAGACAAGCCATGGCAACATCTAATGAGTCAGGTTCTCATGGGCCTGATTCAGGTGATGGACACCCTACCAACTGGAAAATATGGGGGGCTCAGGTGATCAACCTAGCGTTGAGACTGAGTTTAATATGCCTAGTGATCCAGCTCTCTCAGGAGGTAACACACCTAAAAGTGGTGAGGGCAGTATGAAACTTACTCATGATTTGATGGCAACTTGTACCCAATTGACAAACAGAGTAGCTAGACTGGAGGAGGACCTAAAGCAGAAAAAGAAGTTATATGGTCATGCTTATACAAAGCTTATTTTGAAGGTGAAGAAATTGGAACATAAAGCTAAATCTGCTCCAGCTAGACACAGGCCTCAGGTTGTACATTCTGAAGATGAGGAAGACTTGGAGGAGTCTTCCCAACATGGGAGGAAAATAGCTCAACTTGATGAAGATCCAAGTATTTCTATGGTTCAACCTACTACTGGATTTGAGGGGAGGCAAACAGGTGATGATATGGATTTTGAAATTGGTGATGATGATACTGGTTTTGATGCAGACACAACAAAAGTTAATACTGGTAGTTATGGAGTTAGTACTGGTGGTGTAGAAATTAGTACTGCCGAAGCTTAAATTGGTACTGCTAGTGTCTCAGTTCAACCTACTGCTGTTGTTCAACCTATTCTTGATGTTGTTGCACAGATAGAGCATATTATTACAACTGAAGCTACTACTGTTACAATAACACCTATTGCAGAACCAATTGAAGAGGAAGATAATATCACTGATGCGGTTTTAGGATTACAAAGCTTGAAGAGTGTTAGGTCTGCTGAAAAGGTTCCTATTTTCTACACCAAAAATCCTTCAAAGCCAAAGGAAAAGGGTGTTGTGATCAGAGAAGGAGGTGCTGCTCATTATTCAACTGGTACTACCCTTGACCCTATGGTCAAAGGTAAGGGAATTCTTGAAAAGGTGTTAACAAGAGAAGAGCAGATTCGGGCAGATGAAGAATTGGCTAAGATCATGCAAGATAAATTCAAAGAGGAGGCTAGAATAGAAAATGAAAAGGCTGAAGCTACTGCTAAAGAAAAAGAAAGGCTTAAGGAGAAAAAGTCTACTAAAAGAGAACATGCTAATATAGCACAATGGGAAGCTTGGGAAGATATTCAAGCTAGAGTTGCTGCTGATGAACTTTTTACACAGAGACTACTTCAAGAAGAATAGACACAACTTACCATTGAAGAGAGATCTAGGTTGCTTATGGAGATGATAGAAGAAAGAAGAAGGTTCTTTGCTCATAAGAGGCAGGAAGAAAGGATGAGAAAACCACCTACTAAAATAAAACAAAAGACTTTCAGGTATAATTACTTAAGGAACATGGGAGGTTACCAGATTCAGAATGTGAGGAAGTTAACTTTTGAAGCTATCAAAGAAGAATTTGATAAGGTGCAGAGCAGGGTTAATAGATTTATTCCTAGGGGTTCTGAAAATGTAGTAGTAAGGGGTGGGAGAATTTTCAGAGAACAAAAGCATGTACAGCTGACTGCGCAGGTAAAATGAGGTTCAAAAAAAATTATTGAAGAATCAGAATCTTCAAAGAGTTCTAAGAAGCAGAAGACAGTTGAAACCATAGCGGAAGGTAAAGATGATCTATCAACAAAAGAGTTGCAAAAGATGATGATCATGGTTCCAGATATTGGTATGAATGTTGAAGCCTTGCAAACCAAATATCCTATTATTGACTGGGAGGTTTACTCTGACGACAATAGAAAGTGCTGGAGGATCATTAAAGTGGGCAACAACACAACAGTATATCAGTTCTTTGCTGATATGCTAAAGGATTTTGACAGAGATGATTTAGTAAAACTCTGGATCTTAGTTAAGGAGAAGTTCCTACAGTAGAACCTACTGATGATATGGAGAAGGTTTTGTGGGTTGAATTGAAGAGATTGTTTGAGCCTGATCCAAATGACAGCTTATGGATGGAAGTTATATAATACATGTGGTGTTCATCATGTATCTACACAAGATGGAGTTGATTTTTTCACGTTGGTTGAAAAAGAATATCTTTTAAGAGCTGGTATTCTCACTGTAATGTTGGCTACTAAACTCAGAGTTGATGAAGAAACTAACATGGCAAGGGAATTACTCAGTAAGATATATCAGCAGGCTGAAGAAACGATGAAGAGAAGATAATTGTTTGGAAGAATTCTCACAAGATCAAGGTTGAAGATTTAATTCAAGAAATTTGCTGATTTGGAGATAAATCACAAGTTTAGGGAAGGATTGTTGGGAATTAAGGGTCTGAACACTTAATACTGCTAAGGCATTTTAAGTTTATACTAACAGTACTAACTAATGTTAGTACTGCCAGTGTTAATGTTATGACTGATGTAGATGTTTGTACTGCTGCATGAATATAGGAACTGTCAGATGATAAAGACGCATTAAGAGATTTGTATGAAGATATTCGAATATATCTTATGTATTTAGAAGATACGTATATTTTGTAACAAGTTAAGAGATACGTACTTATGTTGTAAAGGACTCCTTGTGCCTATAAAAGGAGATCCCAGGTTAAGGTGTTAGATATAATATCTTTGCATACATTTTGCTTCAAGGTTATAAAAACTAGTGATAGTCATATCACTCGTATTATTTACTTAATATATTGAAGCATTTTGTGTAACTGTTTGTTCTAGCATTATTTCATACATTGTTAATATTCTTCTAAGTATCATATAGTAGATTCCGTATACTATTTGGTAATACTCAGAGTATCCTAGCACAAGGCTCAAGTGTGTTTAGATCCTCTCACCAAGGTCATACTCAATATTGTTTGCATTATTTAAAACATTTATGGATGGTGTGGGAGAAGAAGCCATTTAAAAAAAAACAAAAAAGAGTTTTGCTTCTTCGAGAGGTTTTGGATGAAAATAATATTTTGCTGAGAGAGATCAGTGAATAGGGATATGTGTTATGTGGGTGAAATATGATAGGGTAAAACCATTTAAAAGATTTATTATTTTGAAAAATAGTGTACCTTTGAGATTCACATTAAATTCGAAGTGGTAAAACTGTCAAAAGGTAACTTTTCAGAAAAGGATTTCTCATTCAGTTGGGAATGTTTGAAATTCCAACTTAAATACAAGCATTTAATTACCTTAAAGTCATTTAATATTCATATTATAGGATCATTTAAAGCTTTTGAATTATCAGAGACAACTAAATCAATATTGAGCATACCCAACTCAACGACTAGTCTAGTAAAGGTTAAATAAAATGTCAGCCATCTGACAGTTAATGGGTATAAAATGAAGTTCAATATCTAATTTTAAAATGTTGTCTTTGATGAAATGATACCTAATATCAATGGGTTTTTGTTCTTGAATGAAGTACTAGGTTGCTTGAAATAGCTATGACACTTGTGCTGTCCCAAAACATGGGTACTTTGTCATAATGAATTTCATAGTCAGCCAACTGACTTTTCATCCACAGAACCTGAGCACAACATCCAGTGGCTGCAACATATTCGGCTTCAACTAAAGACATAGCCACTAAGTTTTGCTTCTGAGCTTTCTTGAGATAGCAAGGGTTTTGGTAACCAAGAGCCATTTTATCATTATGATAAAATGAGTCTTGCTTAGGAGTAAGCACATGAATCGTTTGGATCGACTGACATGTCCTAACATAATGTTATCTAAGTCTTTTACCTTATTTTGTGACTCTGTGATTATATCCAAAAGTTTATCTTCACGTTTTGCAAATCAATTTGCAACTTATTACTTTCTTTTTCAATATTGGTACAAAGTTGTTGTTTGTTTTGAAAGTTGGTTTTGAAGATTTTTAACTTCTTCGTTTACAGACTTGACTATTCTTGTATGATTAACTTAAAGTGCATCAAGTTTTTTTGTTGAGAGAATTTCTTTATGAATCAAATCTTTGTAACAAATTTCAAGTTTTGTCATCTTTTCTTTATTGATTTCAAGACATTTTTATTGTCCTTTGTATCTCTCAAGCTTAACTGTCAATTTAGGATTCGCATCCTTAGCTTTGTGATTAACAATGCTACATCTTTTAACTTCTACTTGCAAATTATTACGTAATGATTCAAAGAAAGCACGTGTTTCCTTGTCAGTATTAGCATGTTGTTCTACATCTCCTCTAGTAAGACTCATATCTGGAGTATGAAAATGGATATTGCTATCATCCTTGTTGGGATATAAAAGACAAAGTACTGAAGAAAGTCAAAATGTTGAAGAAAGTCAAAGTACTGCTAAAGAAGAAAGTCAAAAGTACTGCTCAACATCAAAGTACTGCAAAGCTTAAAGAACTGTTATATCGTTTATGGAAAGCTTTGTATTCTAGAATATTCTTAGTTTAGATTACTTGTCGTACAAGGATTATAATTGTAAACCGACTAGGGTTATCCTTATGCCTATAAAAGGACCCCTAGATTGGCATTAGAGGTACGACTATTAGATACGACTTTAGAGAGAATATTAGAGTTTATCAAGTTTGATATTATAGTTGTTAGGGTTGTTAGTGAATTTGTGTATCAAGCAGATTCATAGTATTAATAAAATCGTTGAAGTTAAAGTTATTCTTCTTAGCTTTATTGAAGTAGTTTCCGCATACTTAATATACTAAATTCAGTGTTTCATTGTTAGTGACTTAGGATTTATCCGAGGTTGCT
Source organism: Chrysanthemum lavandulifolium (assembly GCA_022545495.1). Classification (NCBI taxonomy): domain Eukaryota; kingdom Viridiplantae; phylum Streptophyta; class Magnoliopsida; order Asterales; family Asteraceae; genus Chrysanthemum; species Chrysanthemum lavandulifolium. Next base: position 85,779,204 of record CM040238.1, on the reverse strand, counting down.
AAGCCCTTACAAGCTATATAAGTTAGTTTGGTCAGAGTATATCGATCCAACAAGTGGTATCATAGCTTGTGTGGAAACTTTGATTAAGAAGAAACCCTTAAAACCGATTTAACAACAAACCCTAAAGATGTCGATCAAGTCGCACCACCCCATCCATCACCTCACCTGTAATTCCTATCATCAAGAAGGGAGAATATGATCTCGGAGCATGAAGATAAGGCAAGACATTGCTATTACGCACTCATGCACTATGGAATGTAATTGTCAATGGTAATGAAGTTATCAAGATCCTATAGAAGTTCTTGGACAACCTAAACCACCTAAGGTCGTCTTGCCAGCCCATGTGAAGAAATCAAGAAAAGGCTCTCAACATACTATTGTCTCGCTATTCCCGATGGTCACCTACTCAAGTTCCATGATGCTAAGGATGCAAAACAACTATGGGCTGCTCTCAAGACTAGATTTGGAGGTAATGATGCTTCCAAGAAGATGCATAGAAATTTGTTGAAGCAACAGTTTGAAACATTCACTGTTGGTGAAAGAGAAGGTCTTGATGCTGCCTATGACAGATTCCAAAATCTCCTTAGTATGCTAGAGTTATACAAAGCATAAGTATATGTTGAAGATGCAAACCTGAAGTTCTTAAGAAGTTTGCCATCCACATGGCATGTGATTGCTACTATGATCGAGGAGGACAACTCGGTTTGGACGTTATGGACTTTGATGATCTTTACAACCATTTAAAGGTGTATGAGCATGAGATGAATGGCCAAACAAGTTCAAAATCTCACAAGATTGCTTTTGTGTCTTCTCGAAAAGAGAGGCAGATTTCCACTAAAAGTACTACTTATCCTACTCAAAGTATTGTTGCTCAGCACTGCTTATCCTACTCCTACTTCATCATCACCTACAAACACCATCCACCCGATGAAGTTGTATGCTCATTCTTCGCTCAAGAAGCTACTTTACTCATTACTTATGAAGAAGATTTGTCACAAATCAAGAGGATGCTCTCAAGAAATTGATATAAGGTGGCAAGTTGCTATGATCAACGCTAGGATCAAGAAGTTCATGAAGAAAACAGAAGAGGCATTGACTTCAAACCCAAATAGGTATAACGCTTGACAAGTCCAAGATTGAATGCTTTAATTGTCAAAGAACCGACACTTTGCAAGGGAATGCAAGTTTGCTAAATATCGTGCAATAGAATGATTGAGAAACCCAAGCTTGAACTAAAGGAAATTCCTATTATCAAACATAAGCTTTGGTTGCTCAAGAAAATCTATCATAGGTTGAATGGAGGCCGAATTTGATGATGAACCAAGAACTCACCGTATGGTCGCAGCGGAAGAGTTTGATTGGAGCACGCCTTTTGATGAGGAACCAGGATTTGCTGCTATGGAATCTAGAGATGGTCTTGGAAGCTTTGATTGGAGCATGGAAAGTAAAGAAGAACCTATTCTGCTTGCTTTGGTAGCTACTTCACCAAGTTCACCACCTATCTCTGAGGTATGCTCTAAGTGTCATGATTTTTATCAAAAAGTGCTTAAAGATTATGTAACTTAAAGAGATAATTGTAGAAGGGCTAGGTCTGAGGTAGCTGGTTATCAAATTACTTTAGAGTCAATGGAAGCCAAATAATAACTCATGAAAATAATGAAATGACTTGGGCGTAAAAGTATGAACAATGTGATTATCAATTACAATTGAGTGAATGGAAGTTAGATGTAATGTTTCGAACTTGAAAAGATGACTAAGGAAAGGGATGAATTGTTAGAAAATTTGTCGCTTGGGGAGAATCGCCTTCACATGTTAGTTTTGTTGAAAACGTAAAAGAGCACACATTAAAACCGGCATAGGTTTTGGTATGGACTTTAGTAGCACGTAAGAGAACCCACCTAGTGATCATGAACAACTTGATTCGAGGATATAACAACTAGTGATGATGAACTCATTAACTATGTAGATAACACATCTAGTAATGAGGAATCTATTAGTCAAACACCTCCCGAATTTAAGAAAGACAAGGGTTATCATGCGCCCCTCATCCCATCGGTAGTTTTCAACCACTTAGGACAGATGTTTCTCATTTTGGAGTAGACAATTTAGAGTTTAGGAAAAGCTTCGTCAATCTAATTCAGTCCATCTAGTTCAAACCCCAAAGAAACAAATTGAGAAACCTAAGGATGATAATGTTAAGAGTCAGCAAGACCTTCAACTCAAAGTATCATAAACATTCAAGCGAGCCTTTAAGAAAACCTTTTCAAAATATCGCTAAACCTTTTGGGATAATTTTGGTCAAAATAATTTTCATAATTCACCAAAAGTCGTTAGGTTTGGTCATAGAACTAAAGGAAGAAATTTTGGGAGTATGGGTTAAAATTGTGTTTTGTTTGTTATAGTCCCGATCATTTGATTAAGAACTGACTTTCACTCATTACTTAAGCAAATTCCCAAAGACCAGATCTACCAACCATAAGCCCAAGGAGACTAAACCAGCTTTGGAATAATTCACATAGGATTAACCACAACAATTTCTCAAAAGACTATAGGTACCTCACCGAGAAGATCTTTTTCAAACCATCGCACCTCAAACACCTTTCAAGGCACCGATAAACCAACAATTTCTCAAGCAAGACCTTCTCAAAGCACCGCTGGCCACCCAATCAAGGTACTGCTAGCACTTTTTGGAATGGAAGCCCTAGGAGATCTAATTACTATCAATCTAGAAGGCGCTACACCTCAAAAAAGAGTATCTAGATCAAAGAACTCTACGCAAAAGTTAAAACCAATTGGTTAAGAAAGAAAGCATCGTTGGGGAACAAACAAGATTTTCAAGAAGTAAGAGTGAAACAGATTTTGTTGAAAATAATAAAGAGAATTTTGATGAAAAGAGATTTTGAAAACCAACACAAGTTTTGGAACAACCAAAGATAATTGATCATGTGCTTAAAGACAATGGAAATTACATACTTAAAGAATTTAAGTATGTTACTCCACAAGGGAACACAAGTCAAGAATGGCTTGGGTTCCTAAAATTAACTAACTCTTTTATCTTTGTGCAGGCAACCCGTAAGAGGAGCTTAAAGATCATTTAATTGTGGATAGTGGTTGCTCAAACATGACAGAGACAAAGAGATTCTCACGATTTAGATCTTATTTTGGAGGAAGAGTTGCATTTGGGAATGATCCTAGTGGAGGAAGAATTACCGCAAAGGAACCATCAAGGCATGAAGCATAGATTTTGAGAATGTTCGTTATGTGAAGGAGCTCAAGTTCAACCTTTTGTCGCCTCTCGATCCGTGATGTTAAGCACCTCGTGTTATTTATCGACACGTAATGTCTTATTCTTTCCCCACGCTCAAGCTTGTTGATGATAACTTGGTAATACCGAGAGTACCAAGAACCAATGATGTGTACACCGGATATGAAGAGTCTTAACTCTTCCGAAAGAGCAACTTGTTTAGTAGCAAAGGCAACACTTGAAGAAGCACATTTGTGGCATAGAAGATTAGGCCATGTGAATTTCAAGAATATCAACAAGTTGGTTAAAGGAAATTTAGTTAGAGGATTACCTTCCAAAACATACAAGAATGATCACTCATGTTTGGCGTGTAAGAAGGGTAAACAACACAACGCATCATGCAATAAGATTGTAGAAAGAACTATTAGAGATCCTTTGGAGTTGCTGCACATGGATCTGTTTGGACCTGTTTCAGTTGCAAGTCTAAACAAGAAGAAGTACTGCTTAGTTGTAACAAATGATTGTAGTAGATATAGTTGGGTCTTTTTCTTGGGATTTAAAGATGAAACCTTTGATGCTATTCACGATCTTATAATAGCCCTTGAAAACCAATTGAGACTCAAAGTAAGAGGTATTAGATGTGATAATGGGACTGAATTCAAGAACAAGTTTATGGATGAGTTGTGTGTCAAGATGTGAACACCAAAAGTGTGTGTGTGTGTGTGTGTACAGGCATTTAGGGGACGCCTAGGTTAATGGTTAGTAGAATAGTAGTTAATTCCTAGGCGTATGTTCATGTAAACGCCTAGGTTAGTATTTAGTATATTCGTGATTAGTATAGTCGTTTAGTAAAGTGTTTAGTTAGAGATGATGGCGAAGAACCTTTAGCAATAACATTGATGTTCTTATTATTCCGCTGTGCATTCATGTTATCTATCATTGTTATTGTTATCCTAAAGAGCTTATAAACGATCTTCACAATCCTGCTCCTTTACAACTGTGTCATTAATGGATTCGGGTAGCTCAGATGCTGCCTCTCATGAGAAAACAAATTAAACACATCATTATCATAATAATTATCATAATTTGGTACCTAGGAAAGTGCATCTGTGTCATAGGAAGGCCCAATATGGTAGTCACTTCCTGACTTGGCTTCCTACTGTTTGGCCATAAAGATGCAGTTTGTGTTGAGTTCCTCTTCGTCATCCTCTTCACATGCATCAGCCATGAAGTCATACTATTCAGCATTAAGTAGTATTCCCGAGTCTTCTTTCTTGGCTAACAACAATTTTTTGTTAAAATAGGTCGAATCCTTTTTTCTAGCCTTGGATGTGCAGTTCTTATCAATATGACCCAAACCTCTACAGCTGTAACACCTTACTTGATTATCATTATGATTCCCAACTCTAATATTCCTAACAACAGGTACAACATTAATTCCATTTGGATACCCAACAGTCTGCCCTGCAACATTTTGATTCCCAATAACCTGCCCTGCATTATATCCCATCTGGTTCTGTCCAACATTAAATGTCATCTGATTCTGTCCTACATTGTATCCCATTTGATTCCCAATGTTTAGTCCTGTCACAAACCTATGTTGATTCCCAACATTCACCTCAATTGGTTGCACTTGTCTGCCCTGTACTACATTTCTACCTAGTAGTGCAATATGTTTGTTACGAGTTTCAGAAGAAATCTTGATGTTGTTGTTTGTTGGTGTAGAATAATGATTTCGGAAATTTTGGAGATAAGAGCAAGTGCTTAGTTCATTGCATTAATAGGATTTGTGTCATCTTCACTATTCACAGCAAGTGGGATTTGTGGTTGTTGCACATAGTTGGTATTGGATTATGCTAGTTGTTGTGGTGTGTACAATGGCAATGGAGGTATGGTATTTCCTACAGGATCTAGAGGATCATGAGTTCTAGCAAGCCTTTTTTGCTCTGATTTCATTTGCTTCATCCTGGTTTTGCTTCAAAAAATCATAAAATTGCTCATAGTTCCCCTCATGCAAGTTCTTTGTTTGTTTCACAATTATGACATAACGTTTCCACTCTTGCTGTAAGTGTTCAAGAACTTGATGTTACCCACAATGTTCTTATGAGTCAATTTTTTTTGTCCAAATCATTCATCATCTTATAAAATCTAAGGTAGTATGACTCAATAGTCTCTCCAACAACATATGTGAACTGATCAAATTCTTATAGAAGTTGAGCTTTCGTCTCCTGCATTCCAACCTCGGTTCCTTGCATCTGCCTCTAAAATTTTTTCCCATGTTTATGTGCACTATTACAACTATCTACAGTCTCATAAACTCTGATTGGTAATCCAAGTAACATGTGAATTGCTTGATCATCAACAGAAACTTGTGCAGCCTCAGCTTTAAAGAGGCCGTCTTCAGTTTGTAGTTGGGTGACAAAAGGTACATGAGGATTACGGGTTTCATCACCAGGTTCTTAGATCACTTTGAATTGGTACGGACCATCACAATTAATTTGACAATCAGTCTCCCATTGGGCATACTCCTAACATAGCGAAGCATACGAATAGATTTGACAATTAATCTTGTTGAGTTGCAATTGATTAAGTGGGTGAAAAAATTAATACGACAAAGAAGTGATTGTGCTTTTATTTGAGTTCCATGATTTGGTCTTGATTGTGTTAAAGTCGTGTTAAAGTTGGTTTGAATCTTGGAAAAAGGTCTTGTGAAATTAGGGTTTGAATGGGATTAGGGTTTGTTTGAAACTCGGTATTTATAACTTGGTACGAATCCCAGTATATCAACCTTAGTACGAATCTCGGTAAAACCTTAGCCCTAAACTCAGTATATTGGCACACTATAAATCTTGGTAAAACCATAAACCAAAATGTCGGTATATCCAAAAAATGAATCTCGGTAAAACCCTAAAGCACAAATCTCGATATATCCTAAAACCTTAAAGTCAATATATGTTTGAAACCAATCTCGGTATATTAGTTTAAACGAATATCGGTACAAAATCAGGTAATTCGGTTTTCGAATGTAGGCATATGGAGTTTACCAACTTTCTCAATATTGATATATTCAAAAAAACAATGTCGGCATTTCAAACAAAAACGCAAACTTTTCCAAATGATTAAAGTTTGATTTTTGACTTTTAACACTTGAATTTTTTGCACAATCCTTCACTAATCAACGTAAACTATAACAAAAATGTCTGCTTTCATGAAATTAAACGTAAAAAAGTGAACTTTTAAGTTTTTTCGTATGGAACTAAAAACGCAAAAAATGACTAAAAACTTAAAAAGCAATGTTTTTTCCTCAAATGTTTTGCACAAATCGAATCTAGAACATAAAATAAACCACAAACGGGTCTCCTTTTATAATAAACTACATGAAAAGATCAAAATTGAAGCAATAAGTTTCACGCTTTTAATCTTTAACCCACGAACTCGGAAAAAAACAAAAAAAAATGTGGCATTTTTTATAAGACTTTTTGCATAAAACTAGTCTAAAACACAAAACTCGTCATAAGGGTTGTAGTGTAATTAGGATTATCTTTGGTTTACTATAAATACAAAGAAAATCTAAACTTGAAATCACTATTATCCTTAGAACCCTAACCAAATCCCCCCTGCTCTCCATTATTCGGTCGACAAACGCATGTGGACGAATCCCTAAAGTCGACTAATTTACTTGTATAAGTTGATCCATAAATCGACTAGCCCTAGTCAATTTCGTATTATCTAGCTTAAATAGATTCATTTGTGTAGTACTGGGTGGATACCCGATGCAACTAGTGTGGTAATTCTCTACAAGAAACCCTAAAGTGTTTGAACTAAGCATCAAGAAGAAGAAGGCGATGTCATGCAAGCTGTGAAATTCAAGGAGCTTAAATTATAGCAGGATCAAGTTAGTAATCCTTAAACACCCTTTATACATTTTAGATGAGGTTATATCACTAATTAGGAGATATATCTATCAAGTGTTTGGTATGCATGGCCTTTTTGTGTTTATTTGCCATTATCCATTTTTATAGGCCATGCGGGTGACCACCAATATCCTACATAATTTTACTGAAAAGAAGAAGGTAAAGAAGTTTAAGAAAGCTAATCTAGGGAAAATTAAAGATGGTCCCCGCTTCGAGGTTCCAATACAAGGAAAAGGTTTTACGTATTGGTTATGTTTAAGTGTTACTCCGAAGGTGGAAATTATAGAATATTAGGTGCAAACTTAACATATATTAGGGGTTTAATTGTATAGTGTAATTATATTATATCTAGACAATAACTAGGATTAGTTTGCTTGCCTTGGAAGGCAAGTAAAGGCCCTTTGGTTGGCTTCCTTAAGGTTGGTTTTGTGGAAGGTTTCCTATTCAACTTAGGAGAGGTTTCTACCCCCCTCATCTCTATAAATAAAATAAATTGAATGCTAGATTAAAATTCTTTTTACTCGAACTGTATAAGCTTAAGATTCGTCTTGAGCTAACAATATTATATTCAAAACGAACGTTGTTGGCGCTTTTCTATTTAAAAAGTTATAATTATATTCAAAATGACATGTCATCTGACTTCTAAGAGACGGATGAGTCGAGATGATATTGATATACAAGAGATGTTAAATTGATGAGTCGAGATCATATATATATAAGAGGTGTTAAACGGATGAGTCAAGATGATATTGATATACAAGAGATGTTAAACGAATGAGTCAAGATGATATTGATATACAATATAGGTTAAACGGATGAGTTGAGTTGATATTGATATAAAAAGATGTATAACGGATGAGTCAAGATGATATTGAGATACAAGTGATGTATAACGGATGAGTCAAAATGATATTGATATACAAGACATGTTAAACGGATGAGTTGAGATGGTATGGATATACAAGAGATGTATAACGGATGAGTCGAGATGATATTGATATACAAGATGTGTTAAACGGATGAGTCGTGATGATATTGATATACAAGAGATGTATAATGGTTGAGTCGAGATGATACTGATATACAAGTGATGTCAAACGAATGAATCAAAATGATATTGATATACAAGATATGTTAAATGGATGACTCGAGATGATATTGATATACATGAGATGTATGACGAATGAGTCGAGATGATATTGATATACAAGAAATGTATAACAGATGATACGAGATTATATTGATATACAAGATAGGCTAAACACATGAGTTGAGATGATATGGATATACAAGAGATGTATAACGGATGAGTCGAGATGATATTGACATACAAGATACGTTAAACGGATAAGCTAAAATAATATTGGTATACAAGAGATGTAGAATGACTGAGTCTAGATGATATTGATATACAAAAGATGTTAAACGAATGAGTAGAGATGATATTGATATACAAGAGATTTTAAATAGATGAGTCGAGATGATATTCATATACAAGAGATGTTAAACGAATGCGTCGGAGATTATTATGATATACAAGATATGTTAAACGGATGAGTCAAGATGTTATTGATATACAAGAGATGTATAATAAATTATTCGAGATGATATTGATATACAAGAGATGTATAACGGATGAGTCGAAATGATATGGATATTCAAAATATGTTAAGCGGATGAGCTGAGATGTTATGGATATACAACAGATGTATAACGGATGAGTCGAGATGACTTCGACCATAACTTTACTGACTTTGACTAGAATCAATAGCGACGACATGTAGTCACTAAAGGTTTGGTGCCAAAACCTTTTTGGGTCGTCGCCTAACTTCTAGCGACTACATGTAGTCGCTAAAAGTTCTCATTTTTTACCATAAAAGCATATCTTCTTAACTCATATCCTCACACACTTTTATCCTCACAAACTCTAATTCTCACACTACCACAATCACCACCACACTCACCACCACCTCACCCACCATGAAGTGTCAATGTGGAGCAGGGGATATAGTGCTAAGAAAATCATATGAACCTTATAAACTTAGTAAACTTTACTATGCATGTCATGTTTCAATAGTGAACAATCATATTTTTTTATTTATTTATGTAATATATAAATACTTTGGTTTTAAACATACATATCTTATAATTTACTTACTTTGAAACAACCATCTAAACAAGAATATGGATGTGGATATCTATATGGAATCATGATCTAGATCTCTAGCTTCGTACATGGGCCTTCAACACCTCAAAGTTATTCTACGGGATCTGCACCACCAGAGTGCTCAAACTGCAAGGTCAAAGATCTAAAGATAAAGATGTTGCAAACATAACTAGAAATCGCTTTGCATCCCAAAGACCACACATGTTAGCCAGCTGCAATACTTCACGAGCTTTTAAATGACATGAAAAACCTTCGTGTGGATTATTTTTTCACTATCCGTCGTTTAAACTTGTACTTAACTTTATGTCATTTTTCTAATTAAATGAACACAAGCTGTTTATTTGAATGTTTTAATTAATGTTAAACATTTATCAATTTGGAATGTAATTTGTATCTTTTAGTTATTTGTTTTGGTTTAACACCATTCGATGTAGTCCTCCTTTCATGAACAGTAATTACATCTTTTTCTAAATTAGTTAAAAATAATTTTTAATTAATTTGAATCATTTTTAATAAATTAATATAAGAAATTAACTTTTTGTGACCACATTTAGCGACTACATGTAGTTACTAAAGGTTTGGCGTCAAACCTTTCTGCCAACGGAAAAGTAAATTATTTTAATAAACATAAGTTTTGGGTTGGCGCCAAACCTCTAGCGACTACGTGTAATCGCTAGAAGTTAGGGTCAAACCGAGACATTTTTTGTTTCGTCACCTAGCTTCTAGCGACCACATGTCGTCGCTAGCAGTTAGGGTCAAACTTGGACTTTTTCGTTAACTCTTGTTTTGTCATGTAGCGAATCGCTATAAGTTAAAATTATAGTCACTAGAAGTTCTGGTCAAAGACGGGCCAAGAAAGTTGAATACTTCGTCGCCAAGCTTCTAGCAACTACATGTAGTTGCTAGAAGCCATCCCATAGCGACTACACCTATAGTCGCTAGAAGCCTCGGTTGCGAGTTCCCTGAATTATTGGTGTAGTGAATGTTACTATATCATATCAGTATAACATCGACAATAACATCAAATCATATTTTATCCATTTTCCTTGATACAACAAATCTCAAACACCCAAATTCACCAATTGTATTCCGAATCTCAGTTACCAAACACACACATATTTATTAGGTACAAATATAAATATACAAGCTTCAATTCTAATGATAACTGAAAGAAATATTGAAAAACCAAATACAACCTTCGTCACAAGTTCAACAAAACACTGTCAACTCACTAATCCTTCGTTACACGTTCAAGAAAACATTTTAGGCGTTCGTTATATGAGAATGATTTCTCTAGTGGAACCAGGTGTCCTGCATTCTTCACCCAATCCAGTGTGGATTTTTCACCTAAGTGCCTACATTGTCACAATCATGTGGCTATGTTAATACGCACATTAACATTTTCCTAAGAGTTAACAAGCTATAGATTAAAATATAATACAGAACCATATTGTCACCTTTTATCGTAAAACATTTTTCGCTATGAAGAAACTCATATTATATATATATATATACTCATTTGGCGATGAACTTATGGAAACGTGCCACATATATATTAAATAAGGCTGCATGCGGGCTTCTTTTAGCTCCTTAAGGCCATAATAACTCTTCGATGGACCTTATCTTTTCCAGATGATAACTGCAGGTAATATAAAAAAAAGTTCCGGAACTTATCTTCATAACTTTCACCGGCACCTACTTTTCCAGATCCATCATCACCGACAGCTTGCTTCAATCCTCTCTTCAATTCTTGATTCGTAAACCATCGTCGCGCTGCAATTACTTTGCGTACAAGCATCTGAGCTGATAAGAGTCTACAAGAAACCTATTTTGAGATCCGGTCATGAGCGGCGGGGATGTAAGTTAGGGTGTTGGGTTTTGATTTTGTTAATGATTTTATATGGTACAACACTTAAATTCAGTTTACTTGGTGTCCTGAATCTGGAAACCCACTTTCGATAACAGGTAAGTAAGGTATTTTGATATACAGCCTGTCTTTCTGTTCATATATTGCTGTCAATACGTAGTTGGGTCTATCTATACGATTTGTTTAAGATTTAAACGGATGAAGATAACTAAACTTGTAGGTGACATATATTGAAGGTTGACCGAATAGCGTTATTATTTTATGGTATACGTACACCAATGTGTCACAAAATGATAGATATAAAAGACGCAAGAATATCGATAAGAACAGCCACAAAGTATGGACAACATTTACTTATCTAAAGAACACAAACAATTAAACTCAAGAGATGATTATTGTCCCACAAAACATTAGGTGTTCATAGCTTTGTCTAACGTACTATGCTCTTTAGTTTGTCCATTATGTATCGTTTTACCCACTAATTTAGATGACATTAACTATGGTAATTGCTTATTTCTTATATTTCTGTTGTGCTATAATTTTGTTGTTAGAAATTGTACTTAAAAAATTGGATGTTAGGTTAGATGTTTGGATTAATGTTTTGGACTTGCGAGAGGATGTTTCAGCTTATGGTTTCACACTTTTTTTTATATTCGCCTTATGGCTTAATTGGTTCTAGGTTTATGTGGCTTAATTAGTCTTGAACTGTGTTAATGATTGTAACCTAGACGTATCAGGTTAGTGAGCTTAATGTGAACGCTCATGTTTGAGGTTTAAGATATGAAGATAAAAAGTCTGTAATTGTGTACTTTTAATCCCTCTGTTTCGTTTAGTCTCATTTCTTTATGTCATTTTCTACATTAATTATTAAATTACATGGATTCTAGATATATTACCAACATAAAGGTTCATAAGAGGCACGACCTGTTTACAGAGGGATGTTTAGGTAAGTGGCCTGGTATTTATTGACATGTCTTTTTAGTGAGCTTTATCTTGGTTGACAGAGTTGCTTGCCAGAACTTACGCGAACGTCACAACAGTATAGGTGCTCAGCAGGTTACTATCCCAAAACTACAAGGTAAATATACACTTTTTTACATTGACCATTGTCAAAAAATCATATTTCTAACAATAAATTATCCCCTCAGCGAATCAGATTCACAAATGAAGCAAACATTTCCAGAATTAATCCAAACCGAACATGGTACTACAAAAGAAGCACTGCTTACAGCCATAAACTTATTGAGAATTCACGGTACAAAGGGCAACGACAACGAGTCACAGACCATTCCAAACTATAGGTAAGATCTCCCAATTACATTGTCGGATTAACCTCTAACAGAATCCTGTAATGTTGTTGCTATCCCTACAACCGAAAAATTATCATGCGAAAATATAAACCAGCCTACAATTGATTCTTTATTACGCATACAAATGCCAACATAATTTCTCATTGGACCGAATCAAATAATGTCTATACATATGTAGCGAACATAAAATATTATCCGTTCCTTAAGTCTTACCTTATTTAATATGATATTACATTTTATTTTGTCAACAGGTGAATGTAATAAATTACCAAAAGTGAACTAATTCAAAACACTTTCTACAAGCTGAAATGCTGCTGATGCGACTGTTGATGATGATTCGTGTGTGTGTACCAGAAAGAGTACTCCCGAAGATTCTAGCACAATGTTTTTATATTTAAACTGGTATGTGTTTTTAATGAATCAATTATCTATATCTATATCTATATCTATATCTATATTTATATCTATCTATATCTATATCTTCTATATCTATATCTATATCTATATTTATATACTATCTATAAAGGGTTTGGGACATTCTAAATATAGTAGTCTTAAAATTTTTAAGACCCAAAACATTCCCATTAAAAGAAAGTAACTTTTGCTAAGCATAATAATTAAGCATACATATAAATTCAAAGAATAATTAATGTCTTAAATTCTCATATTTGTAACATCCTCCAATATTAATGCATCTCATTTAAACCATATGAAGAGATGTAAAAAAATGTAATAAATTAAAATACGTAGTTCGGATCGAAATTAAAATACGTAGTTATTGCTAGAAAACATATATATATAAAAACATTTGCTCACCACAAAATAGTTACGGCACCCACCACCGCATCACATGGTAGCCTTCTATTTCTTTTAATGGTTGAAGCTCTTCGTTTTGTTTACAGCTGACTATTAGGGAAGTAGCTGCTCATCGCAAAATCATACCATCGAGTAGCCATCGAAGAAGTAAGTAACATGCTTCATAACAAATAAGCTAGGCAAAGAATTATCAAAATTATAAACAGTTACTAATGTCTAGGAAAAAACAGGTACAAACAATTCGTTAGTCTGACAGCAACACTAAATGTACATTCTCAAAGGCTTGAAGATGAGGAACAAGAAAAGCATAGGAATCGGGTTCAGGTGATAACCATGACCGAACTGAATCCATAATACTACACGGTATCACATGTCTTCCTTATGCAGACGCACGTCAAAAAAATGTTCTAACTATATGATATTCAAATGCAGGATGTACGATTTGCTGAAAAATTATGCGGGTTCGTTTTATGGGACCATCGTTTTTGGAATTCGATAAAGGTAAAGAGGTTTTGGTATATATCTTTTTAAAAGATTTAGATTGAAGTTTTGTTGGATGTATTCAAACAAGTTGCGGTTTTTATTCTTAGGTGTGTTCGGGATTGGTGAACATTGTTCATTAAGAGAAACTTATAACGGTCATAAATACTAAGGTTAGCAGTTTTCATACGGGGATTGTGAACACCCCCTTAATGTTCTTTTTTTTTTTTTTTTTAGATTTTTAATGCACCACTCTACCAGAATCTGACGCCATTGATTACAAGCAGGGATTGCAAAATGGATGCTTAGTGCTGTGGATTTGGGTTGGAATAACAACGTGGTGGCCAGTGGCCGTTTGCAACAACGACGATTTACTTTGTCATCCTAGCGTGCAGGGCCTCAACAATTACATTTCTTCTTCAGGTTAGCAGCTAAAGCCATGAATGCACATTGTAATTTTATACTTTAAATAATATTTTATTTCCTATGCGTCTCTCTGATTGCGCTATTTTTTCTAATCAGGTTGTTGAACAGAACTACGGTGGATCAAATAACCCTGTTCAGGTAATTAAGTGCAGCTTATTTTCTTATTGCAGTTGTATATGCTTGAGATCAGTAACTAAGTAACCATCATGGGAGATTTTCTACCTTCTAAATAACAGCCACTCAACAGAAGACATGCTCCTCGCAAAAGGAAGCTCAGCGATATTAACGCAGGTCGGCTCAAATGCTAATGTGCTATGGTTACCGAGTCTTATCCTAGCCTGGGTCAAGAATTTTTCACCCTTTTTTTCATGTCATTATAGGACAAATGGGTTCACAGAGCAAGTGAAGGAACATCGCACAGGCCATCATTTGTCGAACCAACGTTAGTAAAGGCCCTTTATGATTTTGTAGATTCAATGTAGGTTCTTTAGCTTACTTCCTTATTAGTAGCAGACTATAAATCTAAAAGCCACACGCTATCTATATTCTCAGCTTCCAAACAAACCATTTGACAATCGGTTTAAAAATAGAATATGGTTAAGGCATGTCATGGACTGTTATGCCTTTTTGTTTGTTTGTTTAAATTTAATTATATTATGAGCATAGGACGGTATTTGGAATTGTAGTAGGTTTGAGCTAACATTCCATTTTGTTATATGATTGGTAACTAAAAGAATTTGTAGGCGCCTATAGAAAAAAAAGACAAGACTTATTTCACAAGGCCAAAAGTGCATGATCTACCAAAAGTTTAAAACATGGCACTTCACTATAGATGCTAATTTTCATGTGCAAAACCATTATATGAATTAGATGATTAACTAAGGTCGTTGGTCTAATTAAATAGAACCTCTTGATCCCTCCAAGCCGTACAAACGACTTTCATTGAATACTGAAAGCCGCAGAATTCTATATGTATCTATGAGACCGAGTATGGAATTCTGATCCCGTGAGAAAGCGGGTGTGCAAGCAAGTTCATACAATAACTGAAACTTATGTACCCTGCAAGATCGTAGCATTAGAAATTTATCTATTTGGTGCCAAACAACCTTTTGCATATTTACTGTCACAAACCACTATGGATCACACGCTAAAAGTAACAAACAGAACCAACCAAAACGAATAGCGGGTTCCACGCTTGTTGTCACTCAATTACCATATATTATATATTATTTCTTTAGAAAAATATGTTGTAAATTTAATTTAAACCTTAAAAAAATAATACAAAGATTTGAAGACTATAATAAATTACAAAACAATTGAAACGTGAAGAGTTTATATACCATTTAATAAATCAGTCATTGTATCAATCAATAAATTAGAAAATATAAGACTTAATCAATTAAGTATATAAGTAAATTAGGTATTAATTTGGAAGTCAACTTGAAAGTAAATAGGGATGACATTCAAATAGTTAAATTAACTAGTCAAAATAAGTGATTAAAGGTGAATTAATAAATATGCATTTCTTATTTTGAGACTTTTTAAATATTCTTTTTAGGGCTAATAATCTTTAAAGACTATACTCACAAGAATAAGCAGTCTCAGAATTAACTAAAAAATAACTCTTTAGACATTAAAATTGACATTTTGTCTTTCTTTAAGATTATGACCATTTTACCATTCAAAAATATTTAAAGAAAAAAAAATTAAAAAAAATTCAAAATTTCAAAAAAGTATTTGAAAAAAATTCAAAAAATTTTGGAAAAAATTTTCGAAAAAAAAAAGTATTTTGAAAAAATTTTAGATAGGGTAAAATGGTCATAATATTAAAAAAACAAAATGTCAACTTTAATGCCTAAAAGAGTTATTTTTTAGTTATTACTTAACTATATTCTCGATAAAGATAACGCTTAAAGGTTATTAACCCTTCTTTTCTTTTTATATGTAGTATTGTTGGTTGATTAGTTTATTTTCTTTTTCTTTTTCCTTTTTTTTTTGTATCTTTTTTAGATACATATGGTTTTGATTAACTTACATTTTCATTGTCCTAGCAAGGTCCGGAAGAAATATCTTGTCGTCGTCACCCCATAACATATATATGATTTGCAGAAAATCATATTAATGAAATATTATTCATATATCATCATAATTTTTTTTAGATATACAAACAAATATAGTTACCACCCAAATTTATGATATAATATATAAATAACATTTGTTGTTTAATGTTTTGTGTGGTAAAACTACTTTTCATCTACATTATATTTTCAAAAATGTCAAAATTAGTCCTTCAAGTTAACTTGTGCTTTAGAGACACTCTTTAACAAATTTCGAGAGTTCATCCATGTTGTTAAATGCAATTGCAGCAATACTTTTATCTGGTTAACTTGCATCTTACTCAATGTCATATGCGATTAAAAACATAGTCCTTATGTTAAATATGTGAATATGACTATCTGGGTAATGGAAATTTACAAATTGTGTCATTACTTACTAGTTATAATACATGTGCGTGCACAGGGTTTTGACAAAAAAAATTATGTTGTATTAATACTGAATATTGTGTCTTTAAATGTAATTGCATATAATTATATAGTTATAAATTTCGTGCACGCATGAAATTTACACATAAATCAAATTTATTTTAATATTTTAATTCAGTATATACACATTTAAGAATTTTCCCATGAAAATTGTGATATAAGTACAACTAATACTTATACATGAGTTTTTTATTATGCATTAATATCTATTAGAATTTGGTAAAATATTTGTAAAAATTTCTGTTAGATAACTCAAGATTTAATTTTATTTAGCTGACAAAGATGTTGATGTTGTTATTTAAGTTTCACTACTGATATTATGTTGTACACATGATGCAAGTTTAATAGCACATAATGAACGTTGATAAAGTTAAAGTATACTCCTTATTGTTATTAAAAAATATTTTTCTAGATATCCTTATATAAATAAATAAGAATTACATGAGTAATTGTTATAAGTACAATCGCGTATATTTGTTTTTATATTAAATTAACCCGTGCTTACAATTTGATAATTATATTCCCATTTTCAGCAATTTAGTCGTATTTAAAATGTAAACTCGTGTCCACATAGGTTAAACTTTTAAAAATGAAATAAATGAGTCTTTATTGAACGTATATAGTAAAAAAAATTGATACTTATAATCTTATGTAAATCTATATGTTGTTATTTTAAAACAACATATACATTGTATTTTGTAAGATAGAAAGTATAAAGGGTATAAAGTATATGGGAGTATTTATTTATAATCCAAAATTATTAAAAAATATGAAGGCTAATAATATTACACTTAACTCTAAAAATTCAACCACCAAAGTTTTATTAATTACCTCATCTTTTTTTAAGTTTTTGTTTTCACAAATTTGACACCTATATTTTTATGTGTTTTTTTTATCAACCAATTTTTTCTATCAAATTTATTAAAGTTTGACCAAAATCAATTTAATTTTGACTTTTATTAACAAATCACATCACACGATTTTGCTTACGTGGCAAAATCGAGCTCTCCTATTGGCCCAATTGTTTTTTCAATAAGAATGAATTGACAAAATTAATCCGAAATGATGTAATTCCTTTATTATATAAAAGATTTACTGATTTTAGTAACTGTCCCTGAGTTAAATTTAAAGATTAAATTTAAAGATTGATTGTGTTACAATATATTACATAATTAATCCGAAATGATGTAATTCCTTTATTATATAAAATATTTACTGATTTTAGTAACTGTCCCTGAGTTAAATTTAAAAATTGATTGTGTTACAATATATTACATAAATAATCCCAAAAAACCGAATACTTATTGATTTATTTTTTTTCCCGTCACAACGCGTGGGCAACTCTCTATCGTTATTTATATATGCTAACATGTTTATAATTTATTATTTGCTAACTCATGATTTTTATGCCCTTAAAGTTAATACCTGAGAGTAGTACGTTTGTATCCGTAGCTTCTTCATCTGGAACGACCAATTCCTCTAAGAGTTCATTTCTCTCTTTGCGATTGTTAAACATCACCTGAAATTTTAAGAGTGATCAAATTTTGACATATCGTACTTGTTATATTATTATTATTTTTTAATTGCAACTCAGCTGTATCTTGTGTGGAAAAGAACACTGCAAATATTGTAAATGCTAATAACTTGGAGAGAAATAAATAATAGGTTAATTTGATAGCTTTCAAAAGACATGGCAACAATCAAAGTTATTGATCAGTATATGGTGGAACAGTATATCATTGTTTGTTTATTGATCATTTCATGTCAATTTGTAAATGGATAAACGATGGATAAACGAATGTGGTTTTATCTGTTTAGAGGTTACTCGGAGAACGCGAGCATTTTGATTGAGCCGTACGTGGCCTCACCGAGTTAATCTCAGGACCGTTTCCGACTCTTCCCAAACCAGCCAGTTTATGATTTAAAATTATATGTGCCAAGTTTAATGCTTTTATTTACTATTTTATTGAATGAAAGTTTTTCATGATCATCTGTTTAGGATCAACCTAAGCCAGCCCATTATGTGTATATATAAGATTCAACATGTCAACGATTAAACAGTTTATTAGAAATACAAGACTAGTAGATAACCAATTTGAAATGCCCTTGTAAAAAGCATCTCAAGTTTCATAATTATATTTTTAATAGCTCTCTTATAAAAAATCTTTACATGTTTTGAAAAGTTTTCTTGTTTAGCTTTCCCCTCCTCCGAACCTCACATTCCACCCCTTAACCAATCGCCTGAAACTTATTTAAAAAAACCTGCAGACGCCATAGAACTCATTTGTTCTTTAGTATGAGTATCAAAGTATGCTCCTCTTGTTTCTTCTTCACGATCAACGTTTCAACCCGTAGTTTCTGTGTTTCTTGCATCAGGAAGGGGAACGCAAGAGAGGGAGATGGATGGGTGTGTGTTTTCTATGATTTGGTGCACACTGAATACTTACAACTGTTTATTACTTTCTTTAAATTATATATTAATGTTTGAAAAATAACCTGTTGAATGCCAAAAAAGTTAATAAGGAGAAGCAAAATTAAGAAGAATGATTATTATTTAAGATACAATTAAATTAAAATCCGTGTGGTAAGACCCTAATTAATAGTTTTGTAGTTTTGTTAACTAGATACTGTTTTTTGTCTTTTTGAACAAATCTTGGTAACTTGGTTGGCCTAATGTGTACATGACAATGTTTGAGTGACGTGTAGGCGATTCATTAATTCAAGGAGATCATTTTTACTTCCACTTTTTGCTAATTAAGATGAATAGATGATCGTTTAATTTGTTTCTCACAGATGCATGTATTTCATGTATGTGGCATGTAGCTAGCAAAATTACAAGAAATGTGTACCTCAAGAAAATCTCGATAAATAAATCTTGGAATCCATGGGAGTTTATGAAGACCAACTGAAAACATCATTTCCAACCCCTCTACGGTTGTGGGCATCAAAAGATCGGACCAATTTGACAAACCAAGTCGCTTATACACATCAATGCTAATAGATTCAGTCAGCTCTATGACAGTAGCAGAAGCTACAAAAGACTTGACCAAATCCGGGTACAACTTAGCCATCTTAAACCCAACCATCCCTCCATAACTTAACCCCACTAGCGTCAACTTCTCCACTTGTAACTTCCCCAAACCTTTGGCCACAAACTCGGCTTGGAAACTTGCTGACCTTTCATTTCTATTGGTGATCGAACCACCAAAGAACAAAAGGTCAGGCACGTACACTGAGTACTCCCGACTCAATGCCAAAACTTGTAAGAACCATGTAAAAATACCATCCATGGCAAAAGCGTGGAGGAGTACGACCGCAGGCTTGGTTGGAGGTATGTAAACGATATTCCCATCTTTTTTGGTGACAATTTCTTTTGGAACCCATATATTCATTGTAGTGCCGGGCTCTATTTCTATAGTTTGGGGTGTTAATCCGGCCACTAACTGTACGTACAAGCCCGTGAACCAAAGGGGTTAGCACCACAAATATGTTTCCCATCTTTCTAGTTATTTCAACTCAACGAGGACAAAAACTGAGATACATGGTTACATTTGTTCATTATTAATGATATGCTGAGCCAAAGTCAAATTTAGGCTTGTTGCACGCTATATATATTTATGTGTAGCCAAATTCTATATGTATGTATAAATTGTGATATGCAACTCGTGTCATTGACTTTGGACAATACCTTTTAGCAAATATATATACAAACGATCGATCACAGCTGGGAAACTGATTAGTGATTACGCAACTTATTAATTAATCGTGACCAGATTCTGTTTCTGGCTTAAGGCGGTATTTAAGGGATTTGCCAGCTAGTTTTAAAATCTTTTATATAATAAAATAATTACATCATTTCGGAGTGTTTTTTCAAAACCCTTCTCATTGAAGAAAAAGTTAGACCAATAGGAGAGCTTGATTTTGCCACGTAAACAAATCGTGTGATGTGATTGGTTAATAAAAGTCAAAATTAAATTGATTTTGGTGACATTTAATTAATTTCATGGAGAATTTTTGGTTGAGAAAACACATAAAAACATGGTGTCAAGTTTGTGAAACAAAACTTTAAAAAGAGGGGGTAATTAATAAAACTTTAGTGGTTAAATTTTTTTAAATTGTATATAGTTAAGTGTAATATTATAAGTTTTCATGTTTTTTAATAACTTTGCAAATTAAACAAATACTCCCTTATACTTTATGCCACCTATACTTTATAACTTAAAAATATAATATATATGTTGTTTTAAAACTCTAACATATAAATATACATAAGATTATAAATATCATTTTTTTACTATATATGTTTACTAATGACTCATTTATTTCATATTAAAAGTATAACAAGTGTAGACACGAATTTGAATATTAAATACGGCTAAATTATTGAAAACGAGAATATAATTATCAAATTGTAAGAATGAGCTACTGTAATATGAAAAAAACGTGGTTGTACTTATAACAACTACTCATGTAATTTTTATTTATTCATATAAGGATATGTAGAAAAACATTTTTTTTTTTTTTTTTGAAAGGCAACAATATGTAGAAAAACATTTTTAAAAAACTTTAAGAATTATATTTTAACTTCATCAACGTTTATTATGTGCAACAAAACTCGCATCTTATGTACATCATAATATAAATAGTGAAATTTAAATAGGAACATCAACATCTATATCAGCTAAATATAGTTGAATCTTGAGTTATCTAACAAATATTTTTACAAAATTTGATTATACAAATTTCTAATGGATATTAATGAATAATGAAAAACTCATGCATAAGTATATAATTATATGTAATTATTTTTAAAGACACAATATTCAACATTAATACAAAGTAATTTTTTTTTTGGTCAAAACCCGGTGCGTGCACAGGTATTATAACTAGTAATTATATAATTGTAACTTGCATAATTAGACTTAATTAAAATCGTATAACTTATCGGAAATTTGCAAAAAGTGACATCAAAGATGACACTTATTTCAAATGATAAAAGTCGAATATAGATTTCAAATTTACCATATATTCAATAAATCAATCATAGCTATTTATTTTTCTATTAAAATAAATAAAAATAAAATCACCCTTTTTTTGAAAATTAAATAATTCGCAAACCGTTAATCGTTAAGCGAAAACAATCATACCATCGCGACGAGAATTAAATTATCTTTTTATAGATATGCACTTTTATATATTTTTAATTTTTTTTTCAAAATTTTCTGCATAGAAAAATCATATGTGATTTGTGAAAATCACATGTGATTCGATTTTTACAAATCATGAGTTGGGTTAAAATAAAAAGTTTGTTAAAATAAAAAGAATATGAAGGCATGTGGAGTTGATATGTGTCACCTTGCCACATCACCCCACGCCACCCCAACCCCCTCGGCCGAAAAAATTTTTTTTGGGGCAAAAGAATTTTTTTCCTTCCCGTCAAAATTTTTTTACTGCATCACAGTTATAAAGTTATTGCATCACAATCATGATTTTAATGCATTAAGATTATAAGTTAATGCATCACAATTATGATTTTAGTGCATCAGTTACTGCATCATGCATCATAGTTGATGCACTTAACTATTAACTATGATGCATTAACTTATAATAAAGATGCACCAAAACTTATTAGTGTATTAAGGTTATAAGTTACTGCACCACAATTATGATTTTAGTGCATTAATGTTATAAGTTACTGCATCATGCATCATAGTTGATGCACTTAACTATTAACTACGATGCAATAACTTATAATAAAGATGCACCAAAACTTATTAGTGCGTTAAGGTTATAAATTAGTGTATCACGGTTATAAAGTTATTGCATCACAATCATGATTTAGTGCATTAAGATTATAAGTTAGTGCATCACAATTATGATTGTGATGCAGTAACTTTATAACTGTGATGCAGTAACCAATTTTGGCGGGAAAAAAATTGTGCCAAAAAAAAATTTTTTTTGGCAGGAAAAAAAATTCACGAGGGGGGTGGGGGTGATACATGTCATATAATGTCGGGTTAGGGTATAGAAAAGTTACTAAAGTTTCTCAAAAATTTGTCCTAAGTTACTATAGTTTTATTTTGTTCATCGAGGTTACTGAACTTTAAAACTTTGTTAACTCAGGTTACTGAACTTATAAAATTATACATTCAGGTTACTAAACTTTGACAATCTGTTCACTCAGGTTACTGAACTTATCAAAAAATATACGTTCAGGTTACTCGGACTAACACTAAATTTATCAAAGTGTATGCTCCCGAAAGTTCAGTAACATAAGTGAACAAAATGAAACTATAATAACATAGGACAAATTTTTGGAAAACTTTAGTAACTTTTGTGTACCATAACCCTATAATGTGTCTGATGAGTGTCTAAATACTCATTATTTTTGTACCATTTAAACCGCAAAACATCGAAAACACTCGAAATGCATCAAAATGATGAAAATATCACAAATAAGTGTTTTATGTGTTTCAAATGCAAAAATACCAAAATCGGATGAAAAACATATCAAGTTTGCATAATTGGCGCTTTAGTCCCCAAGTTTCAAAAGTTGTCAAAATCTAGTCCATGGAAATCAAAATAAAGTAAAATATCATTCAAGGTCCATGAAATGTTCTAAATTGTCAAAACAAACCCTTGAATGAATCTTTGGGCAAAATGACAACTTTGGTCCTCAACTTTACAAAATGTCAAAAATGGTCCTTGGATATTTTAAAAGTGAAAATAATCAAATATGGTCCTTGTACTATTCATAAATGGCATAATAGGTCCTTTTGATAACTTTGGAATATTGGCGATTCAGTCCCTCAAAATCGAAATTACAAAATTGGTCCTTGTGATAAACTACAAACCAAATGGACCCTTTTATTATTGAGCCCACCAAACCCTTTGAACCCCGCCAAATAAACCCAGAACCCCCATTATGAACCCTCTCTTATTATTAAAACGCGGTCAAAAGTCAAATACCGAGAGATCTTGTACATCTCTCACATTTGCCCGCCCAAAACCGACACCTCTCAAACCACCATGGTTTCTCAATTCCTCCTTTACACCTCACCTAACACTGCTTACCCACTCCTAACACCTCCACAATCTCCAAGAATTCATTAATTGAAGAAACACCGCTCAAAGGACTTTTGGCGCCAAAATTCCACATAGATGGTTCGATGAATTATGAAGATCCAATGGCTAGAATTAAGTGGGAAAGATTCAGAGGTCGACAAGGGACTTAAAAGATCATTATAAAGAGGATAAGAAGCAATGTGAAGCATATCTAGTGTAATTTTAATTTGCTTATGTCGTTTTAAATATTTTAAGTTTTCGAAAGGTATTTAAAGCTTTCCAATACCTTGTTAAGTTATCTCGTATTGTAAAACTTTTTTCAATTTCAATTTCATGATAAGTTCCATTTCAAGTTTATGCAAATTTCCTTGTTAAAAATCTCAATAAGTTCGAATGTTGTTTTTAGTTGTTGTCTTGGACCGAATAAGCTAATATAAGCTCCTAGATAGCTTGTTTAGCTATTAGAAACCTTTAAAACTCGGTTTAGTATAAAAAGAAAAATTACTAAAAATACCAAAAAATTAGTGAAAATAAAAATCAATAATGAAGAAGAGAGAAAGTGGAGCAAGGTGAATTGTGGATTGCCTTGGTTTAGAGCTTCTTGGGAAGCTATAGGTTGTGTTATCGCCTTTTGGTTCTCGATCTTGTGCTTGGATTAAATTTGTAAGCAATTTCTTTAAAATTACATTTCTTAGTATAAGTGGTTAATTCTTGTTAATTTTAGTTTAATCTGTCTAAACATAGTTAGTACAAGTTAATCTATGGCTTCCTTGGTTTGAAAAGTCGTTTTAGTGTTAAAAGCTTCAAAACAGTTAAGTAAAGGGTGTTTGGTTTTGATTTGTTAATTGTGTTAAAGGGTGTTTAAGACGGTGATCTTGTTTGTTGTTTGTCACACTTGGTCTAAATAACTCATTTCAACCATAAAACCAGGTCCTTGTTAGTGTAAAAGTCAAAATCACTTTTAATTTCACTTAATTTGATAATCTGTTAGGATTTAAAGAGTAAAAATCACCACAAGAGCTTAAAACTTGTTAATCTAGCTTAATTACATCTTATTATAGCTTAATATATCATAATCGATAGTAGTATTGATTTAAAGTTCATATAAGTCAACTATTAGTGTTATATAAAAGTTAAAATTTTCATTTTAGCGCTTTGAATAAAATAGATTAATTTCTATAGGGTTTAACTTTGAGTTTCATGTTTTAATCTTTTAGGATTATAAACTTTAGTTGCTCATCTTAATCACAAGATTTTTATATTTTCTAGTTAGCTTATTTAACAGCTTATTCTTTAGCTTCTTTTGAGTCCTTATCTGAAATAGTGCCCTGTGCACAGTTGAGTGACCCTTTTTCACAAGCTCATCAAGAGCTTATTAGTGAACCTCAGCTTATGAACCTTGGCTTTTTGGAAAGCCAATCTAACCATTTCATAGATCCAGTGCTTATTTTCGATTTTGCAGCTTATTTGGTAGGGCTGCAACAAGCTTTTAACTTGTCCCATTTCGTACACATAACTAATCGGTGTAATCAAGCCATTTTCATAAGCTCACAGAGCTTAATAGTGGGTCTTACCTTGTGTACTTTGGATTTTTAGAAAGCTCACCAACCATTTTCACTACCTCGCCTTTGTTTTGAGCTTTTAGCTTATTTTATAAGCTCAAATTGCTTTTAGAAATGGTCAGCAGTCTGTTTGGTTAGTTGGTTTAGGATTAGTGCTTATTAGCTTATTAATAGCTTATCGGTGTAGTCCTTTGTGTTTTTAGCTTCATTTAAGTAGCTTTAGCTTGTTTATATCTTATTTCATCTTTGATTTCAACTTTGCGACTTATTATAAACTTATTTGAGCTTAAAACATCAAAATAAGCAATAAGCTCAATCATGAGCTAATAAGCTTGTATACGCTTATTTTTAAGTTGTAAAATTTTTATCTTTATTAAAGTTACTTATTATCAGTAGTATAATAGTTTTCAAAAAGAAAAATCACAAAAACATCATTTTAAAAATAGTGATAGCGTTTATTTAATAGAATTTAGCTTTTTCATTTTTCTTTTCAGATTATTATTAAGCACTTCTTATTTTTATAATTTTCTTAGCTTTCTGTCATCATAGGATATTTTTAGAAAAAGTTTCAGAATTTTCTTAGCTTTTTTACTATTTAATAGAATTTAAAATAGTTAAAAGTATTAAATATATAATAATAAATAAATAAAAAAACATAAAAAATATATTTTTAGTTTTAAAATTAGTTTTATAATATTTTAGATTTTTCTGAGTTAAAATTTTATTTTTCCAGTTTAATTTTGTATTTTCTTGTATTTAAGTGTATTTTAAATAATCAATAAATAGTAATTAATTAATAATAAATAGATAAAAGTGTAAAAATATATTTTCAGTTTTAAAATAAGTTTTATAATATTTTAGATTTTTCTAAATCATAATTTCATTTTTCTAGCTTTATTTCATATTTTATTATATTTTAGGGTATTATTAAATAGTTTAAAATAGTTTTAATTAATAATAATTAAATAAATAGTTATAAAATAATTTTAATTTTCCAATAATTTTCTTTTATTATTTAGATTTTAAAAGTATCATTTTCATATTTGTAGGTCTTTTATTTCTTAAACTCACGCTTTATTTTGTACGCTTACGTAAAATTTAATAAACGTATTCGCTTAAGTTTATTTAATCGATTGTTGTGCTTTATAGTTCGTATCCAAATACCATTCCAATCAATCGCCAGTGTAATTTTCAATCAAAATCCTTATCGATCATTATCCTTAGTGATCATTCGACATCCGAACGCTTTTAAGCATCATTAATCCTCCGTGGGACTTAACGACCCGGAATCCACTATATTCCAAGGAAATTGCATTGGTTTTAGACTGTTTGAATTTTATTACGGTTGACCATTCACAAGTGGTTGATTTGTGTGATAAACTTGACGGTTTGGAGCCAATCAAATTTTACGCCACGCTGCGGGAGGCTTTAGCGTGTTTTAAACATTCTCGCACCCATACTTGCACATATACCACCTTTTGTAAATGCTTTTTTGTAAAGTTATCAAAATCAAAAGTTCATTAACACTTTTCCTAAAGTGTTAACAACACCAAAAAAATATAAAACAACAAAACAATCATAACGTTTTCTATCTTGTATTTTCTTTAAGGTGATTCTTAAAGAGATACGAGTTGGTTAAACGAGACGATACCAAAAATATTGTCCAAAAGTATTTAAACCCTTAGCACAAATCCATACCTACGTCTTTTCGGTGGTACTTAATAAATAAATAAAATCAACCACCGCAAATCAAGGCGTAACACCTACCAACCTGGGGTGTGAACATTAATAAGTTCCCAATCTTAAAGATCAAAACTTGCCTTTGTGTCCTTATGATCCGGTGTACCTTTTTCAAAGAAGCCATTTCATTTGTGATTATTGGTTTAAGTTCACTTGTCGCTTTGCCTCGCATTTGTTTTGAAAATTGATTTTATACTTAGTCCATGCGCACTCGTTCTTCCAACTCTACAAGTCCACTTTCGAGCTTGTAAGTATTCCTCGTGACGAGGAGGCGTTCGCTCCTTCACCGTGATCGAGGAACGCCTAGCACCACCACCCCCATCGTAATGGCGTAAGACAAACCGATGAATGAGCTTCTCCAAGCACCCATCGAGGGTTACGGAGATGCTATTATTGTCCCACCATCGTGGTCGATACCTTCGAGCTCAAAACCGAGTTGCTTAATCTTGTAACCCAAAGCCAATTTTATGGTTTTGAGCGGATGATCCTCATGCACATATTCGATGGTTTAACAAGATTGCATCGACCATCAAATACAAGAATGTCCCACATGAAGCAATTAAGCTTCTTCGCTCCCATTCTCTAAAGAGGACAAGCCCGGAATTGGCTTGAGAAACAACCCCTCGCTCCATTGAGACATGGGAGGATTTAGTCACTAAGTTTGTTAATGAATTCTATCCTCCATCCCGAACTACAAGTCTTAAGAATGAGATAATGAAATTCTCTCAAAGATTTGATGAATCATTCGGTGAGGCATGGGATCGTTATAAAGAGTTGCTCAAAGTGTCCGCATCATGGTTTTACCGAGTTAATGCAAATGGATACTTTCTACAATGGTCCGAGACAAGTAACCAAGACTCTTTAAATGCCTCCGCAGAGGTAATTTCTTGAGCAAGACCACAAAAGAAGCCTTGCAAATCATAGAAAACAAGTCCCGTGTCCGCCTTTCCGAACAAAGACATATCAATCTCGCCTAATGCGGGACCTTCTACTTCATCTCATGTGAGTACATCTAGCACCGATGCTAAGATTGACAAACTCACGATATTGTTCGAGCTTTGGTTCTTGCTAACCAAAGAAAGTCACTTTCACACGCACACCATCACATGGTGAAGTGAAGAAAGTCGAGGTCAGGTTACTTGTGGTGGCCCTCATTTATACTACAATCTGATCGCCACCGATGGTAGTCCATTTGAAGCCAATGCTATAGCCGGTACTTCACATCCGGGAGGTAATCAATACCGTCCTCAAAATGAACCAAACTACCGTGCTAATACTTATCGGGGACCACCCGGTTTTAACCGAATCCTAACATACAAAACCGAATCGAACCAACCTAGAATGAACCAAGGTTATCAAAACCAAGGTACTTTCTATCCGGATCAAATCAAGGTTTCCAACATCAAGGAAACCTTAATCAAAACAATTTCAATCGAGGAATCAATTTTAGGGAATATGAATCCTAACCAAGGAATTTTCAACAACAAGGTCATAATCAAAACATACGACCTCAAAATTTCCTCCACCTCCTCCAAGACCATCATCGATGAGTTATTGAAGCAATTCATGAAATCCCAAGATGAAATGAACAGTTGTTGGTCGGTCGATCGATCTAAAGAAGTCTTTAAATGATCAACCCTCGGGCTCGGAAAACTTCCGAGCAACACGATCGCTAACCCGAGGCGATGCAAAGGCGATCACAACCGTAAGTGGTGTTTCATACAATGGACCCGCTATTCCTACTACCTCTTCTTCTTCTCTCCGAAGGTAGTGGAAAGTGAACCGAGGCAACAAAGGACAAGGAACTTCCTACTAATAATGGAGGTACCAACGATGTCCAACCTCAAGTTGTCCGAAACCCAAATCCAATCCAGAGTTGTTTTGAACCTCCGTAGCTCCGTTGAAAACCACAAATCCAAATCCTCTATTCCTTACCCATCACGTTTGAATGAGCAAAGCTCCGAAAAAGCCACCATCATCAAATGGACAAAATTTTTCAAATTTTCCAAGAACTACATTTTGACATAAGCTTTACGGATGCTATCATGCCGATGCCCAAGTTTGCATCAACTCTCAAACACATGTTAAGCAACAAGGAAAAGCTGTTTGAAATGGCAAAACTCCTCTAAACGAGAACTGCTCGCGGTTATCATAAAGAAGCTTCCTAGAAACTTGGAGATCCCGGAAAATTTCTCTTACCTTGTGTATTTCCGTGAATGGTTGAATGCTTTGCCTTAGCCGATCTTGGTGCAAGCATCAATCGATGCCTTATTCAAGATGGAAGAAACTTTCTTCTTAGGAACTTACTCCTACATGCGTGACTCTTGAGCTTGCGGATCGTACAATATCCGTCCTCTTGGCATTGCCGAGGACGATTCGTGAAAGTAGGAAAGTTCCATTTTCCACCGACTTTGTGGTTGTAGATTTCGATGCCGATCATCGGGTTCCTCTCATTGTTGGACGAGGATTCACGAGAATGGGCCGTGCTCTCATTGATGTATTTGAGCAAGAAATCACATTACGTGTGGGGAATGAAGTCACACCTTTAACCTTGATCAAACTTGAGGTACTCCGCAAACTATGATTCCGAGTCGGTTAACCGAATAGATATCATTGATGTTGCTTCGAAGAGTACTCTCAAGAAGTTCTTGGTTATGATCATAATTCTTCGAGTGATAATCTCACTCATTCATCTCAACCCATCATTGCCAATTCTACTCCTTCTCTCACTCCATTTGAGGAAAGTGACTTTATCTTGGAAGAGATTGAAGCATACTTGTCTAGTGATTCTGCTCCATGGGAAATTGATCACGCCCCATCGACATCGAGGGGACATACTTCTCATTGAGAAGTTGCTTAATGATGATCCATCATCACTCCTCCCGTCGAGCTTCATAACAAGGAAGTCAAGTCGGTTGAGAAAATCAAGAATTTCTGAAGTCGAACTTAAGGACTTACCACCTCATCTCGAGTATGAATTTCTTGAGGGTGATGATAAATTACCCGTCATTATTGCTCGAGATTTGAGTAAAGATGAAAAGATCGCTCTCATAAAGGTCTTGAAGTCACACAAGCAAGCAATTGCTTGGAAACTCTCCGACATTAAGGTATCAACCCCGAGTTTTGTACTCACAAAATCTTGATGGAGGATGACTTCAAACCAAGCTCCAACATCGAGAAGAGTAAATCCAAAATCCATGATGTTATCAAACAGAGGTTATCAAACTTCTTGATGCAAGATTAATTT